>JAOXXN010000395.1:26617466-26639386 GCA_026770055.1 Myrmophylax atrothorax
GCCTGCAGCCCGCGCTGCCGCCACGGCGGGCTCTGCCTCGCCAACGCCACATGCCTCTGCTCCAAGGGATACGAGGGCGAGCGCTGCCAGCACGGTACCGGAGCCCGGGCACGGCGGGGGCGGGATGCGCTGGGGTCCCTGGGGAAGCGTCTAAGTGCCAACAGGGCTGGGCACAGGTGTCCGTGTCCTCTCGCTGTCGCGACAGCCTTCCTGTGAGTAATCCCTACTGGAAGGATGGGGAGCTAGGGTTTGGATCTGGAGTGAGAGGTGCAGGGTTAGGTGCCGCGGAGGGCTTAAATAAGGTGCGATAGAAGAAAAGGGTAAAGACAGTTTTTGGTGAGGTGAGGCAGCGATAGCGAACTGATAGAGCACGGCCCAGAGCCGGCGTGAAAACCTCACGCAGGTGAGTCAGAAATGGCTGTGAGTCAGTCCACAGGGTTTTACCACCTCGACGTCAGGGAAAGATCCACTTACTGTACAGGAGTCTGTGTTGGCTTCCTTCTATTGCTTTAGCTATGCCTGCTTAAATACTTCCCTGGAAGTCTTTAGAGAATCATAGAATCACAGTGGGTCTAACCCTAACCCTAACCCCAATCCTAACCCTGGTCCAACCTCCCTGCCCAAGCAGGGGCATCCTTGAGCACGAGGCACAGGACTGTACCCAGATGGTTCTTGAATGCTTTTAGAGGCCTGTCAGATTTCTAAGTCTGAGCAATATTAATCTGCGATTAGTCAGGATAGTACTAACAAAATTATCAAGAAAGTGTGTAGAAAGTAGCTTATGATCTGGAATTCTTTTTATTTAGAATATATAGTGCTTTTAAAAGTACTGGAGTTTACTTCCTAGATGATATCTGACCCACACAGTCATTTGTACATCCCATTTCCATGGTAGGAGATGTAAAGCTGGGATGAACTGAAGTCTGTTTCTGGTTTCCAAGGGGAGACAAAGCATTCTTGAAAATGTTACCCAATATGCAAAAAGCGTCCTGAAGAAGTCATCCTGAGGAAGAATTTTAATTTAAACCCTGATTAATGTAACAGGTCTGATTTCTAAATCCTTTCTTTAAAAGTTTAACTGTAGAACTTGTGGCTATTAATTGCTAAAAAATCACTCAGTGTCAGGAGTTCTTTGCTTCACATGCTGTCCCTGTCTGAAGAGGTGATAAAATTTGTATAATATTTGTTCTAATTTTCAATGTCCTTAATTTAAAATGTGGGGGTTTTTTTAACTCTGAGATGCTGAAAATTTCATTCGTTCATTCATTCAGTAATCATTCATGGAGCATTGGTTCATTTAGAGGCTGAGGCTGGCAGAGATGGTGATAAACGATGTACAGCTAATGTGCTGTGTAGTGGAGATTAAAAACTCTGCTGTCTGAACTGTTCCAAACAACTGTTGGATCCTAGACATTTTTGGGTTTAGGGAAGAGGTGAAAGATTGTTGTAGATGTAGATCCATTTTTGAACCAGAGAGGTGAACTGCCTGGAATTGTTGAGGGAACCACTGAATCCTTGTTCTTGTAAGGTCATCAATGTAGAAAAAAAATTGGATAAATGAAGCTTAATCCCTTCTTCTATCAAGAAAATTGAACTGAAAACAGTGTGAAATGAGACAGAAATAGAATTTTTCTTAAATTGTGAACTCTTGTATGGCATTTCAAATACACTGAGAGAATCTGGTAAAACAGTTAAGGAGAACCAAGCACTGACTGGTTCTTTCATACATGTCACTGTCCTTTATTTGCCTGCAAATACTCATTCTGCAGATACTAACGTGAAAAATTCTCTAGTCTTCAGTTGGGTTGCTTGAGAGTGCTGTCAGTATATGAGAACAAAATCATCGTGGTGCTACTCACTGCTCGTCTTTTCCCTTTTTTCCCCTCTATTTCAGACTTTTCACCCATGCAGTCAGAGGATAAAGCAATGTGATGTAGAGAACTCATCTCACACCTTGCAGTTAACTTGGATGAGGCTCTTGTAAACACATAGGTTTCTGAAATCTGTGTGTGAATAAACAAATGTTTTCTCAGACACCAAGGCTGATTCAGGAATGATTACGAGTAGCAAGATGTCTATGTGATAGGTAATTTATTTGTAATCTGACTGGCCCTATCTGGAATTTTGCAAAAGCAGAATATTTATTTGTCCCTTATCCAACCTGTCCAAGCTGTCAGCAATGAAAAAGTTTCAGGATCTGTGATGGTCATAGATGCTTTTCTCACAACAGACATTTACAATTATAAGAAAAGTTACATTTATCTCAGATGGCTTCTAAACTAAATTAAACACTGTACATTTCAGAAAAGTCTCTGAGAGGCCAGATGAGGAAAAAAAAAAGAGCGTGGGGGAGAAAGAAATGCTGACTTACTTCTGGAGACATTTTAGAGGAGAGGTATAAGGAATTGAGTATGTAGCTTTTCTGGAGAGGTACACAAGTTACACAGGCACATAGGAATCTAGTAAAGAGGAAAAAGTCTGATATTTCATCTTAAGAATCAACAGATGGTGCTGAAGTTTCAGCACTGTTTAATTAAATAATTTCTTCTTATCACCTATTTTCTCACCTGTCATTTCTGGATTTAAATTATAGAAAGCTTTTTTGGCAGTCCAGCTGTGTTCCTTTGTTGCTTTTTAATACGGTGCTTTCTTCTGCCTGTTCTGTCTAAGGTCCTAAAGATCCCTTAGTTGTGAGTGTTTAAAAGCTTAATATGGTGGAGCACTCTCTGTGCAGGGAAATTAATTCACCTGATCAGCAACGTAGGATGACATGCCAAATATATTTTAGGAAATACGAAGACAACTGATGCAAATACGCTAATGTGCAAATTTATTATGTATTTAAGTAGTAACTTTAGTAATCTTCAGCAATATTTATCCAAGCTTTTTTTATTGTCTGTCTTACAGCTACATGTTATCCAAAATGCAAAAATGGTGGGGAATGCCTCCGACCTGGAAAATGCAGATGTCCACCAGGGTATGGGGGTAGATACTGTCACAAAGGTGAGTAAAACCAAACAAGTGGTAGCTTGGAAAGACAAGGAGTTTGAAAATAGACTAAATTCATTTGGGACGCCTCAAGTCCTGGATCTAATGCACTTTGAAATAATGACCTTAATTCTGTAAATCTCTGGCCTTACTGTCAAGACATGCATGTCCTAGAGGATCTGCATGCTTGCAGAAGAATTGGATGGAGTACATGTACAGAAATGTGTTATGAGAATCTGAGCAATTTTTTTCTCTTGGAAAATACTGTGTTAATGTGTTATGTACATATTCTGTTTAGCTCTATAACAGTTTTCTGAATAATTTAACAAGATTACTTGTATGGATACATATTTCTACATTAAGTGGTTGAAATGTTTGAGTAACATCTGCAAGATGGTAATGTTGAGGGCAAGCCACTAAAGATACATGTGGCAATGTACTGTTGGGAGATAATAGGAGATGACAGAGATGAGGAGTAGCAAAGACCAACTTTTATGGTTTTGTGAAGCCTATTGAATAAATGCATGATTTGGAAAAGACAATCTAGGAAAACATTGTTACATTGTTGGGAACTGATCAGACTACTGATAACTTGAGTCCTGAGAGAAAAGGGGAAGCAAACTTGAAATAGTTTTAGGGAAAAATGATGTAGCAGGCAAGATATCTCCAGAAAGGCAATGAAAAAAAAGAAGCATTTCTTTCTTTTCAGAAGAAAAGCCTCAATGTGGCACTTAAAAATTTTAGATTTTTTTTTTTTTGAAAGGACATTGGTAAATTAGTTATGCAGGCAGTTTTCAGTGTGCTGAGAACTTAATAATCATTCTGTCTCACTGTAGTCATAGCAGCTAGCAACACCTCACAGGGTTCTCTGTTTATTCTTGGTATTTATTCTGTGGGCTTTTTCTTTATGTCCTTCAAATGTGTAATAACTACAAGAGTTTACTTGGAATGTAACCTAATGGGTAGTTGGGGAAGGAACTCAACTAGCTTCTGCAGCTTTCTGGAGTTGTTGTTGTGTTGTCAGGGCTTGGTGGGTTTTTATATTTTTTTAATATAGCTGTATTTGATATTTTATGAAGAAAGTGTGAGCTGAATACCTAACATGGTAACATCTCTCTGTCTGCAGAATCTTAAACTATCACTCTGGGATGTTAACTAGACTGAATGGAAATTCAGCTCCCAGTGATAATAATTTAATATCAGAATTGTAAGCATTATAGAAGAATAAAAAAGATTAGAAAGTATCTTCTGATGAAGATGTATATAACGCAGAACTGTTGCATAATGCATTGGGAAAGAACTATTTACTTTGAGTAGACATAACAGTGTTGACAGCAATGAGGTAAACTGGGAGCAGGGTCAGGTTAATTTTTCAGCTACACGATTTTACTTTTTTAAAAAAATTTCTTAAAAGCCAACTGAAAGTGTAGGTTTGTGGAATCTTGACAGGGACCCCTCAAAAAAGGAGAACTTGATGTTCTTACAAGCGTCTAAATCAGAAACAAAGTGAGTGGTACTACTTAAATAAAAGAGCAGAGTGGGGACTCAGTTTATGCTAGTACTAGAGCCTAGACCTGGATTTGTATTGGAGTAGAAGTCCTATTTGTATTTGCTAATAATGCCGAGGTCACAAGTTCAATCCCCATAGAGGCCATTCACTTAAGAGTTGGACTCGATGATCATTATGGGTCCCTTCCAAGTCAGAATATTCTGTGATTCTGTTATCACGTTATCCCTGTAAGACAAAGGGTGTGCTTGTGCTCAGCTTGTACAAACTTGTGGTGTGGGGCAATGTGCTATTACAGAATTGCACAGTATCACAGAATGTGTGAGGCTGGAAGGGACCTCTGGAGGTCATAATTTCCAACCTCCCTGCTCAAGCAAGGCTACCTAAAGCCAGCTGCCAAAGACTAAATCTAGATGGCTTTTGAATATCTCCAAAAACAGAGGCTCAACATCTTCCCAGGGCAATCTGTACCAGCACTTGCTCACCCTCTCTGTGAAGCCCTGCTGACTATTCTTAATGATTTTCTTGTCCTTAATGTACTTGGAAATGGTTCAGTACTTGCCAGGGGGTGGGTGAGGCACAGTAGTCTGTAGTTCCCTGGGTCCTCCTTGCCCTTCTAGAAGATTGGAGTGATATTTACTTTCATCCAGGCTTCAGACATGTATCCCAGTTACCAAAATCAATAAAATACAACCAACATTAAATAAATTAACTTTTATAATATGAGAAAGAAATATGCAAACAAGCTTTAAAGAGCTTTTCCAGCTATTCTGGAGTTGACTTACATGCCCTTGCATGTTCATTTTTTTGTGCCAAAATCTGTTAGCAAAATTGTGCTCAAAACAGAGAAGACTGAACAGACATTTGAACTTCTTTTTCTCTAAAAATTGTCAAGCTGACATTCCAGCTGACCACCTTTATAATGAAGGATAGTTGTTCCTCTTCAATGAAGTGAAGGTGGTGTATAATTTACATTCATGCTTGTGAAAGGAAGCCAATCTTATTTCTGGCATAAATAATACTTCATTAATGAGACCTTCAAGGCTTTGATGTGTAGAACAGTTCTGGAATGAGGAGGCTGGCTTAGATATTTGGCCTTTGGGAAGGAACTTCTGAACTTGACTATAGTCATAGGTTCATTTGTGAAAGTAAAATCTCCTTTTCTTCCGTTTGTTACAAGTAGGTCCTCTCAGATAAGGAAATATGTGCATCCTTGACCACATGTTACTTACTGGCTTACCAGCTGTGATTTGGCAAGTTTGATATGAATATGCATGTTAGAGGTTCCTGTGGTGCAGCTGATGAGCAGTGGTGTAGCTGGTGAGCAGTTGGCAAGCAAATGGGGAGGGGAGAGCTGTGCCACAGAAATAATATGATCCAGCTAAATGCTCAATAAGCTTTTAAGCACATGATTAATTTAACTGCTTTTTGAGGTGGCATTTGCAGGCATGGTTCTGCCATGCTCATTCATTCCTTATAGAACTGTGTCTTGCTCTGAACAGTTGAAATTTTAGTCTTTGCAGATGTGATAAAACAAGTAGTTGATGCTAGACCAGCTGCTTAAAGATAATTCCTTGAAGTTCTGTGGTGCTTCTGAAATGCACAGTGTATGCTGTCTTCTGCAGTAAGCTGTGAAGGAGGTTGTCAAAACGGTGGGGAATGCATCTCTGTTAATGGAGTTGTGAAGTGCCTTTGTGCTTCTGGCTGGACAGGATCAAGATGCCAGGAAGGTGGGTATCTATGTTCATGAAAACATATTGATTAAAAATAAAACTGCAGTAACAAAACCATTTTAAAAGTATTAAGAGGCTAATAACTATGGAAATGTCATTGCATCACTACAGAAATGAGTGAACTACATTACTGGTATATTCAGATAAAATAGTGTGAATTTTTTTTGCATTAAGGTGTACATCTGTTAAGATTTAAACCAAAATTCTTAATAGAGTACATCAGTACTTTTTCTTTTTTTTTCTTTTCTTTTCTTTTTTTTTTTTTTTCCATTTTCATGGTCCTGGAAATGCTTTTGGAGTTACTCCAGTTGATTATCTGGCCTGGAAGAAAATGCGTTTTGCCATTTTGATTTGTATCATCCTGAATCTTTCATTCTGTCAGGATTCTTTTAGATCAGTTTTGTAAATCCTGCTGACTTATCCATTCTTTTTCTTGTAGCAATTTGTCCTCAAGGTTGTCGGAATAATGGAGCTTGTGTGGCTCCTGGGATTTGTAGCTGTCCAGCTGGATGGGTTGGTGGAGCATGTCACTTAGGTAAATGACTTCTGACATTTTTTGTTTATCCTTTCCTCTGCTTGTTTGATTTACCAATAAAATGTTCAAATCTTCAGTGCCTAACAAAGCTTCTAGGGAAGCACCTTAGAATAGTAACTGAGAGCTGCATCCACATGCTGGGACTCCTACAAGTATGTGTAAGGAGTAGATGGGTATTGTGGGTGCAGGGTCTCCGGAATAAGTCCTCTGCATTTGAAATCTTTGTGTGGCTGTGTGAATCTAAATCAGCTAGTGTTAGTTCTTCTGCAATATATATGGTCCAGAAACATTAATAAATTATACTTTGATGTTCTCATTTGACCATTAAAATGCTTATTCTTTGTATTTATCAGTGTCTCAAGACAGAGGGTGATATTGAAACCCAGCTGTGGGAAATGCAAAGAATTTGCAAAATACTTAGCTCCATTCCCTGCAGCTGCAATAGTGGTAGAAGTCGTCAGGTTTTTAATGTCAAAATCACTGTTCCTAAACTAACTAGATCTGTATCAAGTTTGACTTCCATTGGTGCAGATGCTCATAAGCAAATTGCAGCCCCTGGCTTGCTAACTGAACTTGTGTGTAGCTGGGGGGCAGCTGAAGCTCTGCCTACTCAGCCCTCCTCTGCCCTTCCTGTGGGGGAACAGAAAATGGTGGCTATTTCCCCATGGATGTGGATCCAAGAACTGGCTTGAATAAGTTTCAGCAGGAATTTTTATTGTTCTCTCACTTTCATGGAGGCATCCCTCTCAAAAATAGTGTGTGCTTTAAACAACAGAAATTATAGTATTTTAAAAGGGAAATAGAGCATAAATACAACTAGGCATACTGTGCCTGTATTCCAGCGAAGGCCATGATGTCATAAATGGAGAGGCATTGCTTTTCAGTTCTTCCATTATGCTTTTATTTATACTGTCCCAGTGCAGTCACCAGGGAACAATTCTGCTACTGCAGTGAGACAAAGAAGAAAAACGATCCTGTATTGTGCTGAAGACATACTATGTATCTGGTGTCTCATTTCAGCTGTATGTAAACTACCCTGTCAACATGGAGGGAAGTGCATAGCTCCAAACTTGTGCAGATGTCGGCTGCCGTACTCTGGTCTACAGTGTACAAAGAAAAGGAAGGAATGAAGCAACTTCAGCAAAGATAAGCTGCATCCGGAGATTAAGTCTGCAGCAGTGGGGGACCTTAAAACAAACATGGTAACTAACTGATTTCAGACAGCTTTTTGTCCTCAGTATATTAAGTAAATGTTTTTCTATATGAAAGTATTGCTGATTGTAAGAAAGCTGTTGTAAGTGTTCGGCTGTGTGTAGTGCATGGCACATGTTTTCTTCTGTTCTCGTTTTTTCTTCACAAGCAGAAGTGTTATGTCTTGGCTGATACAGCTGACCTTGAAATAAAATTTATTCTTCAACACAAGTACTTCAGAATAGATCTATGCTCTTCTATTTGGTTCCCCCTCCCTTTGACTAGAATTATTATATTAACTATGTGGGTTTTAAAAAGCATATGAAACAAAAAGCCCTCAATTCAGATCATCAGGAGTGGATGTTAGTTCAGTTATAATTTCAAACTTGCAGAGTTTGCATCTTTCTGAAACATTACCAATCTGCGAAGCATCTTAATTAAGTCCTGGTTGTCACTTTAAGTCTATGTCCTGCCCCTTGCCCAGTCAGATTTGGATCTCAATCAGTTAAGCAGTATTTAGAAAAAAACCCAAGTTTTCATTCAGACAATTCTGCTGTTACTTTCTAAAAAACTTAATGCACACTAACACTCTAAAAGAGACCTTGACTCCTTCTACAGTCATATTATCAGTTCACCTCTCAACTTCCAATTGTTTCTTCTTACCCCAGCGAGATAGGGAGATGTGTTTTTCTTCTGGAGACACTGATAATTCTTTTCTGTTCAAGACTGTTGTTATAGGAGCAGTATAATGGGAGGCTACAGACAAGCAGTGAAGAAATGCAATGCCTGTCACAAATCACCTGTGTGGAGCATGTTGAGGCCTGCCTTCTGGAGGTATTCCCATTTGGCCTCATTTAGGTTTTGCAGCCTTTTGATCAGGCTGCATATTGGACTGAGACTCCTATATCCATTGTTCCATGTCTCATTCGTGCTATTGCTTGAATGCTGCAGTTGAGGAAGGTTTTGCCAAAACACGTGAATTGAATCAGTCAACTTTCTGAATGATGCTCAATTATTTTTTTGAGAGAGATACATTGGTTTTCATTGTCTTTTAGGTGAAACTGGAATTTTTGGTGGAAGAATTTGACCTACACATTATTTTAGTCCATTTGTTGGAATAACATTTTAATTGTATATAAGCTCCCTTACCAGAACATGCAGCTCTGATGGGCAGAGTGACTTACATGGACATGTTTCTCCAGGGATTACAAGCTACTGAGCACAGAGACAAGGGTAATGGGGTCTTCTCAGTTACCAGCCTTCTCTGAAACAGAGAACCCGAGCATGCATGGAGCAAATGAAAAGCAATTTTGGAGCTCACAAGACTCCTGTTTTGTTATGCATAATTGCTGCTGTATGGCACAGTTGATCAGCTTTGCTCTTGCTTTGGAGGCTGTTGTATTTGATTCAGACAAAACATGCTATAGACATGTTGTGCAGGATTTGTTCCCGTAGACCTGGGACCATGTAAGAGGAGTGCATGGATTTTGTGCTGCTTTCTCTGGGATGCACTGGCTATTTCACACCTGCTAGTAAAAAAATGTGATCTTCATATGTGAAACAAGATGATTTCTTCAGTGGTTCTGAAGTAGGCTTGATGATGATGATGATGATGATGAAGTTTGGTGTCACAGTTCATTACAATAATCATGCCATATTTTAGAAATTCAGGAGTTGATTACCTTCGGTGACATACTGGTTGCAGGGGAGTGAAGGGGAAAAAATTACTTACATCAGACTCAAGATTTAGAGAAAATGAGCAGAACTATGTAAATACAAAGAGGCATCATATCTCAGTATTATTCCCTAAAGACTGACTTCTACTCATAAAGGCAAAACTGACAATAATGGTTACTGGAAGCTGAAAGAGCTCCTGACATTTTTAGGAGTAAAGGGAGCTGTCAGTGAGAGATGTGTAATTGGTGTTTCTGAGCAGGTCAAAACAAATGTTAATTTAAATAATTTCTTGTTTAGAAATGACTGAAGTAAGCAGTAATTTGATGGCACACAGAAAGCAATGTCATATTTCAGAATTACTGCTTGAATGTAGCACCATCTACTGGCTACAGGATTCTTTGTTGTTTTGTTTGTTTGCTTTTAAGAACTATAATTTCTTTTTATAATTCAGCTAAATTTTAAGTGAGATTAAAAGTGAATTTCAAGTAGTTATTTTAGAGTAGAACAATCTCAAAATGTATTATTAATGATAGTCCAGGTCTCCACATTATTTCCACAGTTCCACACTCATTTTCTAAAAGAACTGTTGGTATTTCTTTTGTTTCTGTTCCACTCATGGAGGATTGAATACACTAGTTACAGAATGCAGTCTTTGGAGACAGAGGTGTCTTTCTGTGGGAAGCTAGTCATGCATGCAGCTTGAAGGTCAAGAAAAACAATACAGAACATGTCAGCTCCCTTATTTATTACAGCTGTCCTTATACAGATGCTTTGTTTTTCACTATAAAAACTGGAAAAATTGTAGAGATATTTAGAGTGTGCATCAAAAGGTTTGAAGTACTTCTTCCTTTTAATTTACTTACACACATTTTACCACTTACATTTTCTCTTTTCCTCTAAGTGATTGTGGCAAGAATGGATTTAATTGGTTTATCTGTAAAATATAATTTACTGGTTGGACTGAGCTGTGGGGGAAAGTTGGGTAAAATGACGACCCCACACCACCACATGACACATTTATACGACAGAAACACAATAAACATCTTTAGTCATTAGTAACACTTTCTAATCTCTACATTTGAGTTTGTCTATCTACCCAGATGATATGTTTTATTAAGAATTTAAACTTTTTATTTTCCCATTTGCACCGTAATTGAGTGGGTATAACCAATAACCTATTTCTGCCTTTAGAACCACTGAAAATAAATGCGAAATACTAAAAGTTAAGATAAAAAATCCCTTTTATTCAGTCTGAAATCCTAGAAATTAACAGATATATATTAATTTTTGTGAACGAAGGGTTGCACAAACTCATTAACCAAAGTACTATAAGCAGAGTTTCAGGCAGATGTTATCTTTCTCTTTAGCAAAGTACCCCTGTAACTGATGTGTGGAATGGGGGTGATTACAATATGAGATTATGTGATTTTGGTGTGTTTGCACTTTAAATACATTTTCAGGACCTTGTGAATTCAAAACATCCTCCTGAGGCATCAGTTCCAAGACCTAGTCAGGTTTTGTTCATTGAGATTTGTGTAAGATGTGAGAAAGGTTTTAAATAACAGAACAATTCACAGAATATCAGGCAATCAGCCACTTGGCTGCTTGATGGAAAGAAACTACAGAAACACTGAAATTTAAAATGCAAATGGGAAATGTAAAACATTTTTAAAATACACCAGTCAGGCACTTAGAAATCCACCAGGTGTGATTGTGGAATGATGCTGAGCTCTAAAAATGACTGCTTTGACTCAAAATTGTTTGCTTGGCAAAATGACTTAAGAGGACTATCAAAAGATGAAGAGAAATCTAGGCACAGAGCTGCTAAAAGCTATGATTTGGCAACCAGCATCCCAGAGTGGCAGTAAATGGCAGAATGAGCTCTTATTTTCTTCCCATTTAGAATTAGACTATGTAAACTAAATATTGCTCAGGAGAACAGGAATTCATGATGTTTATTTTTGCTTCAAAATAAACAAAACAAAACAGTAAACTTGAGTGGCATAAGTAAAGGGATGTTTGTGTCTTTTACCAAAATTCAAGCTTGTTGCGGTATGAACTGAAATGTCTTTCACATCTCTAGGAGAAGACAGTGACCTTCTATAGGAAACTTAAATAAAAACAGAATTTTATTTGCTCAAAACCTATCTGGCAGCTGGTAGGTGCTAATAGTTCATTGGTAATGGAAAAAAGTCCTCTGTGAAGTCCTTACAAATACTTTCTGACATGATGTGTATGGATGGCATGATGTACAACAAATTCCTCCTCTTACTAGTTTCTATTTTTAGATTCAGCATTGCTGAAAGCAATGTCAAATTTCTCCTAAATGCTTGGGGACAAAATTTCCTCATATTACCGAATGCCATCTCAAAGCAGGGGCATGAAGTCTTACAGCAATAATTCCATGGCTGGATACTCAAATTTTTAAGTGTAAGTAATGAAGTCAAAGCAGAAGCATTGGTATGTGGCTCCTGGCTACAAAGGTGTGTCATAGATAAATCAGAGTCATTCTGCATCTGATTGACTGATAACAAGACAGGAAGCCTTGCCTCCATGGTTAGTAGCCCAGCCTCAGCTCAGGTTCCCCCTCCTTCCTCACTCCTGGCTTGTCATTATACCAAGAGTGATGCAAATACACGACAAGAAGAAAAAACATAGTTCTGATTTTTCTTCTGTCTCCAGCCCAATTAATACATATGTAAACAGTGTTTAAAAACAGAAGGTACCATTCACGAAGCGCTCTAATGCTGCCTCCCTTGCTGGAGACACTCAGCAGCTGTTGCAATCTTATTCCGACAAAGGAAATCTCATAGTCCAGTTGATTGCGTCAACAAACTGTAGAATTTTGGGTTTGCATCAGTCATCAGATCTGTGAGTCCAGTGAAGACATCAGAGGCTGTGGGGCTTATGCATGAGGTAGCAGAAAATTACAACAATACACATATGCTTTAATGACTACAAGATTGTTGTTTTGAAGCTCACTGACATTTCTGATTGATATGAGTCTTTAAAAATAATGCTTCTGAATATTCCTTTCATTTAAATAAACTCTGTAATTACTTTAACCCTTTTGCTATGTTCAAGTCCCATACATCCATGAAGCATTGCAAATTAATTGATACACTTCTTCAATCATGATGCCTTTGTACCTTGGAGAGAGAAAAAGAATTAAAAATCGATTTTAATGATGCAGCCCAGGTTTATGATAAAGTTATCAATGAGTCTCTGCTTCCCTGATATGAAGAGTCACAACAAGAGTTAAAGTTGTGCATATAGGTCTTTTGTTTCTTAAAAGAGAATGGGCTATTTTGATCAATACAGCATTGTCTGACTGATCAGCAATATATATTTTCTAGATTAAAAATATAGTAATTCTTTGTAGGATATATTTGTGTAAACATTTAAATCAAAATTATTTCTCTCTTTAGGTCACATTTTGGAAATCCACATTGCAAACATTATAGTCTTATTGTCATAGGATCTGTAGTTTTCTATTTTCAAAGTACATATGAGCATTTCTTTGTTTCAATTTCTGAAACACATCTGCCCCATCTCTCAATTCTGCTGGCACCAGAAAAGTGTCTAAATACATTGAAATTAAAAGAAGAGAAACACCACAGATGATGCAAGAAGAGCACAATACGAAAAAAGTACTTGCAACAAAACGTTTAATTAAAACGACTTCAGTGAGTGACTGACAGCACTCAAGCAAGGGAATTCAACCGCAAATTGTGTGACAAAACAGAGAAATTGTCATCATTCCCTATGATGCAAAAAAGTAAAGCTCTTCTAAAGTTATACTTGGGAATAAGGAACATTTGTATAAAGCAGGGATGAAGTGAGTGGCAGTGTAGTTAGTTGGGAAAAGATCAGGCCCTGACTCCATGCAAGCTAAAAAAGTCAGCAGTAGGACGCTTTTCCCTAAAATCGGGGTGCTGGAAAAAAGAATAGTGGTTTTGAAGAGGATAGTTACAAATTCCTACTGCCTAAGAAGAGATAATCACCTTAACTTGAAACAAAGCAAATTTACATTAGGTGTTGAGAACAATTTTGTAAGTATTAAAGCCTAAACATTACTGGAATAGCTCTTTGGAATTTCATTAAATTCTCCATCACTGGAGACTGAAAGGGAGAAATCAGACAAAATACACATTTGGTGTCTATTGTCCTGCTTTACTGGACAAGGGTGGACCAGATAATCACTCCCAAATCACTCTATCTGTGATGGCGTCTTGCTTCTACATGTACCTGAATTTTCTTTCCACAGAGGACTCCAGTATAACCTGGATGACAAGAGCATACGTTGGGCAACACACACTTGCCCCCGAACTGACACTTCTGGTTGCACACAGCTAAAACAAGAGATATGTGATAGCCCTATTCATAGAAACACCTTGGGGAAGCAAAAGTGGCTACTATCTCTAGGTACTTACTCTGTTTGCTTATAGGAGCCAAGAATTCACTAAGTATTTTCATGGCGAAACACCACTCAGCATAAGGAGACTTAAAAGGTCATGTGGAACCAACAGAGCTCTTACACCTATCCCATCCCCCTTATGTTTTGATGGAGTTTTAATCTGGGACTATGCCAAGGGCATGAAGAAGACTGAGCATGAAACATGAGTAAGGTGTTTGTTTTTTAATGCATCTTGCTATTTCAAACTATTGCAATGGTCTCTCATAGTTCATGGAATAGTGTACATTATTAGAGCAAGCCAACAGATAGTGCATGGTCCCTGACTGCCATCATATCCTGTAGGGCTTCAGAATGGGCAGAGGAATCTCTACTCTTTATCCTGCCTTTGACACAGATTAGGGTAAAATACAGCCTAGGCTCTAGGCTAGGTACTGTGCAGTCTGAACTGAAGCAAGAGGTTTCAGGTCACATCATTCTTACGTGTTTGACATTGGATTCCTTCCCACTGCAGAGGACAATGACATGTACTCGGTCCAATACACTCCCCACCATTCTTACATTCCTGGAGACAGATTGCTGCACAAACATCATCACAAAGTTTGGTTAAATCCCAAGTGATTACTTTGACTTATGATTCAGATTTCAGGATGCTCACGAGAGGCTGAGTGCTTTCCATACACGAGAATCATATCACCTTCACTGAAATAACCATCTGAGATCAACAGGATAATAAAGAAGAGAGGCAACTGGAAACAAAAAAACCTACCACCAAAGCACACACAGAGATGTTCTGCTGCATCACAAATTGCTACAAAAGTCTGAAATACTGAATTAAGTTAGCACTGCTAAATAGTTTGGTTTTTTCTAAATTTAACTTTCTAAAACCCATACCTTGGTGAGAGATCTTTTGTCTGTCATGCAACTGAAGACATGGTGAATTGACTCATGAACATTTGATCCAAAGTTATTTTCTATGACCCGTTTTTCTCCACATTTGTCTTTGCTTATGAAACCATAATCTAATGTGCTATTATTTCCATTCATTAGCTACCTATTTGATAATCAAATCTCTCTTTCACAGTGTCCAAGAATATGTCATCCCTGTCAATACTCGTAGTACTTTATTCAACAAAAAACCCCTTTCTTGTAACTACAGAAAGTAATACAGGGTAAACTGTTTTTCTTCCATGCCATTAGAGAGCTCATTTCTCATCAATTCCTGAGCCTTGGGTGAGTGCTCTGACAGAGACTAACACTTTTGCTATGGGATTTCTATAACCTCTTCTCATGCAGACTGTGATTTTATCCATGACGGCACATTTTCTTTATGTATGATCAATATCTGAATTAAGATACAACCCAACCCACAGATGTTCCACCATCACAGTCCTATTTTTACCTGTACTAAAGAGCTTGTGCATCTTCTATTCTAATCGCTTCCCACTGTTTCCACAGTTTTCCCCATCTTTCGCTAAACTCCTTTTTCTATTGTATCTGCTTTTATATATTTTTATACTACACAAACTGAATTTCTTTCACTTTACTGAACTCAGCTCTTTGCAGAAATACAGGTGTTTCTTGTTTAGACAAGAATTAAGAAAGAAACAGATAATATTTGCTACACAAGAATTTAAAAGATATTTTGGTCTCATCACTTAGCCTGAGAACTGCATGATATAAGTTCTCCATCCTAAATTTTGCTGCCAAGTTACAGACCACAATTTTTTCAATGTGTGTATATTCGTAAGTTTTTTGACACTAACTTCCTATTACTTGTATGGACAGAGTTATCTGAAATCATGTAATACTTTTAAGGTATGGTTCTGTTAACTACAAGGTACTTACGAGTGTTACATCTTTTTCCTCTCCATCCTGAAGGACAAGAGCAAATATTTGGGCCTACACATCTTCCTCCATTCATACACCTTGGCTCACAGATGCCTTAAAATCAAAAACATCTGACATTTAATACATTTAACTGATTACAGAGTAATGTATTGATTATTTTTGGATCCTGGAAGGATTTTAACATTGGCTTACTTCTTTCACATCTTCTGCCTGTGTACCCATCAGGACAAGTACAGACATTATTTCTCATGCAAAGACCACCATTCTTACAAGGCGGGCTGCAGACAGCTAAAATATAGAAACAGGAGAAAAAGGATGTACTTTGCATTTTGTTTGACTTAGTGATATACTTCTATGAAACCAGAGTGCAACACAAAGATTCTGACAGCTTGTATAGACATCGAGCACTACCATGCTAGTGTTGTAAAAATTGTATTAATGTGTTTTGGTGCCAACATCAATAGTAAAGACAAAATCAGATAAAAAGGGGTCAAAGCTGGCAACTGTACGTGTACACGAGTAACCAGACTACATGTAATAAATATACAATAGAACTGGTTGAATGCTGCTCAAATGTTGAATGGAAGACAAGACAAATGTTGACCCTCCCTTCTTCTTTGGGCACTTCTTGAATCAGCCATAAAATCTAAAAAATAACATAATCTCTGTTTTGCACCACTTCTCAGGTACCTGACTTGATTGTTAATTTCATGTCTTAGTTTTCTCACACATTTCCTCATAATGGCAGCTAAGGAGTGAGGGTAAGAAAAAAAAGAAAATATTACCATTCTGACACTGGACACCAAAGAATCCATGTGGACAGAGGCAAACACCTGGCTTAGTACAGGAACCACCATTGAGACACACTGGATCACACATTGCTGCAGAAATAGGGTTAGGAAGAGTGGGAAGCATGACATCCAAATAAAGTCTATAAAATATGTGTGTCTGTTGCAAGGACAGGAATTAAACCCCTAAGATAACTGCTGGAAACACCATTCCCACAAAATCTTTACCAGAATTAAAGGATCAGTATAAGACTTCCAAGAGATGCTGTTGGAAGCAGAACTAACATGCAGAGACATGAGGGAGTGCTGGGGCTCTGCAGCAGTAAGCAGCTGCCCATCACTGCTCTCTGAGCCATGCAGTTCCAGCTTTCAAGCTATGGGAGGCCCCATGGACACTCCCCCAGGAACATGGAAGTTGCAGGAGTGTTACCTGTGGAGCATGTAGGTCCGTACCACCCAGGCTTACACTGGCAGATGTCTGGAGTGAGACATTGACCACCGTTTTCACAGTGTCTGCTGCAAACCACTACCATCCAAGAATTTGGGTGAAAACAAAGAAGGTGGCGGGGAGAAAATGGGGGTGAGATGAGAGAAAAAGATGTTACAAATTATGGTTGATTAATTTTTCAGTTCTTTCCCAAATATCAACATTGGAAATAACATGAAGTTGCAGTAGCTGAAGAGGAATTGCTGAACAGATTAATCCAGTTTCAAACCCGTAATAGCTAGCACCAGACAAAAATGGTAAATAAAATGTCTTTCCATGCAATTATCCCTGGTCTGGTTATATTCAGTGTTCAAATCTAGAAAATTTAAAAAAAATAATTCCAAAACAAATGGGAAATGTAATAGTAAGAGACAAGGGGATGAGGTGACATGATTGATTTGAGGGAGTCCAAGAAAGTTCAATCAAATGTCTTCCTTCGCTTCAGGAAGCACAGCTGCATGCATACACTGACATGAGACTAACAAGCAAAGACATTAAAGTATCATGGCTCTGGAAAACCATGAATCACTTCTTCAGGACTATATCTCATTCTGTTTAGCACTGCTTAACAGAGAGTAGCTTTTTTTCTTTTTTTTTTTTTATGCCACAAACAAAACTAGAACAAGAAAAATTTGAGTATAAAGTGCTGGGATTTGAGGAGGAGACAAAGGACTTCATCAATTCAGGATCAGTAAAGTAGTACATTCGAGTGAATGGTGAATAAACAGCATGTCTAAATTTGGACTCAGTGAATGACAAAAGTTACCAGTATGCAATCTAGACAAGCTTTTATAGTACATTATGTTTTCAAAGTTATGTGCAAATATTATTTCAAGTTCAAAAAGCCCAAGTATGGGAGCCTTCAAAGAGGGAGACGTATTATGTAATTTGCTAGCATTAGACAGAGCGCATCAAAAATCTAAACCATAATTTGCTTTCTTGCTCCTGAAGAATGGAAGGAAATGTTCTGTCCTTTTCCCTTATGCTCTTTTGCTTACTTGTATCACATCTTGGTCCCACAAAACCATATGGGCAGGTGCAGAGATTTCCAGCCAAGCACGTGCCTCCATTTTGACAGGGTGGTTTACAATGTGCTGCAGATACAGAATTATGTTGTTCAAGAAATCACCTCCACAAAGATGCATGGATTGGTTATGATTTATAAAAAGGGAAATGTTAATAAATGACAGTGAGCAAAGAGCTGGAAATAAAATAATGAGACATATGCAATGCCTCTTGACAGAAGAACTTCATTCCAACTGTATACCGAGTGCCAACAGTGGTGGTCAGCCTGAAGAAAAGAAACCTGGCACAATTTCCAGAGAGTACTTCCCGCTCTTCAGGACTGTTTAGCTTAGAGGCAACTACATTCACTGGTGAAGTCCTTTAGTTACCATGAAAGATAAATTTAGGAATATCTAATCACAAGCAACATTTACGGTGTATACCAAGAAAATCAGGATATATGGCAACACGTTACTCAAGAGTTCTGTTAAAGTAAAAGTAAAATGAGCACACCTCGTTGCTGTCACAATGAACTGTCATGGAAGCTGTTCACAGCATCCCTTGGGTATTTATGTATTCAAAAGCAAACAATACCTTATTTACCTTGCTCACAAGTGGAGCCACTGTATCCTGGTAGACATTCACAGGCATTTGGCTTAATGCACTTTCCATGGTTTTTGCAATCAGGTTTGCATAGAGCTGTGCAAAAAAATCAACATCACTCTTCAAATCATTGATTTGTGCATGTGAGTTACCACAGGCAAAATCAAAATGCCATACTCACCAGTCTGACAGTTAGAACCAGTGTAACCAGGCTGGCATTTACAAATATTGGGTGCCACACACTCCATATTTTTGCCACATGTTTGTCTACATCTTGCTGAAAAGCAATGAAGAAAACAAAGAAAGGAGTAAGGAAAATGAAAGCGACATTTCACACGACTGCGTCTTGCCTAATGTAATGAACAGATCACAGAGAATGCATTATGTCCCTGCCCATAAATGGGGAGTCTAAGACACATCAGAATATTTTTAAGTGTATCCATACAACTAAAAGCCTGTGGGCTATGCCAATATTAATAATGAAAGTGAAAAAATTCAATACACTGTGCTTTTTACTCATTATACACAGTAACAATGTACTTTCAAGCTATAAAGACATCTCAAGATTCTTTTCTTTAAGGCATTTAAGTGCAGCTATTTGTACTACCTCTGCAAGTGAAGCCATCTCCATAATAACCATAAGGACAGCGACCGCACTTGATGCTTCCATCCTGACTTGGCTCACAAGGTACTCCAGGAAAACAGGGTAAATCAGTACAGGTTATTGCTTTAGGAATCACTACTCCACTCAATTCTTCAGGAAGCATTTTTGGTGGGACAGTGACTTGGACAAGTGCAAAAGGTAAGTGACTTGCTTTATGCTTGGCTAACAGGTGCAGAACTCTCTGAGCATTGCCACCTCTGAATGCTTTGTTTGGCAAAGAAAGTCCCTTGCTTATATTTGCTCTGCTGCCAGGAGAAGTCCTCCTGCTAGTCTCTAAATTGGTGTAGGCCTCAACTTGTGTCCTTGTTTTCTTCTCAGGCGATGCACCATGGATCCCTGAAGATGCAGTCATCACAGCATGTACTGAAAAACTGACGGTCCCGAGAGCATGAGCAATGCTTCCAGTAACAGCAGGTTGTACAGAAGTACTTCTCTGAGAATCAAGAGACTTCCAGGGAGGGATTGTTTTTACTATTGAGGCTGGTGGTGTGCTGCTACTGATTACTTCTGTAGAAATAAATCTCTTTGGGACATCTGTAGAACTGGGAATATAGCTTGAGATGCTTAAAACCTTCTCAAAGGATGATTGTTGAAAACCTACAGCATGTTATAAAGAAAGAGGAGGGAAAAAGTATGTGAATATTATGAGACTTTTTTTCCTTCTGAGAGTGGGGAATGATTTCTGAACAGGTAAGTATACAGCCCATTCATTCTGTGCTTCAGAAAGTTCCTCCATGTGCTACATCAGAATGCAGTTGAACCTTACTGGCAGAATTAGAGAACATCAAGGCATTCTGGTTATATCCTTTCCCACCCTCACCATGGTCATCTCTTGGCCGGAAGATAAGGAGAAAGCAACATAGATGAGGCAGACAGCAGAGATTTTCCCATAGCAGACCAATAAACAAATTTACTGTAAGAGCAGATTACCATCTCCATATACTGCTTCCAACCAGGTAACTGAAAGAATTTAAAGAAAAGATACTGCATATGGTTCATCAGTGTGTCTAAGTGCTAGTATTAAGCTGAGTCCAGAAGCAGAGATTAAATCACAAATATGCAGATGATTGTACTTACTGATGCACCATGGACAGTATTCTTGGTGAATAATCCACCACCTTGCAGAAAAACTATTACCAAGTTTTACTCTTCAACCTTTAAAGCAACTTTCTTATAGTTTCTGCATGGGTTTTATTAGTAGGATGTTGCATGTGTGTTATAAACAACAGAGACTGACTCAGCCTCCTCATTGAAAAGAGTGCAAAGTAAATGAAAAGGTCTTCATATTTGCCCAGGAAAAGTTGAAAGTCTGTGGAAAGAAGTAAGGTATTGTAATCCAGGACTGGTAGAATGCCATATGTGGTCTTTTAGCATTATAGGACAGAGGGAGAATGAAACCCTAACGCATTTATAATGGTCCTAGAAAATGGTCCACAAAAGGTTAAACTTCAATGAATCATATTGGGAGTGCTGTCTCCCACTGCTGAAAAGCAAACCATTTTAGAGCTGATGAACAGTTATCCAGCACTGTAGTGGAGTGAGAGAGTATCTTCCTTCTCCCCCAACAGCAATTCAGAGATAAAGGGAACAGACACATGAGAATTTCCTGTAAAGAAAGCCCCAGCAGGCACAGACCTGGAAATGCCAGCAACAGCATTTACAGAGTTTTGGAATGAAGACATTCACTTGCCATATCCTTCACCTTTCCTTTGAGTTAAAGCAGTAATATGGCATTCAACATAATGCCATAAACTTTTGCTTGTCTCACATAACAGATGTTCCTATCCCCATGTTACCTATTTTATGTCAGTGGTTAGTCACTAAAACAAAAGGCAACTGTAAGAGTGTCATACATCACACTAGTTACTAAAATGACTTGAATGACCTAAGGGATTTGTTGATATTGACATTTCAGTCTCATTTTTCAGATCAGAATACAACCTCAGTAATGGATTAATCGTGTCAAACTGAAAAATTAAACTAAATAACCTAAAATTGACTAGGACCTTTATTTAACAACCACATTCTTATCAATATGTCAATCAGAAATTCAATTTTCTTCATGAAAAAAATCACCTTTATTTCCTCCAGTTTCTCCTGTGGAATCCTTCCTTTCAACATTGGTGTCTTCAAAAATTTCTAAAAAATGTATGTGAAGGCACATTAGTAGTGCACAGAAGTAGCTACATTTGTATCAACTTTAAATAAACTAAGACAGAGTTAAAGTTTTCATACTTAAATCAACTCAAAATTCAGAAAGAAGATTAAAAATAAAAAATGTTTCATGAAAGTTTTTAACAGAGTATTTTAAAATTACAAGTTATTCAGTAATTGCATTAAGTAAATAAATGTTTGGGCACCTTGTTTGGCAAATGCCTTGATTCGGGTAAGCAGTTCTATGTTAATCAACATAATAGAAAAATATCAATAATTTCTCATATTATGACAATAATGAAGGAAAAAAGCAAAATTTCATT
>JAOXXN010000395.1:26648001-26666398 GCA_026770055.1 Myrmophylax atrothorax
CAGATTAAATGACTCCCTGAAGCCATGTCCAAAAGCTTTCACTGATGTGCAGTCATACTGTCGAATATCGCACAGCCCAGCATTTTCCAGCTCTGTAATTTCTGGAGCCTGGTCTTGGAAGTAGAGATTATACAATAAATGCCAGTATATTAACTCATTCATATACATTTACATTAAGCAATACATCTATTTTTCTATCCAACTATGAAAACTATATAAACAAAGAAATCTGGACCCAGCTGAAGAAAGGCATAATAAACAGAAAGATTTTTTTTTTTGCTGTTAAAATGAATATTAAATTTAAAGCTAAGCTTCTGTCTTCTCTTGGAATCTGAATATTATGAAGCAGAGAAAATTCAACAGACAACAAGTACTTGTGAATATGTATTTTCCTTTCTCAGCTATGGTTATTTACATCACATTGGCAGAATAAAATTGAAACAAAACTCAGGCCCTAGTAATAAAAACTGGAAGTAAATTGTTAGGTAATGAACAGGGCCACCATTGGGAACCCTTGTTCATGTACAAAAGCAGGAGAGAAAGGCAAAATACATGTATGTTGCACAAACACTGAGAACATTACATAAGTAAATCTCATTTTTAACCCCCACTTACCAGACAGTATGCTGCAGTCATATGAGCTGTAGCCTTGAAAACATGCACAGCCCCATTCCGTACACTCCCCATTACCACTGCAGAGACTGGGACATTTTAATGCAGCAAGTAGGCTCTCAACTGAGCCTTCAAGGTTCTGTGGGTTGTAATTTATTTCTTCTAAAATTCTCCTCTCACATTCGTTCTCCAGAAGAGCTAAGGAATCTTCTGCCCAACTGAGGTCATCTTTCAGCAGCAAATCTTTAACACACATGTCGATTGCATCCTCAGTTCGTCGGCCAAGAAGGGCACCACAAGATCTTCCTATACTAGAATTAGCTATTGCCTGCTGGCATATTAACAAAGCACTAGACTCAGTGAGGCCTAAAGGGGTGGGCCAAGAAGGAAGGAACTTTTGGTCTGTGTCAGTGTCATGGTCCTCTGGGAAAAAATAACTATATCTCTCTAACTCTGTTTGGCTGAGACTTTGGAATAGGAATACTGGATGGTATTCATAATAATTTTGGCGCTTCCCTCTACTTGTAACAGACTGACTTTTGTGAAGGTGACTACTGTAAGGGTGAGAGCTTCTTCTAATGCCTGAGCTTGAACTTCCTTCTCCTTCTGTACCAGTATTTCCCACTGAAGTTGCGGAGACACGTGAGTTTACTGGTGATATTTTGTGAAGTTTGGTTTGATTATTCTGCAGAAATATAAATGAATCCATTTGATGTGCAGATGATCGTTTCCTTAAGCCTCTAACAAGATCAATAGGGCCAAGATACTCAGCAGTGACATCCAGTCCTGGTATCAAAGAAAGAAATCTACCACTTTCACTTTCTTTACAAGACACAGAAACGGTCTGAGAAACTGTCTCCAGTTGGTACATTGATCGATATAACACAGGATCTTCAAGTGCACAGTCACAGAAAACTACTTTTCTAGAAGATGTTAAAGAAGTAGGTGTCTTGTCAAACAAGCTATCTCCTGGTAAAATTCTAGAGAAGAAAGAAAAAGATGAAACTGTATCATCTGAACTATTTTCACTCTGTTACTAAAGTATTAACATTTGGTTAGTTCTTTGTTGCTTTGTACTTTTGCAGCATGTCACTGAATCTGTGGCACACAGCTACATTTGAAGACCACTTAAAACACAAAACTTCAAGAGTAACTTACAATAAAAGACTTGAGATGAGTGGCTATCTTCTGTATACTTTGTTCAAAACCCAATCAAACTAATCTTACATCATGGTACTTAAATACTTATTTGGCATTTCAGTTTCAATTTTCTCTTAAATTGATTACGGAATGCATTGATAGCATTCTAACATCAATTCAAAAACTTGAGAAGATTTTTTCTTTTAATATTTTGACATGTTTTTAAGAGTGTGATGGAAAGGCAGAACAAAAAATGATGGCACTTGATTTAAACAGAGTTATTTTGTTACCTCCACTCCTTGATAAAAGAAAAAAGAACATTAGCATGGTTTGGGATTTCCACCCCACTTGCAGTGTGATAGTCATTCTCTGCATTTCCATCAAAGGTGCCACAGAGTCCCACTGTATGTCTGAAATCTGAACTGGGTGCTCTAAGTGTTATGCTCATTCCCCATTCGCTCACATCAGCCCGAACGAAAGCTCCAGAAGAAAACAAAACCTAAGAAGAGATTGAAGATATCATAATGAAAAACGTGATTTTTTATTTTACCTATTCTGAAAGCAATTATTTACCACTTACTGTTACTTTTCTTCCCAGATAGGATTCAGTGATTCTCACACTGCTTCCTGTTGTGTCTCTGTTTATTACAGATAAGTGTGGCTGTGATTCATGTAGTTGACCACTGCACATGTCAAATGCAATTATATCACTTCCTTCCTTGGCAACAAAGCCACAGTTGCAGGATGCTGGGTAGTGAAGACTTCCACAGTCCCACTGGCGAACATGAACTTCAAAATCACGAGATGTACTCTTATAGAGAACAAATGTTCCTGTTTTAAAATTGTCATAGACTCTGGAATCAAAAGAACAGCATGTGCTATCACTTTGGTTATAAAATAACTGTATCGCCACATGTCAGCAACTTTATGTTCAAACAGATTTCTAATATTTGGTGAACTTGATACTGCAACTCATTTTCTTGAGTCAGAAAAAACAAATAGTACAGCCCATAAACCAAAATACAACTTATCCTGAACAAACACCATAATATCTTTCTCCTGTGCAGCTCTAAATAAGAAAAAAACCCTATAAAACAACCTTATTTTTACAGCAGAAAAATAAGAAATAAAAGAAGGATCATGAGTGGAATATATGTAGATGTGAATGGAAACATAACCATGAAGCTACTGACATTCTTTGATTTTTTTTTTTTTAACCGTGCATATGACAGGGAACTGGAGGGTACTTCTCAACCTTTGTGTTTCTACAACAGTGAACCTATGGAGAAAGGGCAATAAGATGCATAGCAGTGTGCGTGTGACAGCAGCAGCTGAAAACTGCACAAAATGATTTAGAAAGTCACATCTTTTTAAAAAGGTCTGCTTTATTAAGATGGAGATGGGGACTGTTTATTCCCAAAGATTATTTAACATGAATACCACACACAGCAACGTGCTTTTTTTTCCTTAGGGTTAGCCATCTGTCCCCTGAAGCAAGGTTAAAATAGCCAATATAATGATTCAGCAGCAAGAAAGGAAAAAAAAAAAAAAAAAAAGAAGAGAGAATGGAAAGAAAACCCCCAAACTTTTGCTCTGAGTTTAACAGCCTCTTGGCTATAAATGGCATTTGAAAGCAGACTGGTGATTTGCTTTGTGTATAATAGGCCAACAGACAAATTGCAGATGGCTGCCCTATTGGGACTGCATAAGATTGTCGGTGATTCAGTGCAGACAGTTCCTTTTCTATTTGTTTCCTCAATTTGTAAAATAAAGTAGCAACATAATTTATCCTTAAAAAGAAAGTTCTTTCCCTGCAGCATTAGGCTTCCTGACAGACCACATCACAGTAAAACACTGCTTCATAAGAAAGCTTGATCACAATGCATCCACAGATAAAATGCCCAGTAAACACATCTCTATAACCTCCACTGAAGGAGAAACTGCAAGATCAGGATAACATCATTATTATTTATTATTATTTACTATCACTACTAGTCACAGTTCTGTCAGAGAACCAGTCACAACTTTCATTTTCCCTTCTGTTATCAAGGTCACAAGAGTGAGGTTGAGGGATGAACATCTTAATTTGGAAGCAACACATCCTCTTCTTCTCACCCTGCCACTTGAAGAAATGTGCTTCTGATGAACAGAAATATAAAGTCCCAGGGGTGGAGCTTGTGTTTGCTCAGTATCTTTTGTGAATTAGAAACACTTTGAAAGAATGAAGCAAAGCAAAAACACAACAGCTGTGTTCAAGAAAGCTATCTTCACTTCAAAAAGAAGGCTAGTGGTGTGCAAGTGACAGCACTGAATAAGTTGATTTCAATGCCACTAATAAACTCAACAAAATGCCACATAGACAGCAGATAGCTTATAGGAACTTGATCCTTACAAGGATTCAGATACTGACACACAGAAATAGGGAAACTATGCTGTTGATTGGAAACATTTTTGCATTAAAAGCTTTTTCTAATGAATCATTTCATCATAGTTCATATT
Source organism: Myrmophylax atrothorax (assembly GCA_026770055.1). NCBI lineage: Eukaryota > Metazoa > Chordata > Aves > Passeriformes > Thamnophilidae > Myrmophylax > Myrmophylax atrothorax. Next base: position 26,652,253 of record JAOXXN010000395.1, read on the forward strand.
TAATATCTGAACATTTCTATCTTCCATAATCAACAGACTCCTGACATATGGCTCTAGAAAGTAAAACAGTCTGTTTGCTTCATTCTCTTGCTGCAACCCCAACACTTGCCTTTAGAAATGCAAATATTACAAACTTCATCATAACTGGCAAGCACTTTTTTGCCAACTGAAGCATATTCACCCTTACTGTCCTCAAAAAAATGTAAAATCCTCAGTGCAGCTACAGAAAACTACAGCTGACTTGTATCACCAGCACAGATTTAAAATAAATATATAAATACTTAAAGAAATAAATCACCCCACCAAAATCACCCACGAAAAATTTCAACAGTTTAAATTAAGAGGAGCAATCCAGTAATTACCTTCCATCAAATGTAATGATATGAGGATCAGTAAATGAGTAGCAGTAGGCAGTGGGTAGATCCTTAACTGTAATCTTCAAAATAGAGAAGCAAATAGTAAGCCATGTCACACTAGGAAATAAACAGACTCCAGTACATTATTTATCTTAGGATCCTAGTTTACATTCTAATAAATATATTATACTTCTAATCTATCTGAGTAGTTATATCAATAATATGAAAAAAATTAATAAAAATTAAAACACAGAATTCAAATGAAAATAGAACAACTAAAATTGACTACTTAGAAATCTTGGTATGAGTCAGGAAGTCACAACTGAAATAGAAGCTTCATTAATATCAGCCACATTCTGGCCACTTTACAATGCTTAACATGAAGATTTTCAACCTGTGTGCTTTCTGGAACATAGCCATTCCACAGGAAATTCTCACTGGAAATAGGTTTGACTGCAATTCTGGTAATTCTGTCTCCATCCTGCATGAAGTCTGTCACAGCAGTGAAATGTATTACAGCTTGACTACAGATTCCACTGTTGCAGGGTTTCTGGAGAAGATCCACATGACAAGAAGAAAGAGCCAAGTTTAAACCTAACTGCTCTTTACCTGTTTTAAAGAAAATACATAATTAGTGAGTTTTCCCTCTAAATAAGTTACATTTTGCATACTACTGTTAATACACTTATTTATGTACTCTTTCATAAATTAAAATAATGATGCATTTTTCTTGCAGTCAGTCATGTAAAACCTCCTCTTTACACCTTCATACACACACCCAAGAAATTGTTTTTGAATTTCCAGTTTGAAAGACTAATCATGATACGCTTGCTAATGTGACATAAAATGGCTGCTGGCACAGGCAAGGCTCCTTCTGGTTCATGGGACTTGTGCTTATGAAAGTACTACAGAAAATGGCAATAATAGTAAAAAACGAGGACTTTGCAACTGCATATATAGTGCTTGAAAAACAAAAGGTAAACAAAATTAACTGAATTATAAACTGTGCAAATATAAAGTATTCTATCTATTCAAGTTAAAGAACGTGGCTCTAATGTCAATAGCTGTCAAAAAACACCTGCTAACTTCAACAAGTAATATGGACACATTCTTCCATACTTTCAGCAGCTTCATATACAGCCAGTGAATATCTTGTTTTGACATTTTAGAAAGTATTTTACAGTGTAACAGCTTCTCCAAAGAAGGATGCCAGCAAGAACACTTTTAAAAAAATACATTAAACATGAAAAAATGCAAAAAATGTGGAATACTTACCTTCATCAATACTATTTAATGTTAGAGAGATTTTGCAGTCACTTTCAAGCTGGCTAAACTCAGGACAAGGAATAGGAATACTACTTTCTATTGTCAGTCTGTATTCCTTCCCATCTTCTGATATATCATATGTTTCTGGATGTATCTAGCACAGAAAAAAATGTACTTAAAATGCAACCTTTGTGAGTAAACTGCAGCCCTGCTTACTAACCAGCTAGGAGTGCTTATTCACATGGGTGGAGGAGCATATTGGAAAGAAGATGTGGACACAGCAGCCAGAGTCTTCAAAAGGTGGGGAAAGGGGCAAGGATAAGGAAAAGGCAAGAGTAAAGGCTAGATAGAAAGGTAAGAAATTTGCAAGCCACATTAACACCACAAAAATGTATTCTCCATGTAACTTCTGGAAGCTAAGATACAAACAGTTTCGTGTACTGCCTGGCGAGGGGAAAGGGAAAGGAAAGTTAACAATAGCCAACAATTCCCAAAAGAATCTGGAAGTATCCTTTTTCTCCTGGGATTCCTCTCTGTAAGCTTACAACACAGCTCGCTGAAGATGATTAATCAAAAATGCAACTAGGTATCACTAACAGGGGGCTACAGCTGAGCTTGGCTTCACTGGATAAAATTCTGAACTCAGACTCACAGGAAACAAAAATAACACATTGATTTTTTGCAGTGTACTCTGCAGACCTGTACTTACATGAGATAAATCTGGACCCTGATCCTGCAGAAACGTAAGCTCAGACTAAGTGAATAGGACTATACCCAACATGTAATGACGTGCAGAATGTCTATCTCAGACTGGGGTTCCATTCCTGGCCAAAGAAATGGTCCCTATAGCTATATGCACAGTAAGAACTCACAGCTCACATCCCAACTTCTCTCTTTAAGCCCAGACCAGGCGGGTCTCACCTTCCCTTGCCCCTATAGCCACCTGGGAAGAGGGCTCAACTCCTGTCAGTCACATGCTGGGTCAGCCTGTTGGCACAGGCCAACATCATGCTAGAAATGGCAGCAGCATTAAATGTAATAGACAACAGCATGCAGGGGCTCAGGTCTGAGCTGTGGGCCTCCAAGTTTATGAACACAGTGCCAGAGTCAGCTCTAGCTGCTGGAAACCAAGGCTTGCACTGTATGTGCAAGCTGCACCTTGAGTACATGAGGAGCATGGAAACTACAGTGACTCTTGCGCTTTTTGACAAATTTACATTCACCTCAGCCAACAATATACTCTATTAATTCACAATTAATATATTTTAAGGGCCTTCTAGTCAGAGGACTGGATGCTGTAGCAATGCTCAAAGATTCCTACTACAATAAAGTAAAACATTATGGTTTTTAAACATTACCTTAATTCCAGCAAAAAATTCCTTGCTCTCAACTGAAGTGCTCTGTATATCTGGCTTCTCCATGAAAAAAGTAGAACTGCTACAGTAGACCTGTAGGGCAAAACCAGCATAATATAATAGAATACATTTTTGGTATGAAGTGGTCACATGAAGACAAAACCCAGCCACCAAGGGGCAATTCAATGGATACATCATAGCAAGTCTGCTTCTTGCACCAGAAGTTGTCAGTGGTAATAGGTAAGCAGAGCATAAGAAAAAAAAGTAGAATCAGATCCAGCATCCTAAGACTTTTTCCTGGCATAGGCTTCCAGGGGTGCAGACTTCTTGAACTAAAGGCTGCATACAAATCATCATCTTTACAGAACACCTAAGTCTTCCCAGATTAAAAAAAATCTTTTCTGGAGCATTTCTGCAAACCATTGACCCCTTGCAAAAATGATTCTGCACTTGATTATGTGTTATTTACTTATCTTTTTCAGTTTCATATTTTCTGCCTTTTAATTTTGTTTAGTGCCCATTAGATCTTAGATTATGCTTTTTCTCATGTTATGGGCTGGAAAAATCTTTCTCAAGAAGATGAATGCACTGTGATTTCCCTCCACTGAAGCAGTTCCACGCTACTAGACACTGTGGCTTTGCTTTGGTTTTGTTTGTTTGTTTGCTTGTTATTTTGCTGTGTCCATTTTCAGATATGTTTGCCACACATGCAGTATTACCAATTCCAAAAAAGCTCAGAGTCATAGGAGCAGCAGGTATCTTATGGCTGTGCCTTTCTCTTGGACTTTCACTGAACCAACACTGTCAAGCAAGAATCCACAAAGTCCTTGAACAATTTTTGAGGATTAACAATCACTATTTTTGTCTGTAAACCATCCAAGCAGCCTGGCTTTGGCTTGCACACACACATGCATATCAACCCCATGATTTTCTGGGGTTGTATTTTGGCCAGGAAAAATAACCTGTATTTTGATATATACAGGTAAAAAGTCTATTGATTTTTCCAATGCTTAAGCTTCTCAGTTACCATGAGAACCTAGGTCTTGATTCTGCTACCATGGGAGGTAATGCAGGTACTCACACTGCTTTTGATGGCAGAGCTTAAACCATATACATCCTCTCCTAGACAAAACCATCAAGCAGTAACTCATTATTGATTTAGAGAAAAAAAATCTATCTAATGAATCAACAACACAGATTCTCACAACCTCTGGCTCTTACTGCCTCTCATTGAGATGCAGTTGCATCCAAAAATCCTCTTAATTTACAATGTCAAAGAAAAATCACAGAAGAGGGTGAAGAAGATGCAATGGGAATAAAAATTTACCCCCTGGAGGCACATTACACTGTATTGAGACAGTCTCAAAACCTTAAAGGCAGAGATAATTGCATATTCTGTGGTATTTACACATTTATATGGACACTGTTGGTGCAAACAAGTAGATGCAGTCGGCTTTTGCCAAGACAATTATATATCAAGGTGCTGGGCCTCTCTCTAACAGCAATGATACAAAGAAATTATAATTATATTTTAACATACTCTGTCACCAAGTCGGACGTTTATTCCATCTAGTTCTAGGAGTGAGAAGGTATGAACTGCTGTTTCATGCATAATTTCTTCTTTGATACCTTCAGGAGAAAGTCTTGACCAAGTTACAATGAATCCAACAGAGCTGTTTGCAAAAGGAATGCCAAAGGTACACCTTAGGTAAACGCTGCCTTTGCTCATCTCTGCTACAACTTCAGGAACGGATGGTAGTGGTGGTGACACTGATGGAGATGCTGTAGCAGCCACATTACCTAGTTCAAACAGAAGTGTGGTTTGTGCTTTTTATTCTGCACAAAATCACTACTGGATAAAATGATACTGACATACCCTTTGTCATTTAGTAGACTAATAATAATTACCTTTTTCATATGTGGAAATATTACATAATTTTGTAAGTGAATTTAAAAAAAGTGTATCTTCCTTTTATTAACTATTAAATGGAGAAAATCTTTTTATGAGCCTTTGATTACATTCTAGGCAAAAGGAAGGTGCTAAGGGGAGGGGTGGGGTGGGGTGGGGTATTTTTAAAAAGACAAACCAAAAACATAAAGAAAGGAATAAAATACAATTAATTATTTTACCAGATGGGAGAGCAACATGCAAAATAGTTTGCCTTACAGAAGAATAATTTCACTACTTATGAAAAAAGTGGTGGGGAAAAAAAAATCAGGAAAAAGAAAAGGGCTATTTAGAAAGGAACAAAATAAGCAACAGTAGATTTGTAGATTCCTCTTATATTTTACTCTCAAAGAATGAGATTAATCTTTAAATCAGCATTATCACAATTACTTTTTAACGTTTTTGTACTTACTGAAAACATTATTCTGAGAAAACACTTTTGTAATCCAAATTTGTCTGAAATTACCTCCAAACTTCTCATTTTGCAAGAAACCAAGCAATACTGTTGATAACATGAACATGTTTTTATTCAAGATAGAATATGACTAAATGTTGACATTATTGGGTCAGAGATGCACAAAAGATCTTGAAAATCAAAACAAAAGACTCACTGCTACAGGCACCTTGAATTTCTTTTTCCTCAGGATCACAGGCCTGACACAACTAAAAATTGTTCTTACACTGTATATCCACACACATACAGTGCATGTACACCAGTGCTCTTAAATTATTGCACTACATTAAAAATACACCAATATCACAAAACACTAATTGAGGTGCAAATTTGCAGAACAGGAAACAATCTCGCAATCTGATCCATATATAACTATAGCTGCATTCAGTACAGAGGCTTGTGTTAGAAATCATCTAGGAGGAAGGCTATAGGACATTCTACCACCTCTACATCTTTTACTACTGATGTACTCAGCCAATACTTACAGATGTTGTTAGTGAATAAAAGGGACTCAAAGTATTCTCTTGAATATATATTTTACCTCCCCAAATCCACATCTTAACACTTATTCATTAATCGCAACCCTGGTCGGGCAAATTCAGCACAAACCTGCTTTGAAAAAATCCCCTTTCCTACAGGGACCTAAGAAAAAGTGCTTGTGCACTGCAATTGTTTTCTACTTTGAATGCTATAAAAAATGAGTGGAACTTTGCTTAAGCATGAAAAGACCAGTGCATTTGTAACAGGAGTAGAAAGGGATTGGTCACTCCACTCAAATTACAACAGAAGAACAGCAGCAACATTGAAAATCCCATTCACAAAAAAAGAATGAAGAGCAGACTTTGCTGTTCCATACTTCAGTGATATAAGGTTTGAATTCCTTAGCATGTAGAGGACACACTGCTTAAAAATTTGCATCAAGTGTTTACAGTTATCAAGTGTTAAACAGAAAACACAGTACATATGGCAACCTAGATACAAAAAGCAGCACAACAGCACAATGCACTTCACACAAAAACATCATCTTAAATGAGTGCTCTTAAACACAAAATGTGTTTCAGATTTACAGCATTCAGCAGAGCCAAAAAAATTTATGCTTTTTGCATGCTTTCAGACAGTAAAAATTTATTAGCTTGCTGCCTAGCTATGGTTTTCTATCTCCTTTCCTCTTCATAAACCCTGAGCAAATGCAAGTCCTATTGTGCAGCAGTTCTTCATTGTTTCAATCACATGCATGCTGAAACCTTGGAGAATGCCTTAACTATTGGACCTGAAGATACAATGTTAGGCCAGTAATGCACTAGAAAGCCCACTGACAGATTTGCTATTAAGCTTTTGAAAGCAGTCAGTAAGAGAGACTATGATTCAAAGTAATACAGCATATGATGCATAAAAATACTCCTAGCATTTTCACTATGGTGCATTACATGAGATATTAAGAATTTCCTACTACACCAATTTGTCTCTATTTTGCAGTATTTCACAGTATAACTGTAAGGATTTAAGCATGCCTTACTTAAGTTAACTGAAAGATCTGGCATGAATAATGAAATCACGATTTGGGCTGTGAACACCAACACACTTTTGGAGCACAAGGGTACAAGACAATGCAAGACATTACAAAAGGTGTCCACTTTACTTCTCTCTCATAGTACTAATAAAGTGTGTATCAGTAGAGTATTACTGTGTTGAATTTTCTTGTAGCATCAAAGTGTATACTCTCCAGAAGGATAATAAAAGAGTTACAGTAACAAAAAAAACCCTAACAAAGCTAAACAATAGATAAAAACATAGTTTGATCAAGTTCTTAGACAAAATTTACTCTGATACATAATTCTACACATGTTCAGTAATGGATATTTGCAGAGCATGAGTGCCATTCTAGGTAGGCTGATATTTTATTTCCTGATGTGTGTTATAATCCCACTTCATTATATGGAAAATTGATTGGGTTTTGAACAATAGTTGAGTGCTACATGTAAGTTAAAAAGGGTTGAACTGAACCCACCTTACCATTCAAATCATTCTTCTATTGCATCAATAGTAAGCAAGAATTGCAAGAAATTTTGGCATAACTATTGCCTGACATTTACACTCCGCCAAGAGTCAGAAACACCCTTATAAACACACACAGTCAGCTGAGTTAGAGCATGCATTTTCTCACCTTCTGCACAATACGCCATGCATCCTTGGGTGGGCTGCAGTAAGTAAACAAAGAAATCTCCACAGTTCCTCACCCTGACAGGGATTCGGAAAAGACAACAGTCTTTTGATGTGCTGAAGAAAAACTGCCACGTAGCACAAGCTGTTAACTGTTTGATCTCGCCAGGTCGAGGCATGGATTCTGACTCCCTCAGAGACAGCCAGATAGGGGCTTGAGTCCCACAGTGATTCACCTTCAGCACCAGAAAAAAAAATCAGAAAATGATTAATGCTAAATCAAACTGTTGCTGTGCTTTAATGAGAGGTACATATTAATTCATTACATGCATGAGCTTTTACAAAAGTTTAGACAGTATAATAGAGGGCTTGCTGACTTTCCTCCTCAAGGTTGAATACAAGTGTACACAGAGGAGACTGAAGTCCTTCATTGAATCTAATGAATTTGTGTTTCTAAAGACAGGCTACAATTTATTGCCTGAAGAACTTAACTGGGAGCCACACCTCAGTGTTTTGCCCAACGAAAGTCACTGTTCTATTATGGCTTAGTGACCCACTCTGCACTCCTTAACCTACAGTAACTGTGTGAATGCGATCAGAGCACAGCAAACACAAGGTAGAACATACGCATACTGAATATCAACTTAAAGGTGTTAAAGCTGACACCTTTTATCTGCCCTTTGCCATGAACTGAAGGCTCAGCTACCTCCTGGATTTCTTCTAAGAGATGCAAAGTTACATCCAGCCAGAGCCAAAAATGCAAGAGGACTGATAAGCCCTGTCAGTCTTTCAGTTCCCCATCTTGAGAAATAAATATGCCTGTTGCAACCCTGTAACAGTCACAGCGACTCACGTGACTGCAAGTCTTTATGTTGCTTTCACGTGGCTTTGCTAGTGGACTGACCATCATGCAGTTGCAGCTTTGCAACATGATATCCTTGCTATGCTGCCACTGAGAAAATCTACTTTAGCACTGACTAGAAATTACACTTTTTGAGTGCTCTAGAAGGGATTTCTCACCCTCTGCTATTGCCCCTTCAGTGTAAAATTTTCAATGCTTAAGACTTAATTTTCCACTTAGTACATTTTAGTATAACTATTTAGAAAGGATTAGGTGCTTTGTATACTTCCACATCTGTCTCCATAACAGTACTTTATTTTTATACCTATCCTACCAAAAAATTCTTCAGCAAAAATATGCACTTCTCAGAATCAAATGATTTGTAACAATACCTCCACACACTTGGTTGGCATCTCAGCAGGCTTATCAAAAATCATAAAGCGATACCATCCTGGTGTTAGGGAATAGTCACAGATCAAATCCTGAATAGCTGATTGCTGGAGATGGGATGAATCAAAATCCACGCTTCGGTAAGGACTCCGCAGGATTTGATGTCCACCAGGAGAGCACTCAAGGACTGTGGAGCAAGAGTATTTCAAGTATCAAGACAGAATGCCTAACAAGTGTTACAGAAAAATGTTACCTATCTTTAAGGAAAAAAAAGGGATATATCACAATATGATATGAAACTAATTTTAGAGAAAAATATTGAAGTCTTACTAACAACAAATTGGCATGTTAGCACTCTGAAATTTAATAGAATTCATCATGTGATAACTTTTCTTTTGGTGGATGATACATGCACATTAATAATCACATAAGCATTTACTCTACATGAAAAAAGAGAGAAAAGGAATATATTTATAAATTTGGTCTGGGTTTTGACTTTCTAGTTCCACTGATGTTTATGAAGCCTAACAACCCGCATACAAATGGGGTATCAGATATATGAGAAGATCAAAATCTTACCTGAAGGGGAGTAAGGATTATCCATAGGTCTTTTGTACATAGACTACCACTTTACAGGATTCCTACCCACAAAATTAACAATTCCCTCAAAGGGATGAGAGATAGGTGGATAGTTGCATACAGTTTGCCTGTGTACATGCAGCTTATAGCAAAAGGGTGCATGAAAATGGGTAGATACTTGGTTACACATTTTAAGTCGATCTGCATGACTGACATGCTAAATTACAACAAAGTAAATACAACTGAAAAACTTGATTTTGGACATCTAAGTGACCTTGTGGCGTCAAAAAAATGTCTCCAAATTTCTGATAGGTAAAATGAAGGATCACAATCCAAAGAAGTCTTTATGATAGTTTTTGTTGGTGTTGTTGTTGTTGTTGTTGTTGTTTTTAATGCAGAGTCATTCAGAAATAAAGCGGAATGCCAGAATTTCTGGGTCTGATCTGAGAACTGAGTTGACTTCTGTCAAAGACAGTGACAACAAAAGTTCTGGCTAAATGGCATATTTACATGTAATGTACAGAATAATCATTTTTTCTCAGGAATGTGCTTGGGAAGTGAAAAGAGGGAAAAACAAAGTAGGACAATGTTTATAAATAAATTACACTTAAACTATACCTATCTATTTACCTTGCTTTTAAAAATGGAGACCAACTGATGCTGACTGTGAATGGAATTTCAGGTTATACGGAATGACACAATGAATCTTAATTCTTGCCCTCGCTATATTACTACTGAATTTTAAAATGCAACTTTAAGCAAAGCTCTCAAGTGTTATATTTTGAATATGAATGCCCTGATCCTCAGTTTTCAGTCCTGGGTTTGTCTGTATTTGTCGTATGGTTTAATTGTGCACCAAAATGTATTTTGGTTCAAATCAGGCAATAATGCACCCTTTTCCACATTTTTCATGTCATTGTCTAGATAACCACAACTATAAAACAGTTTCCAAATCAGGTAATTCCTTACCTTTAAATTGAGAAGATGCCCTAGTGAAAGAACAGACTTCATCTCTTTCAGCACAGCATGAGAATCCTATAGTCTTTCAAAGACTGAAGATTTAATCCGATATGCCTTTAGGCTACCCAGGCAGGTAACAATAGCTTTATCTTCTATCCTCTATGGGCAGCTGGAAGTCAGTGTGATTGACTGTGTCACCACTGTGTTCCTGAGTTGCTCCTAGTAGCCTGTAGGCTATTCATGTCCATACAATTTGACCTTACAGAGAACTTACCCTCCACTGGAATTTAAAGAAAAGCCCTTGAAGAATCACAGGTCAGTCATGTGTGTTATTGAAATGCTTTCCAAGCAAGCTACAGAACAAGCAGTTTATGAACCATGGTGAAAGTTTCTTCCCGTCCTCTATTTTTTATTGGAACTCTTCCCTTCATACAGCACCTTCATTAGTTTCCTTTCCTGCAACTGAATCACTCCTGAAACAATTAATATCTGTTACCTGCCCCATTAATAAATCAAGCTAGACATGAGACAAGTCTTTATTTTCTTTTCCTCCACAGTTTAATTAGATCATCATTTGATAGATCTTTAAAGCAGCTGACTGTACTCACTTGTAATAGGGTTATAAATCCTAGTAAAGATCAAATTATAAGTTTCTTATTATGCATATCACTTTAAAATGCCATCCAACTCTTTGTGTATTCTTTCTTCCTTTCTAGAATTATGATAATATTTACAGAGGTATTGCTTGGAAACCTTAAAGTTGTGTAACACTGTTTGATTTTTTTTTCCTCTCCTTTCCTTTGATTACCCATTCTTCAAAACAAGTGAAAATAGCTACCATCGTCAAGAACACAAATAAAAATAATTTTTTTACACATCTGAGTGTAACTGAAATGCTGTCTGACTCCAACGACAGCAGAAACAAATAAAACTATCATATTAATGGACAGATATGGACAGGAAATGAATGTCATGTTAGCTGCAAAGAAGTTACTCCTGGAGACCAGATCTGCTCAAATCACAGGTATTTAAGAGGGGAATTGGCTAATTTTTCCACTGAAGTCATGATTTCTTTATTCAGGATGCATTAAATAAAAATAAATTTTTATATAAACATTCTTTCAAACTTTATTCTCAGAATTATGAATACTGATTTTGCTGCAATGCTCCAGAAAAGCTTTGCTTGTGTCTGACACCCAGCAAATTTATAGAATCATAGAATGGTTTGCATCGGAAGGGACCTTCAAGACCATGTGGTTCCAACTCCTCTGCCATGTGCAGTGACACCCTCCCCTAGACCAGGTTGCTCAGAGCTCCATCCAACCTGGCCTTGAACACTTCCAGGGATGTGGCATCCACCATCTCTCTGGGCAACATGTTCCAGTGTCTCACCACTCTCACAGTAAAGAATTTTCTTCTAATATCTAATTTAAATCTACTCTATTTCTATTTGAAACCATAAGCCTTTGTCCTGTCACCATATGCTTTTGTAAATAATTAACTCTCCATCTTTCTTGTAGGCTCCTCAATGAGTAAAGTCTGACAGAATTTTAAGGAATGGAAAACAGGGTCTGATAGCTGGAAAGTGCTAAGGAAAGTTACCTACAGGGCTCTGCCTAGTATGTGAGGAACACAAAGTACGGGAAGATCTATGTGCTACTGTTGTCTTGACTTCGCCCACAATCACAAAATATTCTAATGTGTTCTGACACAAAACTGAAAACTCGTGTAAATGTTAACAAAATTTATCATTTAATAATGATTATACTTGATGGAAATCTTTCCATGTATATGGGAATATTCTTTTTAATTATTTATTTTTAGGCCTTTAAATGTATTAGTGATTTAGTAAATGTAAACATTTGTTATCAAATAATGACATTCTAATTATGAAATATGCAAATGAATATTAAGACCATGACATTTAGGCTCCTTTGTAGATTGTGCATCTCTGGTTTAACTTAACCTAGAGGAGACACATGTCATAGGATATATGAGATGAGGAGACACTTATTTTTAGAAAGTCAAACTCTCCCATTCTGTTTGGAGGTTCAGATACTGCAGATACTGTCTGCTGAAAAAGCAATCTGTCCTGGGAAAATATGTAGCTGTTTCCCTAAAATTTGAGTTTACTTATCATATTCTTGCTTCTTTCCAAAACCACCCTATGTGGGTCTCCACTTTCTTCAATTTAAGTCTCTGCATGCCAGGAAGAATTTTATTCCATATTTGCTTTTTCCCCAAATATTTCCAGAATTAATAAAGTGAGCTTTGCCTGGATCCATCACAGACCTTCTTGGTCTTGCTGGATATTGAGAAATGTGAACCTAGGCTGCAACATCTTAAACACGAGGATAGTATTGTGCCAGTTGATAAGCCTTTTGGAAGAAATGTAGAAGAAAGCTCTACCAACACATCAAGGTTTGTGTCATGATTAGCACAGACTGGGTCAGGTTATAGGTACTGTGAACACCACACCTTAACCAAAAGTCAAAGAGGTTCCTGAAATCAACAAAGGAGCTCATTTTCCACAAAGAGATATTTAAGGCTCTTCATGATGGCCTCAGGCACTCAAGTGGAAAAAGCGTTCCCCAAAGGAGGGGCTTTTCAACTTCCTGTTCACATCTCTATCCCATCCATGTGCTAAGAGGGATCAAAGACTTTCCACCCAGCACGATGGAATAGTCAGGAATTGAGAAATGATGAGTGCAAACCCAGAGCAGAGAAGGGGAAAGGAGCCACGGCAGACTACAGACAGGCAAGGGCAGAGTGGCAGGATGACAATTCAGCTCTTTGTGTACAAATAGCTTATCATATCTCCTGCAGTCCGAAGATCAGGGTCTGGCAAATAGCCACAGATAAATAGTATCTTTAGTAAATGCCCATTCTGATCACGAATGTGCCTTTTCTTGCACCCACTGACAGCAAGGGATGCAGCATACCAACACCCCAAGGCAGAAATTAGAAGTGCATTTAATAAAAGTGCACAGATGTATTTGTGTATTTAAACTTGTCCAAAATATTAAAATAAAAAGTTCACTTTAGGAAGAAGTTATCCTGAAAAAACTATTTAGAGTAACACTTCTAAAGCAAAATATAAAAATTACTTTAACTACCTAAAAGATACCATTTGCTTGGACGAGACCTATATTGAGAATGTGAACAAAAATATTGTAACAATGACAGTATTGCAATCCCATGGAACAGGAATATGACTACTGTGTACAGAACAATGAAGAAAATCAAATCAACACAAATACACTAATGCGTCTTTATAAAAAACCTTATTTCACTAGGTGTTACACACACTTTTCAACCAGTCTTGTCTACACCTTAAGGGGTGCCTTGCAGAAGTAGTAAATAATTGTACAACCTTTATAAAAACGATAAATACATATTTATAGAACATTTTCCAATCATTCTCATTGTAATACACTACTGCACCTACTATTTATATGGATTTTCTGTCCGAAATGCGAAACAATACAGACACAGGGTCTGCAGAGGTCCCAGGTAACGATGTGCCAACGCACCACCTGTGCTCCAGCACTCGCGAAGAGCGCCATGAGGAGACCGTGGGAGAACCAGCACTCCCGGGGCTTCGAGTTTCCCTCGGTAGTTCTTCAAGGACAAGGACAGTTCCTACTCTGCTGAGAAGTTACCCCTCTTACAGTGAAACTTGTGACACGAAGCTACCTGTGGAACAGGCGATGTGCGGCATCGGGGAGCGCCCGGCGCTGCCCCGCGGCGCCCCCACAGCCGCGCCCCTGCGCCCTCCCGCCCACCTGCGGCGGCGACGCTCCCACCTCCCGGTGCCGCTCACCTCTCCGGTGGGCC
>JAOXXN010000395.1:26691073-26723611 GCA_026770055.1 Myrmophylax atrothorax
CCCCCTCCACCTACTGTATGGTCCAATTACATTTATCTTCATTGTATCACTTATTGTGGGATTTGTAAGGTATCACTTTACAGGCAAAGCTCGCAGGTATTCCTTACCACATGGTCTCATGGAGAGAGAGTTTGCTTTGTTTGTGTTTATATGAGTATATGAAGTGCTGAGGCCTGAACAACAGGCTGTGGGCCAGAGCTGACCTCTAGATGAACCTTCCAACCTAATGTTATATTTAGACATTTATCTGTTTATTAGCCAGAGTTCTGTATAATCATTAGTAAAACACATGACTACACCTGTGTAAACATGTATGCTTGTTAGTAACATATATTGGTGTTTGCTTATTAGGGAAGATTTGCATCTGTTCATTAGTGAGATCTGAATGTATCTATCTTTCTCTATTTAGAGACTAGTTGGGGCCATGGAGGTAGATGGCTGGCCTCATTCGATGGTAGATGGTCCAAATTGACTCCCCTGATTTTCCTCTGAGCCCTGGCCAGGCTTTGGGTGAAACCCAAGGAGAGAAGAAAGCCAGATATTTTCTGCACTAAATAACTGATGTAATTCTCTGATATTTTTCACTATAGTAAATTATACACTTATTCTTTAAAGCTGGTGTCCATGTTTCTTGTGTTGACCCTCATCTCCTGGCAAAACAATATATTAAATTTTTCAATGTGACTATCCTGACACGGGGTCTTGGACTTTCCAGGATGGAAGAGTGACTCATGCAGAGTGGCCAAAAAATAAAGTGTTGATGGGATACTGTTTTAGAAACTTCAGAGCTCCACTAGACCTTTTAACTACCACAAGCAGCCCTGAAGCCCTGATACGAGGAACATTGAAGCTGAATGGAGTACAAATCTAGCATCTACACACTGATAAGATCTGCCTGTTCTCCTTCTCCAGGCTAAACAGTCCCAGCTCTCAGCCTCTTCTCATATCAAGGTTGCTCCAGTCCCTTCATCATCTTGGCCCTTCACTGGACTTGCTCCAGTGTGTCCATGTCTCTCCTGTATGGAAGACTAGTAATTGGGCACTGGATTGTTATACCACTAATAATTAGAAGGCAGATAGGAAGGAAAATATAACAGAATCTCCAAAGCAACATTTCAAAATGATTGTGTGATTTCCAGAATCAATATATCAGAGCTGTGGTTTCAAGAGCTGCAAAACTTACACGTAAGCGACTGTTAGCAAATGTGAAATAACTGGGGTTTTTTAAGATAAATAAATGCAAACCAGAAATCTACACTGGATATTTGTGATTATCCTTGCAACAGAAAGAAATTACATTATACTGTTGTGGCATGCAAAAAATTTAATAAGTTTTAATCAGTCTTTTAATCAATATTTTCCCTTTTCCATATGCAGGAGCTGACAGGGAGAGGGCAACAGCTAACCTACTGTACTCCAGAAAGCAAACCAGAGAGAGGAATAAAATGGAGCTATTGAATGAGTTAATAAGTATGCTGAAAGCATCTGTCTATTCTGTTTATAATTTTTCAAAAGAATGCCAATATATTTTGATATGACAGAATGAATGAATGAACAGGAAAAAACAACAACACTTGCACTGGCAAAAAGGGAAACTCAAATTTCAAGAGGAATGGGAAATGAGAAATTTTCATGTTCTTCCATAAAGAGTATAACTCTATCTAAATTCCTAAAGCCCATGTTGAAAAGCATAAAGTAATACATTCAATTTCCTGGCACTCGGTAGTTGTTTTTAATAGACCATTGTAGGGTAATATTTCCTGTTCATGTAAATTTTGAGCTTCTGGAATAAATCAGTATTTTGTCTTGCATTCCAGGACAATTTTGAAAGGACATTATTGACAGATTATGTCAAATTTTAATATTTGTTTTCTCAGAACTTAAAAATTAAACACTTTATAACTGCATATACCAGCAGGGGTTAAAAATAATGAATACCAAGGTTTTTTTCCTTCTCTTGCATAAGAAGTAAGATTGAATCTTCCAAAGTCTGGAAGCTTTCTGGCTTTCCCCTGAATGCTCTGTTCAGCGTCAAGGCAAATCCCAAGTTAAGCTTTCAGAGACAAAACCCAACAATACTGTTGCCTTATCTAAAAAGCTTCAGAAGATTCAAAAACATTCAGTAAACATTACCAAATTTAAGTAATTTTCTGTGAAGAAGATAGTCAGAATCTTTAAGAGTCTATAAGTGGCAGGAAATCCATTAACTCTCTGTTATCAAAGGGCATCCCACAGTAAGCCAATGAAAAATAGAATATGTCAGAAGAAAGTCAGTCACAGATTACACAGATTTACTGTCAAAAGAATGTAACTTGACAAAGAACTGATGTATGCAGTTAGTTTCTTTCCTTTAGGTTCTGATTTAGTGCCCATTCGTGTTCATGGGAATTTGCTCATTCATTTTCAAGAGACTTGACTCTCATACTCAGAAAGATTTCTGAAATCTGGTCTGAGGATTATGATAAGAGCATCTGAAATTGTGGCATTTTTTTTTAATCTAGAACTGAATTCTCACCCTTCATTGTATACAGTGGAGTAGTGACTGTGAAGTAGGAGCCTTCCAAAATTTTGAGGTCTCTGAGTCATATGCCAAGCCTCTGCTGAACTCCAATCTTTACACCATGATCAGACACTAGTTAAGAGAAACTCAAAGATCAAACACCCATCAAATCTCATGGTTTACATAAAATCAATAGACATCTTTTTAGCCTGAAAACTGGACTAAGTCTCAAGTCTTATCACTTATTGTTTTTATTCCACACTTCCTCGGTTGGTGGCTGTTTAAATTTAGCATCTGAAATCTTTTGGCACAGCATAAGTAACAACTGTAGTGTCATTAGACATATTGGTTTTATTCCCCCAGTATACTTGGCTGGTATAAAATAACACCATCAATCTTGTAAAAAGGACCCCTTGTTTTACTCCTCCAGCCCAGTTACCACTGCTGTCTCTCCATAAGTCATGAATACTCTTAGCACAGCAGGAATACATTAATGATTTATTTTTTTCTGGGGAATACCCTTATTACAAATTATTTTGTTACCTTGCTGGGTACTCTCACTGCAGGACATCATTGCTAATAGATCCCCTGGAGCATTTGCAGCCTACATTCCTCATTTAACTGGATCCCAAGTGCTATGCATGTTAAATACCTCATCTATAATCTCTTTAAGCATGAGATTTCTGTCACAACTTCTTTTGTTGACTAGGCAGTTTCTTGCAGCAGTAAAAACAGTGCAAGGCTTTTCTAAAATTAGTGGAAGAGGTTGGTAGTTGTAGTTATTGACAGTTGTGAGCAGCAATGGGCTCATATTTAAGGAGAACATCAGTTCCAGTACCCCTTATCTCTGCCACTGTATGACTTTTCAGCTTTCTGAAATACTGGATCACTTCAGACCCTCCTATTATTTTCTCCTACATCTCTCAAACTGTGGCAAAAGAAATTTGGACACCTTAACATTCAAGTGAGTATTACCACAGACTGCAATAGGGACCAGACTGATTTGCTTTAAAAATTTCTAATTTTCTTGCCTTCTGCAAAGTTTTCTTAAGAGATCCCTAGTAAAAAACAGATGATCATAGTCCTTAATTAGCTGAATTAAAAATTTCAGAGGTCAAAGAACATAGAAAAGGTCTGGATGGATGGTAAGTCTGGCGCTGACACTGTCCTTCAAAGAGTGGGGTGCACTGTATTATGCAAGATGGAGACTGTCACTGTGGTATTGAGAGGAAGGAGTAAAAGAAAGTAAAGTGTCATTTGGTTGGGAATGAAGAATGGCCCTGGGTCATAAGAGAGGCTGGTGCCTGCCTAGTGAACTTGAAAGTTCACAGTCTTTTGCTGGTTATATAGCAGGTATGCAGAGAGTATCTAGCTGGTGGTGAAGTGGTATGTATCATGTATGTGGAGCAAATATATGGAGCATGCAAGCCTTTTGGATCGTATCTCATATGGATTGCAAACCTTGAGCAACCTGTCCCTGCCCATGGCCAAGGGTTTGGAATTATATGCTCTTTAAAGTCCCTTCCAACACAAACCATTCTGTGATTCTTAAGGACAGTAATGTTGTGAGAGATCCGTGCTTTATGGCATCATCTTTTAATAAACAGACATAGAGACATTTTATTTTTGGAGATGCTTGAGTACTTATTTTGTAATTTTTCCCAGGGTATTTCTTTGTTGCCCATTTTCTTCCATGCTTTTGCATACTCCTTTGTAACTGTAATTGTAGATGGTAGATGATGCTTGTGTGTGATTAGTCAGGAATGAAGAACCAAGGTCCACTAATTTTTTAATGTACATTATTGCAAAATAAATCTTAATAAATCTAAACAAAAGTATTGAAGCATAGTCCTATATTTCTGGAAGTGTGCAATGTCTTGCACCTTTTCTTCCTCTCTATAAATAATCAGAAAATGTAAGATTAATTCAAAACAGGTATGAGCAGATATGTGGAAACAAAGAAATACAGGTGTTGGCACTATTTATAAACAAAAAACAAATGATAGGCCTTTTGTTTTTTCATGTAGATGCTAATTCAAATCACCTATTCTAGTGTTTAAACTATGGCAACACATCTGTTTGTATATGAAGAGTAAACAATAAGGTACCATGTTTCATTTACAGTATAAACAAGAAATATTATAAAGAAGACTTCTGCAGGTCCCACTGAGAAATTGCTTCCAGAGTTGTCTGGGCACTTTACTCTATTTTTGAGGTCCTTATACTCTTACAAGTTTTGTCTTGCAAAGAGATGGGGGTGGGGGAAACAATCAAAAGTAAAAAATCAAATGCCTTGTGGAGTTATGGAAAGCTGCCTAGGAGGAAGTCTTTTTGTTTGTATGCATAATTTACAGTTTTTACACCTTCCTTTAGAATATATCTATAGGGTATACAGCAGATGGGCCTCTTGTTCTCCTGAGCATTTTCTCTGAACATGGCACAGAGCCAGGTATGAATGAAATTAATTAAGTAAGCTAAAGATCTCTGACTCTTTCAGAGACTTAATCAGAGTGTTACATTCCTCTTCACATATCATACCAATAAAATACATTTCCAGACTTGGGAATCCTGCATCATGAGGTAGAGAAGTGAGAGAATACCTCTACCCCAAAGAGAAGTAACATTTGTTTTAATCTGTTGACTTTTTCCAGTTTTGTTAGAGGTCAGAATTATGTTCTGAGACAGAAATTGGGCAGAAAGCAGGTATTTTACTATCAACAAACAGACTGAGATGAGAACTCATTACAAAAGGGGTTTTTTATGTCTCTTTTGAAGTGGTAGCAACTTTTGGAAAATCAGTCCATCTATAGGTTGTTTTTCAGGATTTACAAGGAAGGAAAAACATCTCTTCTGTTCCCTGCAAGAAAAATACCAGCATTAACCCTAGGTGGCAGTTGGAGGCAGTGGTACCATGCAAAGCAAAGTCTCTATCAGTCTGAAGGGATCCTCAGGAATACTACATTGACCAAACAGTAAAAGAAATTTTCTGGGGTGGAAATATAATCTATCTTTCTGAACATTGTTAAATTAAATCAGTATCATTCATGTCAGTAAATACATTTATTATCATTATGAGTTATGATTGTCATTATGAGTGAGATTAAGACACAAAAAAGATTTTCCTGTAACTTTATCCTGACTATTCTGAGACACCAGAATTCTTCCAGAATGGCCTCATCATGGCAGACACTTTAGGCAGCACATTTCTTATGAATGTTTACAATATATTTATGCCCTCCAAAGTTATCTTCCGAAAGAAAACTGGACCTTTCTGTGTTCTTCAGCTCTATGATACATAACGTACCCATGGACTGTCTTCCATAAATACTGCTGGTTTCTAACTTTCTGATGTCTCTACTGTTCTCTGTGTCAGTTCCCTCTAATCATGCAATGCAGTCTTGGGAAAGTCAACTAAAAATAAAAATGAGCCTTTCAGGTATTAATACTCTGGCAGCAACACTTATCCATGTGGCCACACTCACGGTTCTTTTTAGCCAGCTCTGTCTGCAGGCAAACTGTACAAATGAAGAGCAGTTCATCCAGTTGAAGAAACCTCAGCACAGAATCACATAAAAGAGCACTTTCATCCTTGCTAACTTCCACTCTCTCTTTTGCTTCATGACACTGATTGTGTTTCTGCTTGATTGCAAGATGGAAGCATCTAGCTCTAATTCGTCAAAGCTCAGTCAATGGCTTGTACATTCAACTGTCCTGATTCAAAGCGATTTGAACCCAGAGAGGCTTTTGGCAGTGTTCCCTGCCATGCCAATCACTATTACAGAAGCTCGGCATAAAGCCTGTCATGAATTTCCAAATTATTATTGATCTGTAATGACTTCATTGCTAGTGTTACCACCTATTTTTTCAAGATGAAGCACTGAGGAGGTATTCCAGAATATCTGTTAATTGGGGGACATAATTTGAAACCTTCCAGAACATGAATTGCTTGTCTTTTAAAGTGAGGGTTATTTGGAGTTGATCTCTTGCTTAAAGAACAGCAACTCAAATTGTGTCTAGTGAGGGATATACACCCGGATAAGCCTTGCCTGCCAGATGACAAATCCCAGTCTGGATTTAGGAGTTACACTCTTGTAGTTTCACTCCTAAGCTTTCACTGAACTCTGTTTCACTAGCTTTTAATATCTAACCCTCTGCATGAACTCTCACTAAAGGGAGTTTTTCTGTCAGTCAGCTGCATAAAATCCAAACTTTCGTGTTACAAAAGAGTCTTGATTTTTATTTGATCTATTAGCATGAGCATGTATCATCCTTTCATTTGCAATGGACAATTTTAACTTTACTTTTTGGACTGTAAATATGCAGTATTGTGAGTGCCAAAGAGGTTGTTCTGTTTTATTTTTACATAGCTAGCTTTCACAAAGTGTTAGAAATAAAGACACTCCCTTGATAGCTCTTCCTTCTGAATTTTTCATTGCCTTTTGACCAAGATAAGTGAGTGTCAATCCCTGATGTGTGTTGGTGCACTGGCAATAGAAGAATTGCATGTGGAACCAGGCAAGTACACAGACACCATGTAGAGAGTGCTGTTATCAGATTTGACACAGCAAACACTGAGCACTGTTAAGTTTTAGTCATGTACCACACAGGTTCATGTTTTATGTCAGGCATCTTAATTCAGTAAGGCCTTTATCCATGTAATTAAATTTGTATTTATTCAGAGAATCTCTTAAGTATATGCTTACATTTCACCAAGCAATGGGGTTGGCATCTCCTTTCTCAAATTAGAGGCTAATTGATGAACAAGCCTTGGATAAAACAGTGGAGAGTAATAAAGTTTTTTTTTGAACATGTTGCTATTATAGTCAAATTGCAGATCACTCTAACAAGTGGTACCTCCTTTCAATGAGAACCATGCAGCTAATGAAAGACTTTTGAAAAAAGAAAGTTGGGAAAATACAAGGTGAAGGTGTAGTAGATGCACGGTTTTGTCTACAAAGCAGTACGTAGCAGTTCCATGTGACATCAACATTTTGAGATGACACAAGGAAGTATTGAAATTGAACAGTTTCAGAGAGAAAAAAATATTCACTTGGAAGAATTTTAGAATCTGGAATTTCCTTTGCAAAAACTGCATCAAATAGGACAAAGTCCAAATGTGTTACGAAGAACGGCTTCTTGCTTTCCCTTCCTGCACCTGCAAAAGTCCTTGTACAGTGGGCCATACAGACAGGCACTTGGGAACATTTCACCAAGCAAAGCTGTACATCTAATTTCTCAACATTCAGCTTAATAAAGAAAAAAAGGTGTCCAATCTCTGCAGAGCCACCAGCAGATGCTATACAATTCTACCAGCTCTGTGATGGGAGAGGATAAAGTAAAAGGAGAAAAAAATGAGGTACTAAAACAGAGAAGAAGAGGAAATGAAACCATAAAGAATGAAGAAAGAAACATGTCAAAATTGGTATTTCAGCAATGGATGGAAGAGGCTATACAAAGGTCTAGTTCATAATTGTGAGGGTGCTTTCACCAGAAAAGCAAGAAAAAAGATTGTGAAAATCAGGCAGAGAGATATTGAAGAGAACAAAAAGAACAGCTAGGTGGTATAAGTGTTTTCTTTTTAAAATTTATTTTATTGCTAAATAAATAAAAGCCAGGCTTCTTGATGCAATGATCTACCCACATCAATCTGTCTCATTACTGTTTTCTATTTATTTTTGGGCCTAAGGATATTGAATAATGAAAGCACATTCCATCCACCTTCATGTGAATATATTGCTGGTCCTACAATGTGACATATTATTGCAATATGGTGGTTGAATTAGTGATTTCCATTTATAAATGAATCTGTGATTTATAGCTGTGTACATACACAATCTATTTGAGTTGATATTCAGCCTTTGGAAACAGTGTATATTTATTAACACCTTTGTAGTAATGCAAATTATATTTTATTCAGCTTCTGAAACACTGAACAAAGAATCTTGGGAATTCAGAACTTTTAACTCTTTATTGTACAGTTTGCAATTTACAGTGTTAGAAAATGGTCAATTTACCTGAAAGAGCCCTGGCTAATTGCAATAATATCCAGCCTCTAGTGGTAGAATTTTGTATTTATTCTATAAAGCATTCAGGATTGCAGATCTTTATTACAGCGACAGTGATCATTTGGCTGTTTTATGAAACTATGCTTAGCTAAAGAGTTAAATGACTTAAGGTTATTCAGCAGAGCCAATATAATTATTCTCATCTGCTACAGAAATACAGGGATTACTGGAAAATTAGTTTGTAAGAGGAAAGGACCTATTATATGATTAGAGAACTATCTTTATTAAGCAATTATTGAATTCTAGTAAATTTTGTCTGCTGTTTAAGAAATTAGTTTCCTACTAGGAAAAACATCCTGCAGAAAATTGCTTTCATCTGTATTTATCAAATGACAACAAAGTAATGATTGAAACTGTCTTTCAAAACCAATTTGCTTCCAACATTTATTATGTCCTTACTTATTCACAGTGGACAGAACCAACGGGTTTCTCTTGTTCACTGTCTGCAAACTTGAAGGTAGTGCTAATCAAGAGTGGTCTCTTGACCATATCATATGCCTGTGCCTATGATGGTCTCTGTGACATGGCCACTCTCTCTCCCTTTTCTTGCAACTCACTCTCTCTGGACTCTCCAGTTTACAGCCTGTTAAAGGTACTGATAAGAATGCCATTGTGTTGAAAAGTCACCAGGATGTCCAATAGAATGTTTGAAGAACCATACTGCATAACTCTTTAATGCCTCCAGGTTAGGTACCTGGATATAAAAGTGATTCTCAAGACTGAGATAGAGCATATTGAATAGGGACAGTTTGATTCCTAGGAATCAATTTGCAACAACCCAGGGGTCTGTATGAACACCTAATTCAAGAAATGGAATGAACCATTTCTTCTGGTGTGTTGTTTCTTATTTTAAAAGGAAATACTATTCTTGAATATATTTCTATGAGATTATTAATTTGATCTGCATTGCTTGTGATTTGTAGAAGTCGGTGTGAGTCACAAAGATCTGATACATTTACACACTTCTGTGAAGTTTAAAGAAACCAAGGTCTGTAAGAAGAGGTTAAACCCTTGTCTTCCTTTTTATTTACAGATATTTCCCACCCCTCCCTTACTTGGTTTGGAGGGTGGGAATGACACTGTAATTTTGACTAATATGCAACCCTCAAAGAATAGCAGGTTTTCAGAACATTTATTATATTTTACACACAGTTCATAAGTTGTGCTTGAACTCACTAAACTGTTTTTTGTGTATGAGTGTGAGGCTCTGGAACATGCTGTCCAGAGTAGCTGAGGATGCCTCTTCCCTGGAAGAGTTCAAGGCCGGGTTGTTTGGGGCTCTGAACAGCCTGGTCTAGTGAAAGGTGTCCCTGCCTATGTCAGGGGCATTGGAGCCAGATGTTCTTTAAGGTTTCTTCCAACCAAGGCCATTTTACGATTCTATGACTGTTGCTACCAAGCTTGAATCCCCATCTCTTATCCATCTAGTGGTCTTCTGTGAACAGAAATATGGAAACTGTGGGACCCCATATTTTTGGTACTGACTATTTTATGGCAGATGTTTTCCAGCAGATGACTGAAACTTTCTATGGCCATCTTAATGAAAAAAATTGTCTGCCTGAGTTCTGTTATGGCTTGCTAGCAGTAGGCTATCCGGAAATCTTTTGGGGCATTTTGGCACACTGGTTTACACTGAGTATTTTACTGTTAGACTAAGATCTTTAGAACACGTGGGTTTTTATGTGAAAGCTGTACTGTGTGTTGGTAGCCAGGTACTGGCACTAGGGCTGAAGGGCAGCCTCTGTCAGGAGGCACCTCTGAGAAAAGTTGATTAAGAAAGGGAAGAAAAGCCAGACAGGCAAAGGAGTGAGGGGGCGAAAAAGTGAGGCACCATAGTATGAATTTTCATAGGACACAACAGTAAGAACAAATTGTAATATTCTACTTCTAGTACTGTTCCAGAAATAATCCATTTTCAATGATTTTCCTCCTATATCTCTCTGAAACCTTCTTCCTCAATCAAGACCTTTTCCTCAGTGAACTCTTCCAACAGTTCTTTAATGGGAAACATTCCTTTTCACCCAATGGTTTCTACTGATTGAATAATCTGACTTGGTAACTCCAGATGGGTAGCTTTAAACATTTCAGTTTCCTACTTCCTGATAGCGTAAAGTAGGTATTTGCCTGTGATGTAGTAGAGTCCTGAAAGCAGGATTTTGTTAGTTGGAACTGTACAAGTACAAAATAAAAAGCTATGTCCTTCTGGGGTGAATTTATATACCCCAGGTGGAAGACTGAAATACTTTAAAGAAGGCAGCAATAAACAGCTAATGGTTAGTGTTTATTTTGAGGTGTTGTTTCTATGACTTTTTTACTCAAATTACATTATCAATGTGATAAAATGGAACTAAAACCACTCAAAATTGTCACTGTGACAGAAACAGTCATGTACAAATTATTTTAGAAAATAATTTGCGAATTTTTTTCCCCTAACAGAGGTTGGATGTGTCAGTGCCTTCAGCTGAGATACTTTATTCCTCATATATCATCTATAGGTAAAGACCCAATTTTTGGTGGTTATTTTCCATCCTCTTAGGTGTCTGTTTTCCAGCCTTATGGAGATCATGCAAATGTTTGAAAAAGACTGTCTGATTTCAGAAAAAGCAGAACTAGAACTAAGAACATTAAAGAGTGGGACCAAAAAATTAAAAGCCATATGTGTGATGATAAATTTAGCTAGCTCAAAAGAAAAATGTTTAATTATTTAACCAAATAAATATAATTTATATATGTTGTATCACTGTGCCTATCTGTTACAGTTGCTAGACTTCTATTAATTCAAAATTCAGAGAATCCACTCTCACTGGACTCCAACACAGAAAAAGGAACATCATTACTTCAGCAGCAACTAGTGCAATGACTCAAATCCACAGCAATGTAGGTTCCCTGTTTTAGTTTTGTCAGACATTTTCAATTAAATCCTATTCGTGAGGGATTTAGAGCTTCAGACTAAGGCCATAACTTGGTTTAGACTGAGATTATGGGGTGATAATTTTTTAAGGTGTAGGAATACCATATATATACCAGCTGATTTAATGCACATACACACATTTATATTTGTGATTCTTACTGGAAAGGAGAAGTACGAAGGGGAGAAAATTGCTGTCTGATTTAATTTAGCTTTAGAAGGACATTGCAAATCATAGGAGAGTTTTGTGCTAACATTTCTGCTGCCGACTGCTCTTTGTTGTGTGTTTCTGTTCTCAGTTCTATGCCATTTGGAAACAGCAGAATGAAAGATTGTTATCAGAATGGATTAAAGATAAAATAATTTTTCTTATAATTTTATTTTTAATCAGTCACTTTCTAAATTTTCCATTAAAAATAATTACGTGGTAATTCTCACAGCAATATCAGATGAGGCTTTTAGTTTTGTGTTGTACAATACATTAAGATAAACTACAGTCTGGACATTTGAAGCCATAGCCAGATAAAAGGAGAAATTTATAAAAACTCAAATTTGACAAGTGTTGGTGCTAGCTTTCAGGTTTTTGTTTTTGTTGTTTGGTTTTTTACTCCAGGTATCCTAGCTGTTTTTCCTGACTATTGCATTTTTTAAAATTAGGAATTGCCCCTGACTAGCCTTTGAGACTGTTCTCTTTTTCCTTCATCTCTGTGGAAGGAGTGATGGTAAGGAATTATCCTCACAGTTCCTTGCGTAGTCCAGAGAAGCCTAAAATAACTCTGAGCTGGCTTGCATTTCTCAACTCCAGCACTTGAATGCAACAGAGTTAGGTTTGCATGACACTGCATATGAAGATTAATTAGCAGCAATGGATCAACACCTTGTTCTGGATGTGCAGGCAATGATTCTGGATTTAGCTGGGTTATTTCAGAGTTGCATTCCATGGGGCAGACATGCTTCTAATTCCCTGGTTTGATGAACAGCTACTCAGGGTAAGGGAAATGAAACAGTTACTTTAGCATAAACCAGGATTTATTCTACTCAGTCTCTAATAAGATTTGAGAAGTAAGAAGTGGATTTATGAAATCTGTAGGCTTGTTCTTTACTTAGATGAGTTACAGCAGTGGAGCACTAAGCTGCCATTTGCCCTCAAACACCATTCTGTATCCTAGTTGAGGAACAATGAAATCTTACCCTGTTATCACATGCTGATCAGCATTTTAGACAGTAACAGAAACTTCTGTAATATAATTTCTCTGTTGCTCTGGCAGTCTTTTTCAATAGTAATTCTGATTCACACTGCCTTTGCACCGACTTCAGTAGACAGATTCTGCAGCTAAATCAGAACTACAAACACATAGTGACATCTTCCTGGTTTTTTTGAGTTATCGCTGGAGCATCCCAAACAAGGGCCCTGAACATTTTTGTCTTAACTGACACAGAAATACAACAAAAAATTAGGTCACTATCCCAAAAAGCTGAGAGCCTGAGGAAAGGATTCTGTTTCTAACATAGGCTGGAAAGTGGTGATAAGAATTGCCTGTTTTAAAAATTAGAAATAAACCTCCTTTTTTGTTTTGAGTGGGTTTTTGTTTGTTTGTGGGGTTTTGGGTTTTTTTTTGTTTGTTTTTTGTTTGGGACGGTTTGAGTGGTTTTTTTGGTTGATTGTTTTTGTGGAGGCTTTGTTTGTTGGTTTGTTTTTATTTTTGGTGTTTTCTTTGTTGTTGTTGTTGACTCCTTGGAATCAATATAGCAGAGAACAATTCAAGTTTAAAAAAACTCTAAAAAAGAACACAACATTCTCTAAAGGTCAAGATAATGGTCCTCTCAATTGATGTGTTTTTCTTATAGTTTTGGTTTTGACTGCTAATGGTGATTGAACGAAAGATTTTTCACCCGTTTTTCTTTTACCTTTTATATGTAATGAATGGGAAGAATTTTATTCCTTCCCCCCCCGCCTCCCTTCCCATTTTCTGGGTTTTTTTCTCTCTCTCTTTTTTTCTCCCCTGAAATATATCCAGGTAGGCAGTTTAGAAACTGTTTGCTACAGTTCTCAAGGTTAAATCTGGGTATGATATTCCATCTGTGCTTGCTTGTCCCTAAGACGATTCTGCAGCTCAGACTGGAATCCTGACTATCTTTACTGCTTTTTCCAGCTTGTACTCTTAGGGTCTCCTTAATCTTATTTAAGTCTACAAACGGCTTACATTTAGCTGAAAACATGAAGTGGTTTTGTGTAGGAAAATGTCAAGCCTTCTTGCTGTGCTATGGTAGAGCAAAGACCCTCCTTAGCTTTCCTGGGTTTTAAACCTCCTTTCCCTTGTAAAGCAGGTAACATGCTGCCATCTGTCGGCAAAAAGAAATTATTTTATTTCTTCAAGTGCTTTAAGGACATCAAATCCTTCAGGAATTTTGTTTGATGTTATTTTTTTCTTCAGTAAAACTATAGATATATTAGCAGCATAAACTTGCGAAGGACCATCTAATTATATTTTATCATTTATTTTAGGATCGCTGTGAGATTGTTCTTATTTGAACCGATAAAAAGTCTTAATCACAAAGCTCAAGTACAACCTCCAAATTCCTTTTCAGCTAAAGATCTGAAAAAATTTTAATTTCCTTAAAGACAAAGAAAAAGGTATTGTCCTTCTCAAAGGGTTTTGATTGTCCTTTTTTTTGAATGTCCTTTAAAACCAATCAAACAAAAAGGAAAGGTGTTTTCCTGGATAGTCTTTTGGTCCTGACTCTGAGCAATTGTAATAAGATAAATGTTAAAGAAACTGCATGGAAGTGCTAAAAACTTAGAAACATTTAAGGAAGAAAGCTTTTTTTTTCTTTGCTTTGTTTTTGAAATAGTATATTTGTAAGAAGAAAAGCAAATAAACAAATGTGATAACTGTTCAGGTGTTTGGGTGGCTCTAGGTGATTTGCACCACTGAATTTTGCTTCATCTCCAGTTAAATCCATTTTGCACACCATCAACTCACACAGCTGAAGAATATCTCTTTATGATTTCATGATGGAATAACAAAAAGGAAAAAAAAACCAACAGAGCCCACTTTTCTCAGCTAAGAACTATAACTCTGTTCAAACTTGGCCTACCTGGCTGGAGTGCTGGCCACTTTCAGCTGTGTAGTGACATTCTGCAACCAGAGGGAACAGGTTTTACAATGAAATAGCTGATTGAACTAATGTAATTTCCAACAGCACATGATGAGCATTTGTTAAGATAAAAGAGTGTATGTACTTCACTTGCACATAAGCAAATATAGAAAACAGTCTATGTGTATGTGGTTAAGTAATTGCTCCTAGTTATCCAGTCCATATTATTTTGAGTGACCATTTCTAGTGTGTGTAGCAACTATTAAACTGTTCTGTTGGCAGAGTGCTTGAAAACTGACATACAAATGGAAATTAATTCTGCTATCCTGACTCTTGTGTTGTCACTTATACTGAACAAGATGAATATTTAGGAACTACTGGTAGAAATACTGATGCTGTTTTCTATTCACTTTTTATAGTAAACATGAAACTGCTCAGAATACAGGGCAGCATCAGACTTTACAGGTCATAAAAGTATGTTTAGTAAAACATAGTTCCATCCCTTAGGATAATTGGTGATACAACAGCTCTGTTTTGTTCTCAAATGACTGTTTTCTTTTCCTCAGTCATATATTTTCCATCTAATGCCCTTGTTTTCTAACATATAAGAGAAGCACATTGAACTTGTAGCCTTGTTGCTAGGCTTCAAGCTGCATTTATGCAGTCTACTGAGATGCTATTCTCATTTTTGAATTCTGAATCAAGTCCCAAGGCAATAATGCCCTGTTTCTTAGCAACACAGATGGGTAGACTATATATTCCAGCTGTTTTCTACAATGGAAGAATAAAAAATTCCCTGAGTAAGGGTGTGCTGCAAGTTTGTCCCTTCCCTTAACTGCCCCTAGAGGAGAGGCAAGAGAAACCTTCTGTGGTACAGCAGTTTGTCTGGAAGTCCCCGTTTTTGCATAGTGGCGAGTCACATCTGTACCTTTTCTGTTCTTTGCATCTCTCTGAGGTCCTTATTCACCACTGTGCATGTGGATCTGCAGGTATTTTGGATCAGTGAGTTTCCCGTCCTAGGATACAAACATATGCATGGAATCTCAATGGTTAAAAAGTTGGTAGAAGTGGGGTGTGTGAAAATACACAGGCTTTTTGCTTTGGTGAAATTAATGGAGAATCATAGAATAGCTTTAGAAATTTCCTCTGGATGAAAAAGCTTGGATTTAGGAAAAAAACAAGGTCTGGAGAAAGTAGGCGGAGGATTGAGTGGTAAGGAGGGATGGGTATTCACATAACTCGGGAGCGGCGTATGTTACCCAGTACATGAAACAGAGAAAAGTTAGTATTCAACACAATCTCTGCCAAGTGTTAATGCAGTTTTGAGTCTTCTTGGTGACATAGTCAAATTCTGAATTTTGCCACCTACTATGGGACTGACATTGCCATGGGGAGGGAGGAGTGCTAGGGAGAGGAAAGGGGGCAGAGGACATGCCACCCTGCAAAGCTGAACGTTTCTGCTCCTGACACCTGCGGAGGGTCAAGTGCATACATTGTCTTTTCATGATGGCAGCAGCAGCAGCAATGCCAAGTCTCAATTACTACAATTTCAGCACAGACTAGAGCAGAAGCATCTTTGCTATTCATTCTGCTGACCTTGGCCTGTATCAGTTTTACCTGTACCTAAAGCTGGCCTGGCGAGTCTGCCAGTATCTCTGTTTAGATGCAAAACAAGAAAAGTCTGCTTTATAAGTATAAATTATCAGATGTCAATTTTTCTCCACAATTTATTAAATCATGAGGTAAACACAGCAGCTGGTTGTGGTGGGACATCTGGCTTGTCTGTGGACTGCCCCCCACACACTTGATGAGAAGCCTGGGCCACCTCAGAGGACAGAAACAGTGCCCACCTAAGCCTGCTCATCTCCTCCTAAGCAGGAACAGGCTCAGGCTGTGCTTCAGTGTTTGAATAGCCTGAGTATAATCTGTGAGGTAGAGACTATGAGTCTTGGCCCCTTCCTAGAGGCTGTCCTGCAAAGGGACCTGCAGGATGGAAGTGTTCCAGCTGCGTGGTCCTGGGCTGAAAGAAACCTGCCATGGCAGCACTGCACAGCTGAGCACAGATTGGGAAACAAAATCACGTGGGAAAGAGAGCACAGAATTGTGACCTTCCAAAAACAGTTTGTGGGAACTTAATTTATCTCCAGTAAGCTGCCTACCCAGATCCTTGTTCAGAAACACAGTTTTGTCGGTAAGGACACATTTCCATTTGCCCTTATCCTTCAGTGGATCACAACCTTCTTTTAGAGAAAACCCCCAAACATTCTATCCTCAGAATGAGTAAGCACAAAGAAGAGAAAGTTGTAATGCTATAGCTTTCCTTCAGGTTTCCTGAGCATTGAGTATTAAAGAAAGTAGGTAAAAGTGGTTTATGTTGTGTTGGGGCCTGTTGCAATACCCTTACAGTCTATGTCTTTCTTCCAGATTTCAGGGCATAAAAGGAGCTCTTGTGTAAGAAAGACAATGGAATTTGAGAATGGCTTTAAAATCATGGAGACAAAAGAGATAATCTAGCTTGTGCACAGAGTTAAGTACTGCCTATTTAGAGTGTTAATGCTGCTCCAGTGGTCTTTTGCCCTGCCCAGAAGCAGCCTTGGGTGTAGGAAAGGGCCTCCCTTTATCTCAGGGCAAAAAGGAGAAGCTTGAGTGGCACTGGCTGATCTGACAGCCATGGCAAGACATAACACCTGGGCCTATAGGATAGGATAGCAGTGGGGCAGCTCTAATTAATGTTATGGCCTGGATGTGCCCAGGAGCTCCGAGAAAGATGAAAATGCATCAGGCGGGATGGAGACCAGAGCTTCGATGTTTCTCTCATTTGAGGCTCATTTGGCCACTTGTAGTTGTGCAAAGTGAGACTGGTGAGCATCCAGTGCTGCCCTGCTAACCCCCACCACCCCTTGCTGAACTGCCCCACCATGTGCACAGGTTTAGTCTCCTGTCCAGAATGTACTGCCGATGAGGCAAGAATGAAAATATGAGGGAGAGGGTGTTTTTGTGTTGTTACTTAGTTATGGGTATTTTGGGCAAATAAAAGTCAGAGCTCTGGTTCCTACAGGCTGGTCTGAATGTGTGAATTCCTGAACATCTGTGCTTTTGGCTTCAGATGGGCTGCCTCTAGGGTTAGGAGTTTGCTTCTTCAGGTTTCTTTGCAGAAGTGGGACAAAGAGGGTATCAAGAAGCAATACGTCAACTAAGCACAGGTACAATATATATTAAAGTACAATTAGCATTTCTCTTCCATGAATGTACTAAATATGCAGACAGGACTAGCCAGAGTGAAAGTAGCGATCCATAATAAATGTTCTGTTGTAGATGTGTGTGTTGGGTCTTTTTCTTTTTGCCAGGGATTACAATATTTGAGAAGAAAAAAATCAATCATCAGGCCATTGTCTTCATCCTCCACCAAGAAGAGAGAAAAATTTTATTCAAAAGTCAAAGAAAATTTTCTTCAAGCCTTGACTGGCCTTTTTCCCAACAACCAACTGCAGTGCAACAATCCAAAGTCAATACAGATGTATGGCTAAAGCAGTCTCCTGATTTTAGTTACCAACTCTATAGATCATCCAACCCATTTCAGAAGCCACAGGGAGACAGGAAAGGGGAACTGAAACCAAAAAGAACCTCTGAGATCATAGCCATGCAAGAGTTTTCTGGGCTTAGATCCAGGTTGCTCCTTCCCCTTCCAAAAAAGAGAAGGGACTTGACTCAGCTTGACACTCACTTTCCACAGATCAACCCTTATAAGGCCAAAATACAGTTTGTGAAGAATGATAAATATAAGACTGGTGTGTATGAAGACGACAAACCACACAATTATAGGCAGGTAAAGTGTCTGGCTCTCAGACTTTTACAAAACAAAACCACTGAAATAGAGAGGATGCTTGGGGATCAGTAAATGAAGCCACTAGATGTCAGTCTCATTAGCAAAAAAACCTCTAAGCCCCGCAGTTGATAGTGCAGTTGGGATCTCACTTTGATAGTTAACTGTATTGTAGTCACAAATTAGTTGCCAAAAGATTTCCATAGGGAATGCTGAGGAATACAGCTTTGGAGCTCTATGTTTTTATGTGCTTTTTAGTTTTTGTTTCGGTAAAGCAGATTGAAATAAGGCTAATCCGTTCACCTTTACCTTGCTCTCTGGGATACATCTACCTGTACTTTCTGCTTTCTGTAGATAAATAGCTGACAGTTGAATTGCTTGACATGCTGGATGGAAGTACTCTATGGTAATTTTTCCATTTAGCAGCCCTAACTGAGACCAGCATCTCATTGTACTAGCTTTTTTGTTCATAATATAAGGCAAGAAACTGTCCTTTTTTTCCACAACACTGATTGTGTACAAACTGTGTACAAAAAAGTCAAAAGGAAATTTAAAATTTCAAGATACAGCTTGAATCAGTGCATTCCCTCAGAATCAGTGAATGTAACATTAAATCTGCTAAGGAAGAGAAATCTTCAAACTGAATGGGTTTCATTCACAGTAATTCTTTGGTCTGGTTTGTTTGTCTTTGTAGTATCTTTTTAAACTCTGATTCATTATTCTATCCATATTCAGTTAGCTTAGGGCAGTTAAATGCCTCCCTGACATCCAATCCCGTCAGACCTCGGAAGCCAAGCAGGGTCAGGCCCAGTTAGTACTTGGATGGGAGACCTCCTGGTAATACCGGGGGCTGTAGGTTCTAGTCCCGAGCACTTCACTGTCACCGTCCAAGTTCGCTCGGCCGTGGCAGATGGACCTCAGGACTTAAACGGTGGGGCCAGTTCTGCACACGCTGTGCCTCACCTAAAAAAAAAATCCCCTGCGCAGGCTGGAAGGGCACACCCACGAGGGGAGAGCCCTTCCCAAATCTTCGTTAGCGAAGTTTGGCCATACATACATATACATATCACTGGCAAAACAGCAATGCAGTTTCTGTACTGTCTCAAATTTAGTGGAATTTAAAAGCTAGAATCCTGAATGTCATTCAGTCTAGATCATGTCTGTGGATGAGGAAAAAAAAATCTATGTCCAGTTCTTATTAAGGAATGTAAATAACAGAGGTATAAAAGGATAGAGAGTAAGGCTGGAAATGTGTTCCAGAAAAGGTCTCATCCATTCTTCTCTATGAGGCCATCAACCTTTTTTGCATGATGGTCTCAACATTGTTCCTCCCAATGTCCCTAGTCCAGAGTTCTTCTGAAGACTTAGCTATTTGCTTAAGTGATTAAATGGAAGCCTAAGTAATTTTGAAATCCAGTTGAGGAGTTTTAAACAATTATGAAAAATTTATGATTAGTATGAAGGAGAAGGAAAAATGAAGAAAAAAAAGAGGAAATATTAATTGCTTAAACAAGTAGCTGGGTTTTACTTAGTAATATTAATAATTAACAATAGTAACAATATTAGCAGCCAGGTCTTACTAACAAAAGTAGTGCCATCAGACTAAAATTTTCTGTGCTTTTAAATCCAAGCTCGGTCCAAGAATCTACTCTGTGCAAAAGCCACCTAAGCATACATGATATGTAAAAAAGTCTTCATTATGCCCAGAAAAAAACAGTATGCTGGAAGTTTTCCTGCTTATTGTACACACGTGTTATCATCAAAAACTGTGGTAACAGTGCAGGTCTTTGAGCTAACCTTAGGATTTAAAAATAGGTAAAGTATAATGCTAAAGATAGTAGAAAAAATCAGGATTTCTACTGCCCTACATGAAATCAGAATCTGTTTCATCATGTGTGTGTCTTTCCCAAATAGGAAAATATGATTTTGACTGTAAGCTGAAACTGGAGACAAAGCTTGAGAAAAGTGAAAGAATTTCTTTTTTTATTTTAATTACTAACAGTGCTAAGAAACAAAAACCCTTAAGCATGTTCAAATATTTTGCTGGTTTTCAGGGAAAAAATTAACCTTAATTTAGGAAAATGTCCTCTCCACACACCCTGAGACCCTTTGGGACAAATGGAATGAAAACTCACCCAGTTCTGTCTACTCTGTTGTAAATATTTCACAATCACTGATGGGTTTTTGTCTGAATTTCTAGAATCCAAATGAACACAAGGAATATCACAGAAGAACGGATTCTCCTTCCTAAGCAGTGCTGTTTAAAATAAATTCATTTTTTCATAGAGTGAATCATACTTAGAAGGGCCTGGGCTACTACTGTCTTTTTTTTAATTTCTCAAGGGGTCTTCATACTTCGAGGTGATAAAAAATGGAGAAGGTTTTAGGTTTAGAAAATATGAAAGTATTTAATCTTGTGGCATAGAATACATGAAAAAATTAAGCCAGCTGCAGTACATGACTTATTTTCTATTCCATATTTGTGAGTGAAAATCTGGAAGAAATGCTGTATTTCTTATAATTAATGAGTGGGAATATCTTTTGATATTTAAGTACATTTTTTCTTATCACAAAAATATCCTGAGGATCATTTTAATGTTTTTCCTTTAATGGCATACAATAGGCCTATATTTTAGCTCAATTTTTTCTTCTTTATGTATGTATTTAAATAATGAATATCAGATCATTGAATACAAAGATATAAAATACTAGTTGCTCTATTTAAAAAGCTACTACTAGCTGAAAGGAGACTTTTGTATCAACAAAATAATGTAGTACTTTGTACTCATTTTCTCAAAGAGTAATTTTCCTCTCTGAGGAGTGCAGCCTTTTGTGTCATGCAGGATGTCCTAAAGTTGATTCGAACATGTCCAGATTTATTGTGCTATTATGCTTTCCTATTGTTGTTTTTTTACACTTATGCTTGTCTCACCTTCTCTGCTTTTTCACCATTTTTGTGACTGTGAGATGTTTCATTAGATGTGATTATGTCTTGATTCTCCTTCATAAAAAAAAAGTAGTTTCATTGTTCTTCGGTTCATCAGTTTCTCTCTCCATATTTTTAGTATCTGTATGAAACATTTCACAACCATGGACACTAATAAATAAAATTCATGTTTGCACTTGCCTTTTGTGGTAAGTAAATAATTTTCTCTAAATTATGTTCAATTTCATAATATAGAATAAAGTCTGGGTCCTTTTTTTTTTTTTCCTATTTAATGGATCTATCTACATTGTAGTGTTAACTTAGTCTCTAGGCCAGTCAATGGTGACTTATATTTATTCCCAATTATCTACTACTTTACTGGTCTATATTTTTTAAAATAATTATCATATTCCATGAAACTACTGTGGTTTCAGTCACTTGTTTCAGTAGTTCTGAAACTGATGTCTCAAGGTTTCATTAAAATTTAATCATCACTATAATATGTTTCAGGACCTTTTTACATTTAATAAGACCTGTATTATTTAAAATAGTCCACAGTGTTGATTTCTTTGTCTTTTCAACATAACGTAATCAATAAGAATGATAAATTTCAGAGTGAAGACTGGAATGGTAGTTACAATTTAGTTGTAGATCATGCTTTTTGCTATAGATATAATTTGAAAAAAATCAGGGATCTGATATTGTTACATAGTTAATTAATACAAATCAGAGGAAAATATCACAGAGAAATAAAACCTGCCTCATACTGTGTTATGGTTTAAGCTGGCAAAATGCCAACTGTCTAGTACAAAGTCAAAGGGTGCCCTCCCGGGGAAAGGGAGTGAGGGGAAAAAAAAAACAGAAATGGAGCTTTGAAATGGTGAGGTTTTTATATTTATACAGAAGAGAATTTAAAACAGTATATGATGTAACACATATGGAAAAGAAAATAACAACACCTCCACCGAGTCGCCTGGTTAATAACCCAGATTCCAACCACTCAAACCCTAGAAAACCTCCCAAAAAACTCTTCCCGAGAAACCTCCCAGCAAGAGAGAGAGAAATTAACAAGCAAATGTTCACCTCCCTAGATAAACAACAGAGCGGACGGCAGTAGGGCCTAATCTCAGCAGTCAGGGCAGCACATCCTCTCAGGTCAGGAGCAGAGACCAAAAGAGACTGAAACTCTTCCTCCCTCTCTTATTATACCCCTTGACACTTCTTGATGATGTCAGATGATATGAAATACCTCTTTGGTAGCTTAAGTCAGCTGGTGTTTGTCCCTTCTAATCTATGTCACATCCGTTGAGGCCTGCTAAAAACTGAGGCCTAAATAAGGCTCATACTGAAACTAAAGCCATAACTATTACATACTGGAATAGTAATTCTTGTGAGATTTCTAAGACAGGAAATGAAGCATTATTCTCTGGAATTAGTGTATTAGAATTCAGATTACTTGATATTCTCATTATTGATTAAGGCAGGGGAAGAAAGTCAACTTAGATTACATCAAAGAACAGACAAAGTTACGTAAGGAATGGAATATCAGAGTCAGCAGTAAAGGCTATATAAACTTTATACCCCGGGAAATAAAAAAGTTATTAGCGGTTTAATTACCCATCTGTTCCATCTTACTCTCTTGCGTAGTACTTTTGAGGAAGCAACAGTTATTGTATCCAAAGACCATGTAAGCCTTTATTATTGTCTATCCGTATTTTCCAAAAATATATAAGCAAAAGAAAAAGGTGCTAGGAAGACTCCTGTGGCAGCAGTGTTTTGTAAGTCTAAGAAAGGCTGTTTCAAATAGTGCCAGAAGAGCTGTTATCTCTTCCCATTACAAGCCATGTCAGAGCTTCTTAGACTCCGCCAAAAAACTCAGCATACATTTGCTGTGGTTCTTTGGTTGCTTGAATTATATACTTGAAATTCTTCCCTTTAGAAACTGAACACTGTTTAGGGCCCAACCAGTCATTAATACAGAACATGACTTACCCCATACTTCATATTATGCTGTACCAAATACTTAGCAAGCAAGCTAACAGCAAGATATTTCTGAACTTATTGCACAGTATTAATAATTCAGCGACTAATTTTTTGCCCGTCATTTCTCGTGGCTGGTAGTTGTTGTTCACCATATGTGATTTATCATGGAACTTCATATTATTCATAGTAGATGTCATAAAGTCCCATCAGACCAGAATCCATTTGCATTGTAAACTGTAGAACACAGAAGAAAGACAACCTCTGTCCTGAACAACCTATTAAATGTAAAAAAGTCAAACACACAAAAATGATTGAAAAGTTCCAGCCTAAGTTTTAATAAATTTAGTGTCAGCAACAATTGGAAAAAAATGACTTATATTTGCATTTTTTTATCAACACCTTTTAATGTGAATTTGATTATACTTATCCTAGGTACAAACCCTACATATTAACAAATAGTCCACAGCTACATATTCTTGTGTTACAATTAGCTGAAACAAAGATGCCTACAACTTGTTCAGGCTGCCAAAACGCTTCAGAGACCTGCTCAGTCTGTGGTAAGAAACAGAAAACTCTTTTCATCTTTGCTGCCAATTGTGGTCTACCAGTCATTATACACTTGCCCAACACTTTCTTCTTCCTGTCTTTTTCTTGCACTCTCTTTTTTGTTCTTTTTGCACTTTTTTTACAGGTTGTAATACTTTATTTGAAAATCATTGTTTTTATTTCTACTCTTGTTTTCCCTGGAATGTAGGTCCTTATAAAAACAGTGATTCATGCTCCATCTGTTCCCATGGCTCACTTGCTAGGTTTTGTTTCTGGCATTCATGTATGTCATCTATTTCTTCTGCTTGCTCATTTCGGCACCTCTTGTGTCTCTTGATAACACACTGGACACTATCAAAGTTTCACATGTTTGGATGATGGGATTCAGTTACACATTTGAACAGTGATCAGTCTTGTGTAATCTGTATTATATTAGCATCTAGTCATGTTCTTGATCTGTTAAAACTGTTTCCATCCTGTTTTTATACAATTATACTAGTTAAAAATGTGATTAAAGGGAAGTCGATCTAGGATGCTCAAAGTCTACTTTATTGTGCTACGATAATAAAACACACTGATTTCAAGAATAACTGAATTCAATTGAATGAGTTCATTGATCTTTCTCAAATTATGGGTCTCTATTCCATTCTAGTCAGTGACCTATTTTCCCAATTTAGCACTGAAATGCCCTATAATCTGTACACCACACCTTTTTAACACTGCTTTACTTAGTTCTTTCTGTTGCAGTTAGCACCGTTCAGTGTCATCACTCAGGACTGTGATAAGTTTACATACCTGAGTAATCCTGAGGTGGATTGAAACAAGCAGCAATGGCTGATTTAGCTTTTTTGTTGTTTTATTTTTGTCAAAAGGTGTCCAGATTAAAATTTTCCTGATCAAATCCTTTTCTTTTTCTGATACAGAAGCTTCTTTTCTGAAGATCGTCTTGTCATACCTTGAAGAGTGATGTAGAATTCCATGCTTTTATGGTCCATCTCCAGAAGACTGGGATATACCTATTGCATAAGTCATTGCACAATAATTTAGTTTATGTCAGTGAGGAGGCTGGGCTTTCTAGGGTGTTAGTGTAATTCTCACTCACACCATCTTCTAGCAAACAGAGAGACCTTGCTATGTAAATTTGGCTTTTTAAAATGACACAGGTGAACACACTACTCTGATTGGTGTTTGGGCATTACAGGTTTTAATTATTATTGTTTCTAACATTCCTTATTACCCTCCTTACTCAGATGAGCTCATTTAGCTAATTACACATCTTTTTCACTGTAAAATAGCTCAACAAGTTTCAAAACCTACTGAATCAACATGTTACTTATAGAAGAACAAACACTGGCTGAAGAAGGGATTTTCAATCCTTTGCAGGGATGGTCCAAGCAGGTTTTGGAGGTTAGGCAGCTTTTAACTCCTGTTATTAACACACAGAGTATTCCCAGGCAGTCAAGAATTATGCAGTCACTAATATTTTTAGATATTTATTATTCCTCAATAATCAAATATCCATAAATATTTGAGCTTTCAGAAGACAGTATTCAACATTAGTCCACAGCATGATTTGGATCTATAACTGGAAATCACAGCAAAGAACTAAGAATCTACTACCACAGCATCCTCAATTTCCCTTTCCCTTTCTTTAAAATCAATAAAAGCAATTTTTATCATTTTACTACTTCAAAAAAAAGCCCACAGGTTTTTTTTCCTATGTTTACTGTAAGCATAAAACAAACAGCTAATTTTTACTCTCTTACAGTATAACATCCTGCTCTTCAACAACAGATCATAATTTCTTTCCCAAGCTAACATATTTCCTTGTCATCACCCAATATGAGTGTAAATGGCAAAGTAAATATTACATGAGAAGGATATGAAATTAGTTGCTCCTAACCTATTTTAACTACTGGATGACTTGAAATATATATATATATTCAGTGCTGAAAATGACTACAAAATTTGGAGTAGTTTATTGACTATTTAATGATGAAATTGTACGTGTCGAAATAAAGACTCATTCAATAATCAATGAGCACAGCGTTGAATGATTTGAAGTTAACAATCCACGACAGGTATGCTATTGAAGAGCAGACCCATTTAATTTATCTAAGGTCTTATGAGGAAGAGAGTGTGTAATGTGAGACACTTAAATTTCTTTGTCTGTCTGAGAGCCATTACATCCAATTGGGGTTTTTTAGGATAAGAGGGAAGATACAGAGTTAATTTCAGCATTCAGCATATTGCAGCAATCAGCAAAGCAAGAATAAGTGATGTGCTTAATATTCTTTTCTCTCAGATATTATTTTCAATCCTTAACAGCATAACTTATCTTTTATTGTCTTGCATTTATTAAAAAAAATAAAATAGTACACTTGTTTGTACTTTTCCAACATTCTGAATCATAAGCATGTATAGTTGCATGTATATAGAATGTATATGCCTGTTTATATTTATATTTTTAGTTTATTCATGTGGATTATATAGAGTACATATATATCCTAGATCTATATGCAGATCCATTTGCTGTCAGTTCTGATCTCTACACCTTTTCCTAGTTATGCATGTCCCCAAATAAATATATTAAAAAAATAAGAATATGCAACTATTGTAGCTAAAGAACACGTGTATATGAGATTCAAGATATATGTGATAGGAATCCATTAGGAAGATGATCAAATATGTAAAGTATTTTAAAAGGAAGAAAATTAGCTGAAACTGATTTGGTTTTAGCAAAGACACAAGACAAATTTCTCAATAACACAATTCACCAAATTGCCTGGTATTGCCCCCATCGGACTTCAGGCAGACAGAACTAGTAGGTTTCTGTTTGTTTACTAAACTCAAACACCTTTTACACAAGCTACTTTTATAGGTCTGTTTATGAACTTACTACATTGAGAACATTGCTAGACAGTACAAATACATGACGTTTCTGTGGTACATATTTAGCACTGAAACTTAAAAATCCAGATATTTGCTGTGGAAAATTTCTTAGACTACAGCTTACTGCTTCAATTACTATTGACTATTCCAGGCTGAAAATTATTTTGGAGCAGGAGGTATCAGCAGTAGACAGATCTACCACAGTGCATTTGTAGTATCCATACATTCACTGTGTACAAATACTTTTCGGATGACAGCAGACTGCAGAATATGATCAAAATCAAGGCCATGCAGTCAAGAAGGGTGTCTAAGCTTGGCCATTATAGTGAAATTCACAATCCAAAGTGAGGTGCTCACAGCCTGGAATCCCACTAGTTTCAGAATTGGATCTGCAAGTTTAGATGTATGAAAACAAATGTGTATCCTGATTCCCCTCTACATGATTAGGTATCCATTTAACAGCCATAACACAGATCAACGAGATAAGAAAGGTAATGTCAACATCTGCATGCAAGGCTGCAAATAGATATATTTTATCAGATAGCACTGAAATGCAAAATAAACATCTCTTTTTTATACTCAGAGACTCAGTCTTGCTTATTTAATTTGACACTCTCAGTTGCATAGCAGCTCATATAAAATAAGACCGAAGAAAACATCCCTTATATCCTAGCCTATCTTACCTCTTGGGCTTTAGAGCATTTTCCTGGGAGGTGAGAATATGTGCTGGACCATTCTGCTGTTGAAGATGTCTGTCCAAGCTTCCACCTTTTAAATGCAGTGAAACAAGTAAAAATAACTACTGGTAAAATCAGAGAACATAGTTACCACCACTTTCCTTCTCTGATTTAATTAAATGTCTTTGCACTTATGCATGCAAACATTTGGAGGGAATCCATGGCCTGAATCTGTACAGTTTTTCCAAGTCAAATCAGTTTAGACTTGGTGTAATTGTGTTTGTGTCACCTAATTAATCAAAAGAAAGTAAGTCAGGCAATAAATCACATTCTTATTCCTGGATTTGAAAGACAGAGAGCATTACAAGTTCTGTTTTGAGCAAGCACTTCTTTATGTACTTGATCTACACCAGGAAAACATTTTGTCCACTGACAAGAATTTTTTTATGCACCTTGATTCACTATTTAGCCTATTATCTCTGGTTATTCATGCTGAATTCATGCATGTATGTTACTTTTAATAATTTTTCTCTGAGTACAAATCTTTTCAAAGGGCAAAATCTGTCAATGTAGGAAGAAAAAAAAATCTTTTATTCTCCAGACATCGAAAAAAGGCATGTTAAAGAAGTATTAAGAGTATTCTTGATCTTGAGAGTTTAAATTGATTTTTCCACTATGAATTAGTATCCAAAGTGTTGTAGAATGGAATATACGCTATGTTTTTTACATATTTTTTAATATTTAAAAGGTAGGCCATTTTACCAACTCTCTGAATGCATAATAACAAAGCTATTTTCTTCAAAAAGTACAATATGTTATAGGCTTTCTCTTTCTTTCCCCTTTAATATACACCATGCTTCTTCTAAGTAAACATACAGACTTGCTCGACAAAGTCCTGTGGGTGTATCTAGAAAACAAGTCTGAACTTCAGTAATACTGATTGATGTCAGTAGTTTGATTGCAAGGGCTAGTCAATGATGTGACATTGCAATAGAAACACTGGACAAGTATCCATCAGTTCTTTTAAGTAAAACAATGGGCAGGAAGACACTTGTCCCAGCTCAGCAAGCTGGGATCAGTTTATCACTGTGTGGGTGTGACCAAAGTTGTGTGTTCTCCACCCTCTATTCATTTCTCATGAACTGTTAACAATGGACCATTTGCAGCAGCTGCCCAGGGCACATACCTGACCTCTCAGGTTGTGAGCTGGGTATTAAAAAGCCTGTGAGATAGGAGCTGTGACAACTCCCCTCCAGGAAGTCATTAGCACCTTCACACCCAGCCTGAGGGGGTGTGTCTGCTAATGGGCCATCAATGATTACAAAAATACCTGATGACTCACAGAGTAAGATCATCCATTGTGGAACTGACTGCCCTGGGGGAGGTACTGGGCATTCCCACCTAAACCCAACAGTATATAATCTTGAGGTCTAGGGACTTCTGGGACCATTTGTTGGATCCAGAGGAGGACCAGAACCTCTACATGACTGTAACCATCATCTCCACCAACAGGTTTTCTTTCCCTTTTTTTTACTTTGGACTTAGGGAGAATCATGTGGGGCTCAGCACAGGGGCTAACAACACCG
The DNA here is from genome assembly GCA_026770055.1 of Myrmophylax atrothorax. Classification (NCBI taxonomy): domain Eukaryota; kingdom Metazoa; phylum Chordata; class Aves; order Passeriformes; family Thamnophilidae; genus Myrmophylax; species Myrmophylax atrothorax. Next base: position 26,720,079 of record JAOXXN010000395.1, read on the forward strand.
TTCTGTTTGTGCCCCAGGGGGCTGGGTTATACTTCTGGGCTTTGTGGGTTAAAACCAATTTCTCTTTCTATCATTGCATTTATTGTAATATTTTTATTAAATTGTGAGTCAGACTTATAATTTCTTTTGTGTTAGGTTCATTTCTCCTGCTGGTTTACCTTTAAACCAGCACGACACTAAATGTGTACCTGAATGTTCCTACCATTATTTATAGTAAAAACACAGCTTGTTATAGCTGCAATCACTTTTAAAGCATTGCAGAATCTTGAGGTAAATGAGAGTTGAATTTCCTTTGTTCACAATACAGAAATAATTTAGCTTTAATACAAATATAGCAGACATAGACTCTTCGTACGGGTGCAAATGGATTGAAGAGGAGGAAAGTGCTCTACCCCCAGCATGTGCCACAAGTTCCTTTTTACCACAATGCAGCATAGATTAAGTACCTTCTCACCTTTCAATCCATGGAGTTGTTATTCTATATTAGAATCACTGGGTAATTCAAGAGTGACTTGAGTATGTCAGTCAGCTAACTGCTAGCTCAAAGGAGGGTCAGCTATGAGGTCAGACAGGCTGCTCAGGACTATGTAGCTGGGTCTTTAAAACTCTGAAGATGGAAAGAGACTGCACAAATTCTCTGGGTGACCCTTTCCACTGCCTGACTGTCCTCATGGGAAAAAAATATTCCCCTTATATCAAACTGAACTTACCTTTTCCCATGCCCATTGCCTTTCACTCTCCCACTGCACACCACTGTGAAGAACCTGCTTCTGCAGGAGGTTGTTGGGCTCTTCTCTCAGCTGACAGTACAAATTCCTTCAAGCTCTGTCTATACAGTTGAAAGTACTCTGTCCCTTGACTGTCCTGTCCTGGTGACTCTATAATGAACTTGTTCCAATTTATCTGCTTCTTTCTAGTACTGAGATGAGGAGTGGAGTGCAAAACTCTACATGCTGTCTAGCAGATATTGTTCAGAGGGGCTACTCGCTTCCCTTGCCCCTCCAACTGTTCTATTAATATGGCCCAGGACTGAATTTCCTTGCTGCCAGATAAAGGATTCATGTAGACATGTTGCCTGCTGCTTCATTCCCTGCTTGCCATCAGTCAGGACCCCTGGGGCCTTTTCTGAAAGTTGCTCCCCAGTCAGTCAGTTCCCAGTCTCTGTTTTTTCTAGGGATTGCACAAAGTCATGGTACAGAGTTTTGTAGGTATTTAGACAGCATTGCTGTACAGGGCATATAAATTAGTTACAAAAGAGATGAGATTGCTATTCAGCTGGTTTCTGACAATCAAATAAATAATCCATTATGGCTGTGACAGATGACTATGATGTTTTTCAGGTGTTTTTCAATTTCTCCCAGAATAATCTTCTTCATAACCTTACCAGGTGCTGAAATGAGACTGACAGGCCTGTAGTTTCTGGGGTCTTCCTTCTTGCCCTTCTTGAAAATCAGGATAATGTTCACCAGCTTCCAGTCAGCTGGGTCCTCTCTGGATTCCCAAGACTGCTCAAAAATCATTGAGAGAAGTTTTATGATGACATTAGCCAGCTCTTTGAGGATTCTTGGATGAAACTCATCAGGTCCCATAGATTTGTAGGGATCCAGCTGGAGCACCAGATCCTGCACAGTTTCAAGGTCATCAGGGAGCTGATCATTCTCACAGTCATGGTCCTCCAGCTCAGGGCACTGAGACCCCTTTGGTCCATCACCTGTGTTGAAGACAAAGAAAGTGTTAAACACTCAGCATTATCTCTGTCCCCGTTTGTGCAGTGACCATCTTCATCCTGTAACAAGCTAATGATATTTCTATACAGCTTATTGCCTTTAATATATTTGAAAACACTCTTTTTATTGTCTCCCACATTTCTGGCAGCTTCAACTCCAGCTGAGCTTTGGTCCCATGAAGTTTCTCCCTACAGCAGCAAGCAGCATCTCTGGATTTTTCCCATGTCACTTGACCTTGCTTCCACTAGTCATACAACTTCCTTTTTTTGCCTTATTTCCAAGAAAAGATCCTTGCTCATCCAAGCCAGCCTTCTGCCTCAACTGCTTGACTTCTGACATGTGGAAATTTCCTGCTCCCATGCCCTTAAGAGGTGATGTTTAAAAAGTGACCAGCATTGATGGACTCCAGAACCTGCAAAAACATTTTCCCAGGGGTCCTTACTTACTGATTCCCTGAGCAGCCTGAAGTCTGCTCTCCTCATGTCCAGAGTTGAGGTTTTGCTGGCACTTTTCCTGCTGTCAACAGAGATTTTTAAATGTGATCATTTTGTGGTCACTGTGGCCAAGACGGCCACCAATATCCACTTCACTTGTGAGATCCTCTCTGTTGACAAGTGGCAGATCTAAGAGCACATCTTTCTGAGTTGGCTCCCTTAGGACATGTAACATGAAGCTGTCATCCAGGATTTTTGGAATCTTCTGGCCTGGATTGCACCAGCTGTGCGATGCTCCCAGTTAATTTCTGGCAAGTCAAAGTCCCCCATAAGAGCAAGAGCAGTTGACTCAGAAGTGTTCCTTAGTTCCTCAAAGAAAAATTCGTTGGCATCATTGTTCTGGCTGGGAGGTCTATAGCAGACTCCCACAATGATATCTGCATAATTTGTTTGCTCCTTGGTTCTTACCAGAGTCTACCAACTGTGCCAATCCTGACTGTGAGCTCCATACATTCTAAACCTTCTATTACATTTAGTGCCACCCCTCTGCCTCTTCTGCCCTGTCTATGCCTTCTGAAGAGGCTGTAACCTTTCAACAGGGCACTCCAGCCACAGGACTCACCCCACTAGGTTTCACTTATGCCAGTGATGTCAAATCTCTGGGACTGGGCCAAAGCTTTGAACTCCTCTTGTTTGTTCACCATGTTGAAATATATGAAATGTTTTGAAAAACAGGAATGAATTTGTGTTAGAATTAGATGGAGAACAACCACAGCAAGATACAGTCTTCATTTTCTTATTGAAAGTGCAACAGTGTTACTCACATGTAGCACAGTTAAAAAAAAAAAAAAAGAAGAGGCAAAATAAATTTAGTTTTGCTGCTTTCCAAAAGGAAAAATGCAGGTGGAGTATGTTGTGAGAGACAGAACATTATTTCAGTATATGGAAAAGACTGAAATCTTGGGAAAACTGCTGACTTTACCACAAACAGTCCATGTTGTCTCAGTCTGTGTTGTTTCAGCTTATTTTGTGATTCTGGTGACCCATATGTTCTTATATCTTTTCCTTGTCTGTAAAAATGGAAATAATAGGTCCATCCTGTCTATTTGGATTTGATACTCAGAGTGGTACAGGGTTTGTCCTATAACATGCTTCATACAGCATCTAGCAATAAATGGCTGCCAATAGTGTTAGTGCAATATTCACAACAATATATGTGGGATGATAGCCCTGATAAGGTCTTGATGAGTGAGGGAAACACCTCAGCCCCCCAGAGGGGTGCTCCCACAACCATAGTCAGAGGACAAAGACATCCCAGTGGCTTTCCAGAAGTGCTAAAGCCAGACTGATAAGATTAGCAAAGGGTGGAGTG
>JAOXXN010000395.1:26723711-26759417 GCA_026770055.1 Myrmophylax atrothorax
CTGTAGGTTCTAGTCCTGAGGACTTCACTGTCACTGTCCAAGCTTGCTCAGCTGTGGCAGATGAACCTCAGGAGTTAAAAGGGTGGGGCCAGTTCTGCACACGCTGTGCCTCAGCTAAAAAATCCACTGCACAGGCTCAAAGGGCACACCCATGTGGGGAGAGCCCTTCCCAAATCTTCATTCGCGAAGCGGAGCCACACATACATAAGTACATTCAGTTAGCTTATTGTTACAAATGTTCCTATCTCCTCTCCTCCAAGTCCTTCAAAGTATCTTGCCCAAAGAGCAATTCAGCAAACTTACTATTTCTAATATGGGAAAGAATACTGAGCCAGTAAACAAAACCCTTTCTGTTCTCTAAAGCAAACATTTATATCTCAACAGGTGGTTTATTGAAGAACCATATAAATGACATATAACAATATTTGCTTCATCCTTCTCTCTTCATGAGAATATAAATCATGTTTTCATTTATTTGCCAAGCTGCTATAGCAGGAATTTAACTTCCTTGTTTCTGAGTTTACTTACAACAATTAAAAGCAAACTTAGCTGTTACAGCCAAAAGAAATTCGTACAATAATATTCTATGTCAAAGAAAATTTGCTTTATTTCAATATGATCAAGTTTTCATAATAGTAATTAAATGCTAATTTCTCTTAAAGCCTGCCAAACAAAACCTTTCTCTTTAAGTATATATGTCTTTCCCCCTGTCCCCCTCAAGTCTTGACCAGTAATGTAAAACGAGTGGAAGGGGTGGGGAGGAAAGCATGTTTATCCCACACCTCCAGTGTTGTGCTTTCTAACATCACCACTTCAGAAGGCATAACTGTAGCAGCATAATCTATAGCCTCCCTATTTTAGGAAGTGTTCTCTGGGTTTCAGAACCTTCCCCATTCCATATCAGGAGAAAACTAATGCTTTAATAGTTTGACTGGCTCCAAAATCTAATTCCAGAAAGTCAAATAACTACATGACCAAGTTATTTAGCTGTGAGTGTGAAATCAAGTTTCAGGTTCTTGTTATGAATTAGGCACTTTTGAGGATTTTCATGTCACTAGTCAGTGCTCTAATCTGAAGACTAATGGTTTTCTTTGGTGAAATTCTACCTTAGCAAAACAAGTAATTATGAGTCAGCATTTCGGAAAAGAAACAAGGAAAAAGCAAAAAAGCAAGTTGCAAACAAAATTTCCTGATATAAGTTCCTGATAATATTTTAAGCTTCTCTTCAGGGCTTGGTCCAGAGGTAGTGCTGAGCTCCACGATGAGGCTTGGAGGAAAACAGTACATATTGCCTAATTGCTTTGACATACTTTTTAGCTCACTGAAACTTCAGGCTACGTAACTCTAGCAGGCTGTAGACTGTGCAGTGATATATACATTCATAAGAACTAAGGACTTGCCTCTACAGGGAATTTTCCTCTCCACTAAAATAGCCCCTCAGGAGAATCCTAAGTGATGCAATGTCAGGAGCTTAAAAGAAAATGACCAATCTCAGTGGCTCTCTAAATAAAAAACATGCCTAAGGACTAGCTGCACTGGTCCAAAATTCTGAAATACAGACTTGATCTTACACACAAAGAAAGAGGCAATTTCTATGTTCACTTAGACTTTCTCACTATTCAGGCCAATGGGAAATGCTTCAGTAAATGGAAACCAGAACTCAGTTAGAAAACAGTTAGAGGAAAAGGCAACAAGTAAAATATGTAAATTACCAGTGTATAATGTTTTCTCCTCCTTGTGGCATTCTCTCTTAGGCAGTTCTGATGTGCATCACATCCATCAACCCACAGTTAAATATTCATTACAATCAAGCTTTCAACATGTAACTTCACACACCATTTCTGATCCATCCCTGATTTCACAGGGCATTCATCCCGCTGCCTAATGCCACAATTTTAATTTTATCTTGTTCAATTAGTCAAAGAAATGTATCTTCCTATTAATACAGATGATGCTCATACCTCTGAACATGATAGCTATTGATTCTCCATCTTGTATCTCACAAGAAACCATCTGTGTTATGATACCCATTTCAACCTGCAAAGATTGGGGGAAATTGTCAGTTAAATCTGCATATCTAGCAACGTAGTCAAATATAGGTTATCTACACAAAGTAACAAACTGCTTTTCAAGAATGGGCTGATGGAGAAAACTGATCCTTGTAAGACAGCCTTGTCTGAGAAAGATTTTAAGACCAATGTGCTGGTGTTGTATCCTGTCCTACACTTACCTGACTCTGCAAAATGTGGTTTGATGAAGAATAGAACTACCCGCAGCCTAACTCACAATTTCCTTTTGCAACTGGCAGAAAATATTACCAGCTATTTAAAATCCTATCCACTTTGAATTCAAAATCACTTTTGCTTCCAAAGAAGAATACATATTAAAAAAATGACATGTCATTGATGTTAAATGACCCTTTTAATTCAGCCTTCCTCCTAGCCCTCTCATAAGTTCTCTAGCAACAGAGAGCTCCTCAGATCACTGAAATCCAGATGACTGCAAGGTATGCTAATGAGTCATTAAATTTACTGGAAAGATTTGAAAAATAATGCAAATAACCAACCCAGTGTATTCTATGATTCTGTGATATTTATTCCCAGAAACTGCATCCCATGTGATTTTAGTATCACAACTCCTTTGTCTAGAAGGGTATTCTGCTTCTGTTATTACTCTTTACCAGTATGGCAACAGGAGGCCACTGCACTCATTTGAGATTGGAGCTATGGGTATAGGACTTGTGTAAATAAAGAACTTTAGGGTTATGAAAAATGTAACCCTTGTCAGCTCAAAAGCTCGATTCTTAACAAGTTAATTACCAGTTAATTAAATCTCCTAAATCTTGCACTTTTTTTTTAACAGAAATGTTGCAGGTGTATTTTTATCTTACTTAAAATCAATATGCAAAGTTCACTGTACAATTAACTTTAATGGTCTTGGTTCTAGGCAAGATGGCTTATCTGATGTTACAACGTATTTTCCTTTTCAAATACAGTACAAAACTAATTTACCAAATTTTGTGACAAGTTACCCTAGACATCCTTTCAAACTGAAATTAAAATCACAGCATTTAAACATAGATAAGTCCTCGACAACATGCACATTCATTGTGTTGAAGAAATTAGGAACCTATGCTTGAACAGTAGGGAGCAGGAATGAGAGTGTAGAACCCACCTCCCTGGTGTAAGTGGCCTCAGGCAAAACTTAGAGACCAAACAGCAGGTTTTGCCCTAAGTTTCAATATCAGAGAAATTCTGCTTCCCAGCTCTAAATAACAGACTCAGACCACAGAAAATACACTACTTCACTCATGCAAAGACACTTAGCTTTAAGGATACCTGATACAAGCAGGATTACTAGCTGAAAACTGCTTGTCAATGTCAATTTTTCTGATAAGACTGCACTTTCAGCCTTGTAAAGGGGTTTATTCCCAGGCAATTGATTCAAGTCCAGTGTCTAGGTACAATAGTCCATATCTGCATTCCTACTGTGGTAGATAGTTCACAGTGGGATGCCTGCCCTTTAGTGTAGTTTCTCTAGCTCCATCTCTTGTAAGGAATAATTAACTACACACTAGTTAGAGTACACACACACATACCACGTAGCATAAAACCCTACTTTCTTTGTACATTCACAGAAAAGGCCATGGACAGAATATTTTCTGCTTATAATGTTTACCATATATTCTTGGTGCTCCTTTATCTGGATCACATCACTTTACTGGAGATCTAGGAACACGGACCATTAATTTTCTTTAGCTTTTCAAGAAGGTAACTGTTTCAAGATCATGTTGACTTCGATGGAGTTGGAAAGATAATCTCTTGGGGACTATTTTCTTATTTCAGCCTTTAGCAGAAGATTATACAGCATGGTATGTGGTAATTCATTTGTAGGAATTAAGATGTTCATATTAGACTGTTCAAAGACACAGACTATTTCAGAGTATGCAGGTACTGGGTGGATGGTTTAATGGTTTATAACTAGAGATCTCCAAAAGCAGAATACCTCTATTTTCATTATAAACCAGCTCCCATTTATGTTACTGAAGATTAAGAAATAGAGGGCTGAAGGCAAAATAAATTGTTTGTAGAATCAGTGTAGATAGGGACAGATTCTAAGTTGTGAATGTAACTCTACTGAATAGCAGTAAGTCAATATGCACATTTGTAAAACACATGAACTGGCTTAAGACAAATGTCTCTAGGCATTTCAGTATGTTGTGCTCTGATTCAAGTCTGAAACATGTCTGCAAATGAATTCTTTGATGAGGTTGTCAAAGATCATTCTTATGACAGCCACTCCTGTTTCATTTTGTAGGTCTGATGTATCTGTACTTCTCTGCCCCCAGTGGTACACACGGCAGTGTGGTGCTCCCACTGCATTCTTGGATCATGCAGACGAAAAGCTGTGCCAGCTGCAGCAGGGAGAGTCAGGTGGAGATATGAGTGTTGTTCATTCTGCTACATTAGGGACAGTGGATCTAGACTCATCCAGAGGGCAAACTGAGATAACAAAGGATTCATGAATGCTGCCAGAATCTGTAATTCCATTGGTTTGGGAGGGGCAGGAGAAGTGACACCCAATTAAACAGAATAGATCAAGTGCTTCATTTGAGTCCAGAGCAAAACATGGAGATAGCTGGGGAGCTTTTCCTCATGCTGGCTTGCACTACTGAAAGTTCACTACCAAGTGTGATCCTTGCAGTGTCCAGGGTGATCCTGACTTACATGAGCTCAGGGTACTATCCAGGCAATGCAGAATTGTCTCAGAATCTGAGTTGCAGTTCTGATAATTGATGTGAGATGCAAAAATGAAAATGTACTGGTCACAACACTAAACTTAACTGGAAAAATACACTTGTCTTGGAAGAGTCCTCTGCTGCTACAGCCAGGATCTATATTGCTGATTGTCAAATCTCTTAACAGAGATCATCTTGGGGAGTTACCACTACTCAAAGAAGGGTCATGGTGGATGGTTTTGTAAGGCAGGTAGAAAGTAGGACTGCTTTTTAATGTGTCAGGAGATATATTTTAGCATCCAACACATCCCTCCTTCAGTGTTCCTGAGCCGCTGACACTTGACAGTGTCCTTCAACACACTCCTCATGTCTGGCTGCCAAAGTCCTGGGAGAAAGAGAAAAATATCCATAAAACCCCATAATTTTCAGCTTCCATCTTGTCTGAACCAAATTGCTCATGGGAAAAATCTTGATCTTCTCACTGATAAAATCAGTTTGCTGTAAAACTGCATTTTCTCCCATCACGTTTGATACTGGCCTGATCTGACCTTACAGGATGATGGCTGTATTTAAATTCCAGTGTCTTCCCTTTCACAGGAACTCCAGCCTAAACAGCACAGGGCTAAGAAGAAATCAGTGTCATACAGACTCCACACCATTATCCCCTCTAACATATCAATTTCTTGGTCTGAGAAATGTGTTCCTCTGAACATGCTACAGAGGACACTAGTAGTGCTGAGCTATGTCTTGTGTCTATCTTGCAAAGTCAAGAATGAGCTCTCTGAGAGCCCTGGCATGCTTTAACAAAGCAGGCTTAGGTCCTTCAAACAGTACAAAACCTGGCACAGAGGGTAACAGCCTTAATCAGTGATGTTCAAAGGTTTTCGCAAAATATTTGTTTCTTATTGTAAATACCAGTATGGCAAATGCAATTTGTCTGGTTTATTAGTGAGTATTTGACCTCTTCCCCTTAGGTTCCAATTTTTGAAATAATATGTAAATTAATATTATCTTCTCTTTCTACTTAACAAATTCCTCTCTGTATTCCTCTCTGTATTTCTGTGTATTGCTAAAAATTACTTATGAACACTTTCAATTCATTAATTCTTTTCTCTAACTAGTCCCTCAATCGTCTGGAGGTAAAAGAAATGGCACAGCCCATAATGCTCCAGGTAACTAGGGGTGCTGAGTGCCATCATGAGCTTACTTTGGAAACTCTCTGTGCTCTGCACCCAAGAACTGATGATCAGCAAACTGTGCCAAAATAAACCCTCATAAACTCCCTCTTCCTTCAATAGAAACAGCTGCTTTGCTCTGGACTCTAATTAGTAGGAATTGACTGCTGAAAGCTCAATTTCTTTTCTAAACAGACTGTGTGGGTGTTAAGTGTAAGTTAAGTGTAACAGGGGGGAAGCATTTTTTGTTATAGTCTGCATTGCTGAGGGCTTTAGAGGTATATCCAGAGCTGGATTTGGACTCAAATCTCTAGACTGAAACTCTAAGTAAGATGCATGGTAAATGCACACCCCAGAGAGAGATTTAGCACAAGAAAATTGCATATTGAATCATTTTGCCCATTCCAAAAGCCAGTGAGCTACATACCATTTTGAAAAGCTTAGGACACTAGTAAGAATTCCTTAAACAATGATCTTTTAGCTCTGTGTGCACTGTTGTGGAGTTCAGCATTTCTCCGGGATTTCCCAGATGCAACACTTCGTGACAAGAAAACTTTGACAATAAAAAAGGGCATGTTTTTTGTTGAAGAGGGTTTTCTGTCAATTGCATTGCATCTACAGGCATTGTTTGAAATTTGCAGTTCCCCAATTTGGGTTCGGAAAGAGAGAAGTTCCCTGTCTTCCTGTAAATTACCCATTTTCTTAATGCCAGACAAACCCAGACAAGTGAAAGTGCTTTCTCTGTGCATGGCAAATGAAATAATTGGGACAAATAAAATTTCAGAGGTTGTTAAGATCTGGAGCGCTTGTTGGTAGATATAATCATAATATAATAGTGTTGCATCTATACTAATCATGGATAATGATAACATTTTAGCTGGGTCTCACCATAGTAATAGGATTGACACTGTAATTTAGTGCCACATATAGTAGTCCTTCAAAGGATTGCAATTGACCTGGTCTTTTTACAGATGGGAAAAAGGAGGCGCAGAGCAGGTATGTTAATTGCCTCAAAAGCAGGAGGGAAGAGTCAGTTTCACACAAAGCCTTGAAGGTAAACTTGATCCCTTATAACACTTGTGAAGGCACTTCTAGTCCTTCGAAGGCAAAAAGGAATGATTTGGTCTTGAAACTCCGTGCATGACACCTCACCTTTAAAAATGTGGCTGTCAGAGGTATATCTTTGTTCTGACTCATAGGATGGGGGTAGCCTCTTGCATTTGCCTGCAGTGGGGAGCGAGACACCCAGACATGTTACAGACACTCATTTCCTGGTTTAAGTGTCTTCACTCTCATTAAAGAGTCAGTAAAAAACCACAGGGCTGCTCTGCTGTGAAGCAAGTGCGAGTTGCTAGAGATTCTAGGTAAGAAGGCTATTAAGGCAACAAAGGTACCTGCAATAAATCTGTGCATGGAAAATCCTCCTTACTGGCAAATTATATAATAAGAGATATCATCTGCTTTGAATGATTATTATATACTAAATACCTTTACCATATGTAACATATATAAGTAAGAAAACACAGCTGTTCCTGTTAAGAACACTGTGAAGAAATATAAAGGTTTTTTTCCTTTGAGCAGCACATCTTTGCAATGAAGCAGCTTAAAGAGCGTTACTGCTACTGAAAGGACAAATATCTTGCTTCCAGATTCCTACAGGGGTGTGGCACTCAGCTGCAGCTGTTGTGAAAGGCAGCTGTAGAGCTGCCATCCAGCTGTGCAGCTAGAAGCCCTAGTTACCCTCCCAGGCTTAACAGCACAGTGCAGTGGTTTGGTCTGAAGATGCTGGTGATGCTACTATACAACATGGAGATTTACATGCTCTCCAGAGATTGGTTCTGCTTCCACTGCAATGTTGGCTTGGTGCATGATAGCATCCAGCAGAGCCCAGCAGAAGTGCAGTGTCACTGACCTTTTGCTGTGTCTCTGCACTATTGCCCATTGCACTGGTTTATAGGTGCATGTGGAAGAAGCTCAGCACCCGAGCAGAGTGTTGTGGCAGCTCTCCATGTTGGCCCCAGATAAGCAAATCCTTGTGCCTCTGTGGCACACACAAGTTCTTTCAAAGTCCAAAGGGGCCTAAGACTGCCCTGCACAGATGTTTGCCAGTCATGCTGATCTCCACCTCTCTCTGACAACCTCAGAGGAAGTGGAGTGTAGTTTTGTATCAAGGGCTGGCTAAACTGGTGTTCTCATGCCTCAGCAGTTGGAGATGCATGTAAAATCTCTTCATTTTACTTTTTTATTCTAATTGTGGGGGTGAAAATGCACTGTAAATCTTGCTGACAGCTATGCCAACATTTGGGCACCCAGTCAACTGCAGCATGGACACCTCTTTGTGCAGCATACAAGGAATGAACAGTATCCATTACCAAAAATTTCACTTAGCTAAAATCAGTTCCTATCAGTCAATATTCTTTCATTGACTTCAGTGCACTTTGAAACAGACTTAATGGAGGTGAACTCTTTTATTTTAGGCAGCACTATTGGACTGTTCCTTTAGAACAGCTTTACAAAAACCTCTACAGCTTATATAGGTGCAGAGAGTGAATGTGGATTCTTTCTGAAATCCTAGAAGGAAGAAGCAGGTTTACAGGTTTACTGTAGACACTGTGATCTCATAAATGACCAGAAGAAGCAAGTGTTATACAGCAATACATTTAGATCTGTCACCCACATATACTGACTCTATAGACAAATCAGTAAATTCTGTAAGTTATTATTATTTTGCATATGTATAGAACTTACCCTACATATACTTATTATAAAATAGACAGAAAGATTTCAAGGTCTCTGCTAAGGATACCTTCTCCCACATCTCCATGTATTTCAATGTTATCTCTAAAACTGTTATGCTTTGGGCTAGATTTAGCCATGTGCCATGTGATTTCTGGAATTGAGATCCTACTCATGAATCATTACCATGAAGATTCAATGTTTGAATTATACACAAGACTTCTAATTCTAATCTAAAATCTGTCAATAGTTCTATAACCTTGTTTATATTTTTTTACCATGAATTTATGCCTAAGTTTAACTAAAAGACACTTTTTTATATTCTTCCTCCATCACAAACCCATACATTTCAAAAATTAAGCACACACACACACATGGAATATTCAGGTGGTCATCAAACTTCAAGTACTTTAAGTGGTTTTAGGATCATACTGGTCATGCTGAAAGTGTTAATATCCATGTCACATTAAGCCTTTGAAATACCAAATTTTAGTCCTTTTCTGTGGAACAAAATCATAAAAAGACACAAAACAATCTACCTAACAGTAGACTAACAATCTAATGTCTAAAGAGTTATTATTCATTTATTAAGACTTTTCTGAAACCTGGTTTACAAAAGCTGATAAAGACAACAGATTGGTTTGCAATAAAAAAAATCTCTTATTGACCACAGTTAAAATTAATATACTGGAAAAAATGTAAAGAATAATTTTCTCCTAGATACTTCTCTGCTCCATTGAACATTGCTTTGTGCATTGCGTTAAACCTTATCACGTTACAGTGATAACAGTAGGGTAATTTTATTACCTTAATAACGCAACTGCAGTTAGCTAACATGGCACTGTTTAGTTTGTATAAGGAAGAAAAATATTAATTTCTTTTAAATAAGGAACTGTTTTTTAAAAGGCACTAACTGCATCCCAAAAGACACATAAGAGACCTGTGCAATGCTAAATAAAGGACTGAAGTAAAATGAAAAATATTCTGGGATGCTTCTTTTCATTTAGATAAGAATAATACCTTCTTTTCCTTTGGCACAAACCACTGAAACAGTTCAGTAAGTTCTGGGACTGTTCTGGCTGAATTTTGTGCACACAGTGGCGAAGGACAACAGGCAGAGATAAGACTGGGGAGAAGGGGAAGTGGTGGAGTCATGAGGAGAGAGTTTTGGAGAAGGCAGTGGGATGTGCACAGCCAGAAAGGCAGCTGTGGCTGCAGGTTGACTGTACATGGCTCTTTTCATAAAGAGCTAGTAAAGTTTTAGTACCATGGGATTTCCTCAAGTTACAAACCAATAGGCAGCACATGAAACACAGAAACTCTATTCTGTAACCTTTTAAAACTCTGAAGTGTGCTTTTCCTCCTCAGTTGGAAAAAAATAAAACCAGAAAGTGCCTGTCATGCAGGTTGTACTAAAATTATGCTTCACACAATAAACTTATGTGTAATAATGTGTTCTTCAACTGCCTCTTTATCTATCATCTTTTATTTGTAGAGAGACACTGTTTATTTTCACTTGCTTCCTATCTATTTGAAGACAGTAGCCAAGTCGTGATGGTATTCCTTGTATGTTCATCTCAAGAGATGGATAGGAAAACAGCAATTGCCTGGCAGGCAGTGAAACTTCAAAACATGGAGCCATAAACAGCTGTGTTCCCATACGTGTTTTCCTGTGAGGATAACTGTTCTTGTTGATGGTTATGTACCTTTGAAAGTAAATAATAAACAGTGTTACAAGTGAAAATAACTAGAAACAGGGAAAGCCAAAGAATAGCAAAGAGATTTTTGTGTTCCCACGAGACGAAATTTTCTGACCTTGTGGACAAGGCAAGGAAGGAAAGGGGATAAATGGCTTGGCATATTTTAAACAAAAGTTTCAAAATGCACCCTTCCCTCTGATTACATCTTTAAAAGCTGGCTGGCATGCCCTGCAAAAAATGAGCCTTAGCACACAGGGTCTATGTAATCACGTAACACTGGCAAGCTTGGATTGAGCAAGGAAATGCTTCTTTTGAGCCCAGGAAGCACAAATACTTAAGTGGCTTTAAGAGCTGCAATTTCAAGCACACAGTCCATGCACATAGTCCTGTGTTGTTGCGTCACTGAAGAAAAAAAGCACAAAATTTATAAATTTATTTATTTACTTTTTTTGTGCTGGAGTTTGGGGTTTTGATTGCTTTTGTTTTGGTGTGATTTGGTTTGGTTTGTTTTTTTCTTAGCATCTCAGAGTATATCACAGTTTCTCAACATTATAGGTCCTGTAGGACTGGGCACTACCCATTCTTTTGGGGTACTGTTCAGAATTTTATTTTTAGAAACAGAAATTTGAGAAATATACTCTCTGAAGTCATATAGAAAGGGGGAATGGCTAGAATAGAGATTACATTTATGTCTGGCTTCTAGCAGGTCTAGTGACAAAGGCCTGGGAGCTGAGCTTGGAAACATGGGACAGCAGAATGCCAGGGACCTGAGAGTATTGCACAAAGGTGAGGGGATGGGATTTAAGTTAGCAGGGTTAAACTGAAGACCAAGGGAAAAGAGGTATCTAAACTACTGACCTGGAAGAGAAGCTGAAGTCTGCTTTGCATCTGTTAAATAGTTTTATTCTGGAAGGAGTGAATACTGTAGTTCTGTTTGGGAGCATGAGTATATACAGTATTATTGACATGAAGGAAATAAGGAGATAATAAGTATTGGAGACATCAGCGCTTTTTTTTTTCAGTCAGAGCATTCATTTATTCTGGGAACTATGCGTAATACTAGCTAGGATTAAGGGTATTTAAATAAATGGCACATTTCACTGTCTCACATTAGTTATGCATTTTATCTCACACTTTATTTTATCTGGTATCTGCCCTTTGCCAGTGTACAATCAAATAGGAATAGGAATCAGGAGAACAGGGTTTGCAAAGATAATGCAGCATGTCCCTGAGGACATGCCTTTTCTAGCATAACAGGCTCCTTAAAGCAAGACACTAAGAAAGTGTATTGATTACCACGGGATTAATTTTTGCCTTGAAGTCTAGGACTGAGGGAGTTATATGATTTACTAATCAGACTTCAGTTGATAGGAAGTGTGCATTCTTTAAACTTTCTCATGGAAAAAACTTGTTCCTGATGAGTGGCAAAAAAGCCTAAAAATATATTCCTCCTTGCCTGTCCTCGTCATTTAGGCTTTGAAATAGATGTTAACAGCACGTTTAAGGTCAAGGCACCTCCCTGCTTTCCTGGTATAGTGTTAATCAGAAAACAGAGACATTAGGTTCTTTTCCAGTAAGTGTGTGTCATAATCTTGAAACAGGAATCAGTCCCAAGCTTTGATTTAAAATAGATCTTTCTGTAGATCACTTGAGCAATATCAAGATTCCCATCTTGAACATGTGCTACCACAATATAACTATTGGAGAAGCTGCCTCCAGCAGGTTTGCAGATGTCAGAAGTGTTGTAGCAAATTAGTATACTTTCAATACTTCAGAGAAAATGAAGAAGTTAATTTTATAAATCTGGTGACACTAATGTAGAAACAAATGTATGAATGCCTTTGTTCTCCTTCAGACAGCTTTGCTTTTAGATCTCCTAAATTCAATAAACATAAGTGATCTTAAAAACTGCTCACTGAATTTGAAAAGGTTAATCAAGGAAGCTTTCCTGCCCTCTTCAAACTGAGGCAATGCTGAGACTATTAACTTTAAAATGCTGTGATGGGACTTTTGTTAATGACCTTAGTATTTTGTGCTGGCAATTTCCCTAATACATAAAGGCTGATACACAGTAACAAAGTTCATAATTCTCAAATGCATTACTCTTGGAGAGTTTAAACCCACATTTTATTAGTGAAAGTATAACAATACAATTGTGCTGTAAGAAAACAAGTGTGAGGCATAAACACTTTCCTTTATGAGCTTGTTAACAATTGGATATTATAAACAATCTAGACAATGTTAATTTTTCCCAAGTTGGTGTACCAAACTCAAGAAATCTTCAAGCAGGCTTTTTTCAGAAAGTCAGAAACAGAAAGTCTTCCTCTTCTGTTTCAGATTTTTTCTGTTTCAGATATTTGAGTGACTTAGGTAAGTGCTTATGGCCAGTGAATTAAAAATTGATAAAAACTGCTAGAAAGTGTTAAAACTGTAAGCAATTTTATGTGAAGGTTGATGAATGCTTTAAGAAAATTATTTTCAATACATGATTTCCAAATCTAGAATAAGTGCATATGTGAGAGATTTGATGAAAACTGTAATTTTAAGTGTTCAGCTTGGTACTTGCAGATATCTATTTATGAGGAGCTACTCTGTATTTAAAAACAGCCATACCACTGCAGTGAACTGTGTTATTCTGAAAATCTAAAGAAGCTTAAATCCTTTTTTATTCATAGTTAAATTAATTTTACAACTGTTTTGCCTGGAATAGAGAATCTGGCCTATTTCATGCATATCTACCACTGAAATCATCTCCAATGAATGAGTTTATTCCTTCTCAGAGAATCCAGAGGCACTACTTGCTAAATGGAGGTAGAAGATGCACATGCTTTGAGCACTCTGTTTTTCACACACAGAGCCTTTAAATGCATAATGGTATTGACATATTATCTTAATTCAATAGAAAAAGCTATCTCAGAATAACTTTAAATCACCTGCAAGTAGAATCTAATAAAATATCCTTTCCCTAAGATCTTAAATTAATGTCACACAAAGATTGTTCTTTATATTAAATTCAGTAACCTTCTCAGACAAGTTGGTATCAAGGAAATAATGAAGTAAACATCTACTATTGAAGAATGCAATGAAATATATTAAACTGAACTCCTACCTGAGTTTAGATGACTACCAGCAGTTTTTCTTATTACCACTTTTCTACAGATTTGATTGTTCCCCCTTCACTCTTTGTGAGATGTCTAGAAGAACCACTGGTTTATGCAGATGGGAAAGGCTGTTTTCTCTGGGTCCTCTGCACTCCCCATACTGCCATATCCAGTATTCCAGGATCTCTTGTTGGAGAGTTGTTCTATGAGCTTAATGGATGTTGCATATTTAATTCATGGGTCCAGAAGATGATTGTGCTTCCTTCAAATTGTTCTTGATTTCTTGTTTCTGGGTTTAACTCTCTTCATCAGTTTTACTTGGAAGCTTTTAACTTTAATTACTGCACTTATGGTAAATGCAAGCATGGCAGTTTTCTTGTTCCTCATTACCAAGTATTCAAAAACCATCATCAAAACCTGTAGCTGCAACATATAAAAAAGAAACTTCAATTATTGCCTCTTAGCACTCAAAAGGTCATTCTGGAATTACAGTCACATCAAATGTATTTTCAAATGCAAAATGGATAAACGTAACTCTGACACTTACAGCATGTCATTCTATGCAGACAAATTCTGTAACTATCTTACAGTAGTTATTTTCAGGCTATGTATTTGAACTTTACTCAATAAATAAATACATACATAAATAAGGATTTAATTCCCTTCCACCCTTTGTAATGTTTGTTTCACAAAGCAGTGTGCACCTGAATCCAAGCAATACTGTGGAAATTGATAAAAGCAAGTGAAAGAAGTTTTGCAGCAATAACCTAATATCACCTGATATAAAATAGTCTTGTTTTAATTAAACTTTCATATGAATAATTTTTGGCCAGCACCTCTGAATCTTTCTTAATAAAGAATGGCCTTTGCATTTTTCTATTTCCAGTGAACATACAATGATTCATTGAAAACTTCAACTCTTTGAAAAGAGCTGGAGATTTTCCCCATCAAACTTGTGACCACTATATCTACATATGAGGAAGCAAACTTAGGGATCAGTGGGATGGTCTTGGTGATACTTATTAAGCCACATAAAGAACAGCATGATTTATTTCTTTGGTATTTATTTCTTGCCTTTCCAGAGCAGGAAACATGGAAAAGCTAACTAATCACTGATGGAAATAATGGCAGCATTTTTCTATCTACATAGCAAAGGTGAGTAAAATGAGTCTGAGAATACATCTTTCTAAATCTCATCTACTCCCATGACCATGAAATGAAATGCCATGTCATATGAACATGGAGGAGATGTTCTGTCTTTTGGAAGATAGGTGATGGTTAAAGGATCGCTTCAATTGTCTCTGACTCTGAGATATAATATATTGTGACTTGAGATGAACATAGAATAAGAATTTATTGATTAAACATTTATGCTGCTCATTGAATATTTCAGGAGAAGAACATAAGAAAAATGCAGGGAGCTATAACATACTTAATAATTAACACTTCACTTCTCAGTATCCCAATGGCAAAAATGTTTGCCTAGATTCTTCGAATGAAGCAAACATTCAGATCATTTTCTCTGCATGCCCTACTTAGCCCCATTGCTGAAGAATGAATTTGGAGAGTCAGAGCTTCTCATCTGCTGGATGTCTGGTGTCCTTATCTGCATAGATAAGAGTGGTGGGTGCCACTGAAGAGTCACTCATTGCCTCTACAGGGAGCACAGAGATGGCCATAGGGAGTGACTGTGCTCATGCAAGCAGAGCAGGATGTAGATAGGAGCTGACCAGTTGCCAAGTGGAGCACACAGTGTTGCTGTGATCTTCTCCTCTCTATGCTTAGACACCTGACTCAAAGCTACACACTAAAGCCCTTTATTTGCTCTGGACTTGAAGGACTAAAACCAGACTCCTCTCTTGAAGGTAAAGGACTTCATACTTTTATGTCTGGTTCTGCATACCTCTCCTCTGGTAGCTTCGTAATTCAAACTTTGCCAATGAGGAAAGCTAGGTTTCAGTCTTTCTCCAGCATGTTCTGGCTTTGCCAGTTGAAGCTGGGCTACTGACCAGGATGATGTGAGGATGATTGTCACAGAATATTCTGACTTGGAAGGGAGCCTTGAGGATCATCAAGTCCAACTCTTAGGTAAATGGCCCATACGTGGATCAAACCCATGACCTTGGTGTTATTGGCACCATACTCTAACCAACTGAGCTAATCTCAGGATCATGATGGAAGAATGGAGAGAATTAGCAAGTGGGAACACAATTCTATAGCCTGGTTTTGGTAACCTGGCTTTTGAAGATGTATTGTCTAATTCTCCTTCAGGTCATACAGTATCAGTGTTAATTATTTTTTTAGATGGATATTGGAAATAAGACTTTAGCTCAGATCTCTGAAATTACTTAAATCTGAAATAACTATTGCTTTTTAATTTGGCAACAGAACAGATGAGAACAAGGGTTGAATTCTGCAACTGTTTGGACAAGAGTGTGGTTTTGACACACAGACTCTACATACAGCAAACTTGGCCATGTGAAACTGGAGGCAAAACTAAACATCTGTAATCCTATTGTTTAGATAGGGTCGTGGAGTTCAGGAAGGAATTTGGCATGAGTGGTGAAGAAGAAATAAGCTTTGTAGAAGGAAACATTTGGGACATTTGAAAATATTCTCTCCTCAAATTCCTTTTCTTTCCTTCCATTATTAGTTCCTGGAACTATAGTTCAAGCCTTGTAGAAGGACTTAAACCTTAGACTTAAGCAATCTATACTGAAAGTTATTTCTGCTGGGAAAGGTGCTGGGGCTTAACTTCTGGGAGCCCTTTTGGGTTCCTTGTGCATGTCACTTGGAAACACCACCTTGTGTTTTTTCAAATCTTATTCTTGATTGGGACAAAAATCAGAACTCGGGACACTGCATTCTGTTTTTTGCTATGTCTATACACACCCCCCCCGTACATATGCAGCATATGACAACAGTAGTTTGAGGGGAAAAAATCCCTTATTCAACATAACAAAATACTTTGGAAATAAATGAGCAAAATTAAATGGCAAAGTTTTTCATAATCCTTGAATTCTCTGAGTCATGCCAAAGCTTTAAACTCAATACATTTGAATCTGCTGTTTTAAGGATTAGATGAGGAGTGGAACCACCTTCTACTAGTCCTGGGTGATTTCTCAGGACTTGGGAAAAAGATGAGCATTTAAAGATGGCCATACCTCAAACATTGCAGGCAAACAGGCAGAAATATACATCTTTATTCCATGACTGCATTCTCGGGCTGCGACACTAGCCAGTTGATACATCCAGCCTCCCACTGTGGAGAGTGTGAGGCAGAATTATTTCCCCTTGTTACTAAAAAGATGAAACAGCAATAGGCCTTTGTCATCCCTCTGAGAAAGCCATAGTTTATCAACAAGATATAATTGTCAGTAAATTAAGTAGTCTGAAAGAAGTCCGAAATTCGATTACAGTGCATTTTCTAATGAGTGTAGCAATTACTATTTGACCACAGACATCTGAGTCACAAAAACAATGTTATTTTTAGTTCTTTTAACTTCAATTGCTATATCAAAGGGCATGCAAAAGCACATAAAAATTAATTCTAAATATTGTTTCTCAATGTAAAAATCCTAAGATACTTCTAATTTTTTTCTCCAAAACTTCACTTTTGATTAATCACATTAGAAATATTTTGATTATTCAGAAAGTTATGAAAATCTGTGTAATGTTAACAATGCTAGCTTAATTTTGCTAGAAAAAAATAGATGAAAAGGGAAGAAGACAGTACAACTTTCATTAGGAGTGAGATTGCAAAAGCAAGATTTCCAAACATTAAAAAATTATTATTGAGAGTACAAACAAGTATGCTGGCGCTTAGGAGACAAACTTCGATCCAAGGTTTTCTGTGCTAGGAGCCAAATGATTACATAATCCTAGTAAGACAAACTCGGGCATGAGAAAACTCTCATGACACTACAAACATCCTTTGTGTCTGAGTAGTGCCACAGACACTGAGACAAAACAGTTAAACTGTTCCTGTGTCTTTAATCTTTGTCCATTGGTGTGTGATACTGGGAATGGTCAATGCTAAACAAATAGCATTGGCAGGTATCTCATGCCAGCAATAGGGATTCTGCTTACAGTAGTATTTAGGTTGTAGACTGAAAATTTTAAGCTAGAGTAAGGAGATATACATTTAAAAACCTATCCTGTGCAATCTATGCACAAACAATTTTAGTTTGGAAAGACAGGCAGAACAGGTAGGAAAATGAGGCTACATAACACTAGGCAGGTCTGAGCTCTGTGTGGGCAAAACTCAGTGCAAAACCAAAGTGAGCGCATCTTGCAAACTTCAGATGAAATAGTAAATCCATACAATTATAGAGTATGTGGTAAGTTCTGCTATCACTGACTAAAGCAAACTAGTGCACAAGAAGGCAAAAAGGCATACATTTAGGAAAAAAAACCCTGCTTGATGTAACTAAGTGAGTAAAAGTGAACAGAAGAAAACTGGCACAGATAGGATGACAAATCTGAGAAATCACTTATAAATATTTCAAAACATCTGATACAATATTGAAACTGGAACTGCTGGAATTTTTTGGCTACTCCTCCTTGAGTTTTTTAATTCTTCACATGGTAAACATCTAGAGAAGGGTAGTGCATTTGGGAAGCATAGTGCTTTATCAAGCAAGCTTACTACAGCCCTGGCAGATGGGGGACAAAATTCTTGGCCTTTTACTTGTGAAGGTGAGCTGTAACATATTCTCATCTGAGACTTAGACAAAGCAGAGCACTCACAGTTTCCTTTTATAAACAGTGAGGATAAAGCTTAGAGTGTCTGTACACCTCTGTCTCACAAACTGATGAGAGGGTGCTCACCAAAATGGGAGATGGCAGTAGGTACACATTGTATAATGGCATCTTTTTCCTCAAGACAGTATAAAGAGAAGGAAGGAAGGTAGTTAAACAAATTTCTTAGTTGTGGTGTGTTTTTTTAACTTTTTCCTTTTTTTGCTTCTTCCCAGAGAAGATGCTCTCCAGCTGCTATGTTGCATTTAGCAGTGCCTCTCCCATTTACTGAGGCAACCCCATTCTGCACTCTTCTGGTGTTAACTTGGTAAAACAACCCAGTGGAGAGAAATCATGAGTTTCAAAAGTCATCCAGGTGGGTAAGATGATGAAACTAAACAAAACCGGTTTTGAACTGTATCTTTTGATATATTGACAGCTTGAGCTGCATCTACTTGTATTGTACCCAGGCTGATTGTATCAATATCAGATGAAAACAGTTGTTGCAATGAAAACTGTGATGTACCAACCATTGACAAAGGAGATATACAAACAAGTGGGTTTAAACCTTTTGGGTGGTTGCACAGTGTTGAAAAAACACCAGCTTCAAATTTTCTGAGAAGGGGAAATTGGTATAAATTCTGGGCTTCATCTAAAATCTTCAAAAAGATTTTTCCCCCAGAAAAAGATTGCTGGCAATATTGGACTAATGAAGTGGGATTACTGGGTGAATGAGAGCTGTGCTCTGCCATTCCAGCCCGGGGTGAAAAAGAGCTCAGCTCAATCTCAGGCTACAGAAACTCTTTGTATTCTGGTATGAGCATCTTACAGAAACAAGCCAGAT
Source organism: Myrmophylax atrothorax (assembly GCA_026770055.1). NCBI lineage: Eukaryota > Metazoa > Chordata > Aves > Passeriformes > Thamnophilidae > Myrmophylax > Myrmophylax atrothorax. The sequence goes on from JAOXXN010000395.1 coordinate 26,742,746, forward strand.
GTGATAGTTATAGAAACACACCTCACAGCTCCGTAACACCCGTGGATACTGGCTGAGCCCGCTTGTACTTTCCTTTCTTGACTTCTATTGATTTTTCTCTTATTATTTTAGAATAGAGAAACCATGCAGTGAGTGAGGCTGATCTTTTTTTTTTAATAACAACCCTGCTACAGCGTTGGGCACCGAAGGAAAAAGGACGCCTTGTGCGTTTTGCAGGCATGTAAAAAAATGAATAATTAAAAGCTCAGCTGGTCCCGGGAGCAGCTGTAAAGGGGTGGGACAGGGCTATCCCGCCGCCCGCACCGCGCCCCGCCCCGGCCGGGCACTACATAAGGGGCCGCGCCCGGCGCGGTGTTGCTGGTGCGGGTTTCTCGCAGCGTTCGTTTCGTTCTCCGCGTCCCGTTATGACTCCCGAGCGGCACTCACCGGCCTTCGCCGAGGCCGGGCGCCAGAGCGGGCTGCAGGTGTGGCGCGTCGAGAAGCTGGAGCTGGTGCCGGTGCCCCCCAGCCGGCACGGAGACTTCTTCGTGGGGGACGCGTACCTGGTGCTGCACACCGAGCGCCGCGGAGGCGGCGTCGCGTTCCGCTTGCACTACTGGCTCGGTAGGAGCGGGCGGCGGGGCCGGGGCCGTGGGTGAGCTGTGCCGTGCCCGCCCCTTCTGCTGAACGTTCGTGCTGGGCTCCAGGGCAGTGGGAGCTGGATTTTCCCTGCCCTTCTCCGAAGGGCAGCGGGTGTGAGCCTTCCGGCTGGAGGCAGAGGTAGGGCTGCCCCCAAGGATCAGGGTGGTGCCAAGCCTTACCCCTTCCGATGCTGAGGGGCTGAGTGGTGAGACAGTGGGGTACAGCAGAAAAGGGAACGCTTGCTCACTCTGTGATGTTAGTTTGGAAAAATGCTGAAGGGTTAAAGTCAACTTTTGGGTGCACCCAACAAATTTATGAGTGAATCCTGCCATCACTTGCATCAAGAGTTTTCTTGCCTTTGTTTCCACCTGGATGAAAATTTCCTCTTGCCCATCTCCCTGTGGTGTTGTTGCCCTCGTTTGTGTCTGGGTGTTGCTTTTTGCAGCTACACTGATACAGAGGCCAGATGCAAAGTCACCAGGTTTTCTGCAAAACCTCGTTAATATCAATCTGTCAGGCTACTGGGAACACTGGAACTGGACTGATGTCTTTTGCCTTCCACCTTGGCTAGCACACTTTACATCAAAATAGAAGTCTGATATAAGGATGTGTTTTATGTTACTTCCTCATCTCCTGGAGGTTTCTTATGACTTCCCTGTCTGGCCACCAAGTCATCTGCCACACTGGTTGCTGTGTAGTTGCCAGAAACCTATTACTTTTTTCTTGTTTCACCATCAAGTTTGTGTTTGTAGGCAATCATCTCAATCAATGCACATAATTATATAGGTTAATGTGTATTAACATTAATGTATTTGAGTTGCAGTGGTTCTCATTGTGCTTTTGCATGCATTGAAAAAGAATAGCAGATAAAGCTGGGATTGCTTCTGCGTAAATGTTTGAAGTGTGTTTAGCTTTGCATGTGGTAAGAGTTTTCCAGCTGGCAAGTGGGATAATAGTCAAGAGTATAATCATAGATGGCAATGTAAGTGAATTTCTGGCAGAGCCTCTTCTATCAGCAGTGCAGCTAGTTAGTAGCAGGGTTTGGCTGTTTAGGCCTTCTTTAAAGAAGCTAGAACTACTTATGTTGAAGTTAAGGTATAGTAGACATTTCCTAGGAAATGATGTAAGGACTCTGCAGCTCTTTCAAAGTGAAGGCAAAACAGTGGCTGCTGCTTATAGTAATTAAAACCTCTTTGCTCTTGGCTAGAGAGCTTTAGGTCTACATGCTGATGCACATTTCATGCTGATGTTGTGATATCCAGATACTGCAAATGGCTTCAGGTGATCTGGGCACCCATTGTTGTTGTGCAGCTGGCAGGGTAGCAGTAGGGTGGCTCACTGCTGGGAAATCGCTTCCTGTTTGCAAGATACTCCAGTACCAGGGCAGAGAATCTCAAGTGCTGCTTCACTCTTAATAGTAACAGGAGATCAGAACTTCAAACAAGATGTATGGGGAGGGCCAATCACATCCAGGGCAAGAAACATAAAATCATTTTGGTATTTTTAACTGATTTGCACTGCTGTTATGTATACCAAACTTTTTCCCCATGAGCAGAGTGTATAACATGTGGGCCAGTAGACTGTAGTAGCGTCTTTCTGAAGACTTCCCATAAGCTGTCTCTGGACAGCTACAGCAGTCACTATCACTCAGACTTTAGGATGTAAAGAAAGAATTCTTGTGAAACTAGGTAGATGGAAACCCTGCAGACTTTGGGTTTAGATGCTTAGAAGGGCCTTGCCCTTTGGTGATGCAGTTTGACTCCTGCCCATTGTTTGTGGTGTCTTATTGTGGGGGCCACATAAGGTGGCTTTGAGCATGAATGGATTCTGACCTCAGCAATGGGAGGATGGTCTGTGACTTTGATGTACTGACAGTCTTGAGCTGCGGTTGGCATCCTAGGGTTAAAATGACTCAACAGTTGTTCTGTCATCATGAAGCTTCCTGTGGGAAAGCCACTGTTTTACCAAATATCTCGCATACAGTGAAAAGCTATTGAGGTTGGATGATTTCTGAGCAAGCTAACTCTGGTGTTGCAACACCATGGCTGAGCAATCAGTGTGGATCTGTGTAGTGGTAGCTGTATCTGGTTTTAACTTGGCTCAAATATCCCAGCTCCGTTGTCTGTACTGGCACTTGACGGATGCCTTAGTAGCTAAACTCCTAATCCTAAGGGAGCTGTCTGGACTTGAAACCATCACTAGTGGAAACAGCATGTACTGTGCCAGTATGATGATCATTGTGGGACTAAGACTGGCTATACTCCACTTATGTCTTTAACAAAATCATGTATGGTGTTTCTTTCATTTTTAACCCTTGTCCCCAGATATGAAACTGTAAGATCTGTCCATGTGACCTGGGATTTAGTCTGATAAAAATTTATTCTTTTTCCTATATTCTGTCTTATTTTATAAAGCTCTTTGTATTTCAGACTATAAGGGAAATCTGGTTTTCATACAAACTTGAATAACCTATGCTTGGACTGATGCCGACTTCATTTTTTAAAATGGAGTTTCACAGCAGTAGCGAGTCCAAGCCTGGTAGTAACTCTTATCTCTAACACTGTTCAAAAACCTCAACCCTGAATCCTGTTATGTAATTACAAGCAATAAATCAGAAGCATCTGTTCCTAATGGATATCAATAACCCTATTAAAAAGAAAACAAAATAAAACACCCCCCCAACCCCCAAAACTTTGCCATCAACTTTAAGATGGTACCCAGGTCTGAGAAAGTATATTGCTACATAGCAAGTTATTCTATCACTTAGTGATGGGGTTTTTTTCCAGAGTTTCTTGTGTTACATCCTGCTTTCAATAATTATTTTTTTAACCATTTTTGGGAAGGCCTAATACTCTTCTTCCCTACCTCCATTATTCTTTGGGCCCTGTTGTGGGTTCCCTTTTTCATCCTTGGTGCTTTCTGGAGGCTTTCATATCACCTGTGTCTCCACAAAAGCCATGGTGTTGGCAGTGATAGCATTGCTCCTGGGAGCAGCACAGCTATTGGTGGGGACTTGGCTTGGGACATTCACACTGCTGGACCATGGATACTCATTCTCCCCAGGAGAGGAACTAGGTCAGTGATGTGCTTAGGCATTCCTGTCCCTCCTCTCCCATGCTTTTTTCTTTCCTAATACCTTGGTGGCAAGCCTCCTGTGACACCAACACCTCACCACACACTTCCTGTGCTTCCACAACGTGTCAGAGGTATCTCTGTCCAGGCTGTCTGGACTCTATGCTGTTTTTCCACTTAGTCACCTAGAAGCAGGGAAATGGTTAATGTAAATGAGAAGCTGCTCTTGAGAACTGCTGCCTGTATACCACTTTTTCCTCTTACTTGGAAAGAAAAACAAAAACTAAATGGAAGACTTTGCTTTTTCTTTTTTTTTCCTAAGGTTACTAAGAAATCTGGGGTTTTTGAGGCTTGACCCTATTTGAGCTTTTCTTGATACAATGAAAATTGCTGAAAATGTTCAAAATGTATAGGCACAGGTTAAAATCTTTGGTTTAATGTGCAGCCTGCTTTGCAGCATGATTAGGCCATTTACCACTAGGTAAAGAGGCCGTTTTGCTACAGTACTGGGGAGAGACTAATCTTTGAAAGGTATGAAACGGTGTGACCTCATGAAGCAAAAATCTGAGCCCCCAAACTGCTTCTCTTTCTCCCAGCTATACCAGGCAAACTATCTTTCTTGCATTATGGTGTGAAGAGGCCTGCCTTTGAATTATTTTGGCTTTATAGCTTGGTGAGTTGTTCTTAGCATAAAAATGTAGTTTATGATCCACACAGTCCTTTGACATGACCTTCCTTTGTCTTTGCAGTTCAATTCAAAGTCCAAACATCATTACTGCTGACACTTGCTATGTTAAACTCAATTAAAATACTCTTTTAAGAGGCTCAGAGGAGACAAACTTTGCTGGTTTTCCACTTTTTTTTCTTATGAATGCAGTTCTACAGGTAGTCAAGAAATGGTCTGGAAGATTGTATTTGGTGGTGACAAGGTTACAATGTAGTACTTTGTTGCCACATAAACATTGGCTGTACAACCTGCTGAAGGCAACACCCAATTGTCACAGAAACAATTCCTCCAACAGAATTCAGTTATATTAGTGCTTTATAGAGATAATATTTCTTCTTATTTCAGGGAAGGAATGCACCCAGGATGAAAGCACAGCTGCAGCTATCTTTGCTGTTCAAATGGATGACTATTTAGGAGGAAAGCCTGTGCAGAGTAGAGAAATTCAAGGATATGAGTCTACTGAGTTTGTGGGTTACTTCAAAGGAGGAATTAAATACAAGGTAAAGACTGTAAAAATGTAGTCTAAAATTGTATGTAACACTGCATCCCAGGTAAAAATCAAGTTTTTCTTTGTAAATGGAGAGTTTAAAAATTGTTACTTAATTGCTTAGTGGGCTTAGATCTGAACTACCCATCTTAAACTACAGGAGTCCCAGAGCTTGTAGAGAAAGCAGCAACTTATTTGCAAGTGCCTCTTATGATATGTGAAAACTTTTCCCAATTATTTTTTTCCCCCAAATCAAGTGGTCATGAGACTTCACACTAATATGTCTAAGGGAACTCACAGGAGGGACTCTGTCTGGGAAGTATTAAATCTCATGGAAATCACCTCTATGTTGTAGACTGAATCATCATGCTCAAAAGCAGAACCCAGTGTGCTCAAGTGGTTAGAAATATGAACAGAGTGTAAAAGACTAAAAACCTCACTTGAGTCTAAAAATGGTGCTTTTGCAGTCTTACTGCAGTCTTTTTTCCTGAAGTAGATAAACTTCCCAAATACTTTCCACAAAAATTTTATATTTTGAAAAGGTGTGTCAGTGTCCTTGTGTCACTACCAGAAGCTGAATGTTTGAGAAGAATTTTTTGTTTTGCAACATCTGTGGGTTTTTCTAAGAATAAAGTAATGTATCTCCTGAGAATCTCACTAGGAGATCTGGGAGATGTGGCTCAGTCAGCCTTTTTTTCCCATTATAGAGGTTTGTAACTTCTCACAGTCTAAACAATCAATCTGAAGCCCTTAACTCTGCTTGCATAAAAGAGCTTGGCAATGACATGCCAAACTTTTAAAGTTTATTTTTTTTGTTTTGTGATTTCAAGAGGCAGCTTCTGTTCCAAACCAAAGTCTGGGTCTTCCAGAGGAGTGGAGAATACTGCCTTACAGAGGCAGACAGCCAAGGCTGTTTACAGGATTATGCTTATATTTACACTTAGAGATAGTAAATCAACAGTTTCCCCAGTTTGGTACTCCTTGCTAGGTTGCCTTCTGAGTTGCAAATAATCCTTTTGTAAAATTACAGAGCTGCTGTGGAATTGCCCATCCCTCTACAGATAAGTGGGGATTAAACCCACCTGGACCTCAGAGATTGAAGTCTGGAAAACTTAAAAAGGAGCTGCATATTTCTCTGCTTTTCCTCAGTCCTTATTTGACAACCTACTGACTTGTGCCCTAACAGTGGGGTTTGCTGTTACCTTATCCTATGGAGAATGCAAGAATGCTATAAATTGTGTTTTCCCTTTCCCTGCTCATCTGAAAATCCTTTGAAGCAGGGTAGCATCTGCTCCCTTGGCTAAAGGTTCACACCTGAGCGTTTGGCAGCAGCAGTGTGTGTCAGGTCTGTGTCAACACTGTTAAACTGTAGATTATTTTGGTTTGCTTCTTTCTGCAAAACTAATTTTTTCCTCTGCTAGCTCCTCATCTGTAGCAAAGAAAAGTATGTTTGCAGAAATCAAGCTGAAATAAAGCTGGCTGCTTTGTTTTGTTTTATTCAGGCAGGTGGTGTTGCCTCTGGATTTAATCATGTTGTTACTAATGATCTGAGTGCCCAGAGGCTGCTGCATATCAAGGGCCGGAGAGTTGTAAGAGCCACAGAAGTCCCCCTGGCCTGGACCAGCTTCAACAAAGGAGATTGTTTCATTATTGACCTTGGAACTGTAAGTGTTTCCTAGAGCAAAATACACTGAAAAGTAAGATGCAGCATCCCCTCTAAGGTCTGAATCATCCCCTAATATGCACAACTGATTTTTGTTACTCATGCAAACCAGCAGAAAGAATCTGCTTTAGAAAATCAATTTGTCGTACAACTTGAAAGGTTTGAAACTGCCCTAAATGTTTCCTGAAGTATACACAGATTACCCTTCAAGAAACAGTCACTTCTTCATTCAAGGCATTGAGATTTTTCATTTCTGATGCTTTAATAGCTTAAGCTGTTCACAGTAAGTTCAGTCTGACTTTGGCACTATCTACCAGCTCAATAGGATCAGTGCTAATGTTCAGAGCAGAACGCAAATTTCAACCTTTCTATTTATGAGCATTTCTTCACAGTCATAAAACTTTGATCATGACAATTCACCCTAAAGAAACAGCTGCAAATGTGGTTATAAAACTACTTGAATATTTCAAGAGATCACTTGGGAAGGAATCACTTGCTTCAAGGCTTTCTTGCTGAAAACAAACACAGACAGCACAGAAGACTATGGACAGAGAAGGGAAGATGATTTTACTTCAGATGACTTGAAGTGTAGTACTGTCACCTCAGAATACATGTAAAGACTTTGATACTAAAAGTAGCAGCTGGGATGTAGTCCACACTAGATGCTAGTTACCAGTTTGAAATTATTCCCACACCTGATTTGCTCACATGTATAAAATGGAAAGCGTGTGAAAGAATAGAGTTTATCTGTAGTTGGTTTTAACTGTAGTGTTTCACAAGGAAGTGGTGAGCTACTTCAGGATCTGAGAGTTCCCCTGACTTTTTGAAAAATTACATGAGCTCTTCTGAACTCATGTTGCACATTTGGCTTTTTCCTCTGAAAAGCATCCCCTGGTATGACAGTTGAAGATAATCAATATAGTTACTTGGTACCAATATGTCTTTGATTTTTATTATGCTTCACAACCTTCAGATGAAGCACCAACCAGTCTTTTTCAAACATTATCCTATTTCTTCTATGTCAGTGTGGTCTAATCATCTGAAACAGCCAGGTGATCAATATCCAAAGTTCTCTCTCAATGTCACTTTGCATAAAAGGCTCAAATCATCTATTCCCTTTTGGAGTTAACCCACTGGAGATGGCAAAGTTGGAACCAAGCACTGCTAGAAAATGCTGCTCTTGCATTCAGGCTGTAATAGGGCTTGAGTTTTCTGGAGGTAACCTCCTATTGCCACCCTGTGGAACTGTGTGTACTCTATGAATTCATCTTGTCCTGACCCTTATTGTGCTGCAGTTACCTAGATTACCTAGAGTAGTTACTCAGGTCACACTGCAGACATGAAAATGATACTGATGAAAAGCAGTATGGGTATATTGCAGTGTTACATGTGTAGTTTGGGACTCATCCATTTTGGTGAGATTTGTTGAGAGGACAGGGCTGTGACTAAACAATTTAAATGTAATATTGCTTTAGAGTCTTTATCTAGTACTGCATGTATGTTACAAGGTTTTTACTTTTTATTTGTATAACATTGCTGTGGTTTCTGAATTCCTGTTTGACAAGACAGAGGTCAAGCAGCAATGCAACCTTGTGCTTTCATAAGAAGAAAGATTAGATGTGAATCTCTTTTTTTTTTTAAACCCACTATGTGAAATGCTGGTCAAATCACATAATAACTTCTTGGTCTTGTCATGTCAATTGTTTAAGAGGCATGGGTTTTCTTGGATGTATTGACAGGGTGTTTCAGCATCCACACATTTATAGTAATTTCATCATAGGTTATTATATAAATGAGACTATGCATGTGGGAAGTGCAAAGGCAATGCATGACATAGTTCAAGGTGATGTACAAGTCTAGTGAAGTGCCTGTAGATAAATGGGTGTGGTAAAAAATACACTCTCACAGGGGAAAGCATCAGGATCCCATGTGCACAACCCACATAGCACCTTCGGTTGATGTATTACCAAACCATGTTTTCAGCACTTCAAATACCCTGTCCAGATCTAATCTTGTGTCCTTTGAACTCTCTTGGCTTGAAACTGAAAATAGCTGCAGAAGGCAGAGAAAGCACTGTCCATGATATGAGGGCAGTCATTAGCTGTGGGTAATGTGTGAAGCCTTTTATTCCAGCAATCTTCTGTAACACCATGAACTGAGAGTGTTGGCCACCACACTGATGTTCCCATACAATGCATGATCCAGGAGAGTGCCTGGGGTGCCAGACCCTTTGATTAACTTGGGGATCTCCCCCAAGGGAGCCTTTGGGACAGGGCAGGCAAGACATGTGCAGGGCAATTGTTGAGAAGGCCTGGAGTAGAGTACACCTTACTTTGTCAGATGCTGCTTAGTGTGTCCTGGCCAGGCATAGCTCTGCTCAGGTCCTCCCAGAAGCTGTGATCTTCTGCCACAGTTTCCATCTTGTCCTGAACTATTCCTGGTATCCTATCTGAGAGGCACCAGGACAGATTTGATAGTTCTTGGCAGTCATAAACAGTCTGGCCTTGCTCTGTACCTCCAGATGCAGCTCTCCTTATGTAACTCCATCCTCCAGCTGCCTCCCCTTAGCCACATCCCTTTTTCCTCCATCTCCAAGACAATTCTTAGAACAGCAAGGAGCATGGGAGGGCATGGAAAAGGACCAGAGGAGGCAAGGAAAAAGATGAATCATTGTGCCATTTAGGGAATGACACACCCAGTTTCACAGGCTATTTTAGTATTTATCTAGATGCATATTTAAACCTACTTTATATGTGTATATTTCTGATAAGATGTACTAAATACTCTCATCTCATTTGTCAATTCCCTTGGTTTAAAGTGGGAAGGAAGGTTGTCAGTATTGTGAAGTTCACCTTGTGTGCATTGGTGTATGGTGGTGACTTACAAAACTGGAATGTTGAGATGTGTTGATAACTTTTTTAGTTATCAAAACATAGAGCAGAAGTAATGGGAGTAACAATACAATAAAACAACATGAAGCGATCAGCTGATTTTATTGAAAGCTTCCCAACTCAGTTTGGGAAGCTCTGCTGTGTGAACGCTGTCTGAAGTTGTATCTTCAGTGAGCAGCAAAAATATTCCGTGCATTTGTTTGTGTAGAGCTTTGTAAAATGTAAGACTTGATTCTCTCTGACTCATCTATTGATGGGAGGCAGCACCAATGCCAAGAGCTAAGTGATTGCAGAGGACAAGGAGAGGGCTGCATGCTGCTCAGCCTCCCCGAAGAAATTAAGAGGCAGTTGTTAAAATAAGGATGTGAGGAGGGATGTTGCTAACTACTAATCAGTTTTGAGCTTGGGCCTGATTGAAGCTGAAAAGTTTTGTTAGTACAATAAAAGTTCTGCAGATGAATCATTACCCTTTTGCCAAAGGAAGAATGCAGATGGTAATGTGAGAACTATAAAAACTAAGTGAAGACTGAAGGTAAACTGTATGTTGTCCATTCTTCCCATTCCTATAGTGGTGCTTATTTGTAAACAGCCAAGAGGTTGCTGGTTTGAAATTTAAGGGCCTGCAGTGTTCTTCACAACAGCTTGTGCTATCTAGCATTTAATATATGTACTTTTTAAAGGCCCCCTGAATCAAAATGAAAATTATGATCTTAGAACTCAAAAGTTCTGAATAGAGCTGTTGTGATCATGTATCTCAGTATGTTTCTAATTAAACTCCTGGCATAATATACATGTCAAAAGATGAAAAAAATGCTGCCTTGCACAGATGCTAGAAAAAAATACATCAAGCAAAAAGGTTGGCTTTTTATGACAGCTGTTTTTCAGAAAAGCTGTTAACTTGGTATAGATTAAATCATGTTTACAAAAAGAAAAGTAACTTCTGCTTTTTACCAGTAAAAAACCAAGGGAACAGATACTTGCTTATGATTATGACTGGGGAGTATGATTCACCATCACATTACAACCATAACCACAGTTGTTTTGCTTGCCTCTGATCGCCTTGCCTTGTTGCCTGCATTAGGTGGCTTTGCTTCTCTTCCATTAGAGAAAACAGTTCACAATCAGCATATTAACTGCTTTAATAAAGTCACTGTTTAGGTATAAATGGGACTGGTAGAACAGATTCTTGCATTTTGCAGTTCATCATGAAGTTTTTAGTTGCTTTCGCTACTGACTACTAACAAGTGACTCAGGTAATTTTTCCATGTTTTTCTATTCACATATTTCTCCTACAACTAACCTCTTCCCCAGTTTCCCCAGCTGAGAGTTAAATTACTGCTTGTGCTATAGCAGGAAGCTGCCAAACAAGTAGTGGAGCTTGAAGAACTGAAGTGCTTTCATTCTTTATTAACTCTGTAGACTTATTAACAGCATTAAACTGTTGTTATATTTATATGATGTGTATCTTGGTAAGAAAGCACGTAATTTTTCTGTAATTGTGTGAACCAATTATTTTTACAACTCTAGTAGTGTTAACTCCAGCAATTCTGGAAGTTGCTTTAGTCTCAAAGTTATATGATGATAAAAAAAAATTAAGCCTTTTCCCACCCCCACATTTCAATTAAAGTATTCGGCGTATGGATTTTTCCTACATACTCTATGGATTGGAAAGCTTCCCCTCACCCCTGTTTGTACACAGAAAAATGGCTGGAGCACAGACCATCACTTAAGCTTCAGGTGGATGGGAAATACATGTATGCACAAGGATTCAGTTAAGTTAGTTTACTTCCTGATATTGCAGGAAATCCAGATGTTTTGCTGATTGAGCTGCTGTTACCTAGAATTAATACCCTTCTGGTATTGACCCATTAATGCCCTGTGTTACAGCAGCAGCTATTCCTAGTATATACTAGCAAAACAGGTGTGAGAGGAAAAATGAATGTACTAAGTGCATGACTCTGCTATATCTGACTTATTTTTAGGCTGAAAGTACGTTCCATTTGAGGCAAATGGGAGACTCCCAAGACTGGTTACAAAGTCACTATTGTAATTATACCAGAGGCAGGCTCACAGTTGCCTCAGCAGCATTCTAGCTTAATGAATTCAGAGTTTGTTTTGGATTATCAAAACTCCACAACTTTCAATGGTTTACTGTATTGCAGTTTCAACAAATGTCAAAGACAGATTTGATGGATATGTGAAATGAGTTTTTCTTTTCCCTGCCTGTATCAAGAATGCAACAATCAGGACAGGAAAAAAACCTCCCTAAATAATTTAAGAAGACTAATGCCTTCAGAAGGCTATGCTAACCTTGTTGAATTCCAACATTCTTCTTAATATGTATCATCAATACCTAGAAAAAATGGGTTTAGTTAGCTATTTTTCACAACTGCTTGGACTTTGTTTTCTTGATTTAGCACATTTTGTACTTAAAAAAAGCTATACATTCTTGCTTCAGGGGTCTCTGTTTTATTTCCAAAACTTTGGTGCTTGCAATATGAACACCAAGGTAATGTGCAATTGTTCCACAAATAGCTAGAGTTGAAGGCATAGGAAGCATTGCTGCTGCTTACAGTTTGTATATAAGCTTTTTTTCCGAGTTTATTTGTATTTTGTATTGGCATTTTTTTTCTTTTAAGCATGTTAACTTTAATTAAGGGACTAGAGTTTAACAAATAATAGTTTCAGCTATAATGAGCTCATGCCTTAGCTGAACAGCTGTTTGTTAATGACTGCGAAGAGAATGGAGTCTTAGTTGAGTGCATGACAATTATTTTGATAGTAGAATGATAAGATATGTAGAAAAGCTTTGCCAGTATTAATGCATGTTCCATCTGACTCTAGCTTTGCTCTTTCTTTTAATACTTCCCTCAGGAGGGGAGCATTAGGAGTGTCAGCTCCTTTGGGCACTCCAACATCACAACTGCTCTGACCCTCCTTTCTTTGTAAGTCTCATTCAGCCTTTCTTTTACCTGCTGTGAAATCACTACAGTGGTTTTCTGTGGTTTGATTATTTGTCTGAACAGAAGCAGCTTAAGCCAAAGAGGAGGGAGGAATTAAAGCATTTATAACTTTGCAAACCTTCTTTTCTTGCTTTTCATCCCTTTTGTTATGAGCTGTGAGGGTAAAGCGATTGTAGTAAGGTGTTTCACAGGAATGAGCAGATTTAGCTGAAGACCTTTCTCTTGTGCTTAGTCCCCCTGCTTTATAGCTGTGCCTCTGTTGCACCTAATGCTGTGGTTTAGAGGAATAGAAGACAGCATCCTGATGGCCATACATTAAGTCAGCATGAGTTATGTCATGTTGACACACTATAGATTTAGCTGTCTCTGAACTCAGTGGTAATTTTTATTTTTTTCAGTTGAGATGCAGCTATATTCTGGGAGCATGTTCTGATGTAGATGCAGGCGAAGGTGGACAGGTTTAGGGTTTATCAGGGCCTGCAAACAATGAACAGAGACACACCGGCTTGTTTGCTTTCCTTAGTGAAAGCTTTAATTTAGTGTTTTAGGATTCATGAGACTGAATCTCTTAAGCATTTCACTGTTATTTTCTACCAAAACTGAAATTTTGCCACAAAGTTGCTTCAAGTTAGTGTTTTGAAGCCTATTTAATTTGCTTAGTTTTGTAATGTCTCTTCATGTTAGGGAATGCAGTTCAGCAATTACAGTAGGACCTGAAAATTATTCAGTATTTCAAAAATTATATAGGTCTAAATCACTTGCATGTTTAGGACATGTTTAACTGGAGCAAAACTGAGTTCTTCATGGATTTAAGCTTCTTGGCTTTTGCTGTCACTGTTCTGGCTAAGGTCCACAGAAAAGACATCAGGATGCAGAGTACATTTCTTTGCCTCCAAACTGAGCAGACTGCCAGTTGAGCACAGAAGTGGTTATGTGTTAAAAGGGGAAAAATTGGTTTTTATGTGACTTCTGAAATGAGTGACTTTTTCTGCTTGTTTTTCCTTCTCTTGCTCTACATGCCATTTGGGCCTGAAGCAGGTGGTGTCCTTTGACTGCCCCCTTCTGTACAGGGAAAAGTGCCAAGGTGCTCTTGCTCAGAGTTACACAAGCCGTGCATAATCATGCTGTTGCACACTTCTGTATAGTAGCTAAATGTTGAGTCATTTGTAATGTGACTTCTTCAAGGTCGCTCTGTGGGCTAGAAGCTACATGGTGTGACTCTTGGGGATGGTCCTGTGAAGGGCTAAGAGTTAGACTTGATGATCCTTGTGGGTCCCTTCCAACTCCACATATTCTGTGAGTAAGAACAGTGAATGCTGACACTCTAACTAGAAGACTAAACTGTGTTCCCAAAATGTATAGATGGAGAGACCTTGTTATGACCACAATGGGCATAGCACAGACCTTCCCAACCCCTCTCAGGAGCTCCAGGGTAGTCATTATGATTATTCATGATAACATTTTCTTTCCCTCAGCTGTTAATTGTCCCCCTGTGATTGATATCAATAATCATTAATGTAAGGTGGCAGAATAGCTTTCTTCCATAGCATCTCCCTCAAACTCTGAGAGATTTAAAAAAACCCAAATACTGCTAGTACAAACTTCTGAAAATAAACTGGGCTTGGCACAGGAATTAGTGATGAATGAAGCCTCTTTTATTTTGAGGAGAGTGAACACTTGAAGTCTGTTCTCATTTTAATGGAATCATTTTTGGCAGTCCACCAATTCAAAATAAAGTTAGCAAAACAAGCCTAAAAATAGTGACGGTGTCGTACAGCTAAGAAATTGTGAAAGCACTGAGTGAGCTAAGCTAATATTTTGGCTATAGTTTAGCTCTTTACATGTTTAAAAGTAAATACATGAATATTAAAATACAATCCAAAAGCTCAATAGTCTGTTGGACACCGTTAGATAATTAGCTGACTGTATTTCAGGTAAATGTAGACCTAAATATTAAACTTGCCAAGGAGTGGCTCTAACTTTTAAATATCTTTTTCTGGCTTGAAATTGTTGAAAAACCAGATCTGCCTAGATGTTAAAATGGATAAGCTTTATATCAGGAAGACAAACTTGTAAATATCCAGCTGAGCAGCTCTACCATGAAGCCTCAAAATTAGAGACATTGGAAAATGATGAGATGATTTTACTTCAGAAGAGAAAATTAATGAAATCTAAGCTCCTGAAAGCTTGTAGCACTGAATGCTTAAGATAGTTGTTTAGTGTTCATAAAAAATATAGTAAGGTATTATATACTTTGGGACACTTTCATGACTTGTGGCTGCTTATTTCCTTCTATTAGATTATACAGTACATGAAGTTTAGCTTTCAGGCTTTTAATAGTGTCTTTATTCTCTGGTGCTGAAGAGAATCAGATTTTTGTTTCTCTATCTTTTAAAATCAGTATTTTTAAAATAAGCAAGGAAGATGGAGCTTGTGAAATCCATTTCAAGGACATTTTCAGACACTGCTAGTTGATCCAAGTTGTTTTGGGGTTTTTTTTTATGGAGCAGAAGAAAATCGTATCACTATGATTTCTCAAAGTTACAGCTAATGAAATTTTGTATTGATTTTAGTTATGATGAAAGTCTTTAGCTTACATTATTTTGTGGGAATGTGGACTCCATAAGGAAAATAATGAAATTTGCAAATCTAAAAATCTGAAGTCCATCACTGTAGGTTTTTTAAAGGTCTTTGTCCTTCCTTGGGCTGATTTGAAGCCTAGAGCCAGTGGACTCTACGACAGCTCAGTTTAGTCACTTGATGACTGAAGGCAAACAGGGAGAATAAACTGAGTGCTGGGTAGCTTGGGTCCAGTGTACCATGCAGGTGCTAAGAGAAGAAAATGTGAATTTATTGTCTGAGAAGTAAAGGTCTTTGTCATTTTCAGTGACAATTTAACAATATCCTTTGTAGTCAGTACAGAAAATATAATTCATTTTGTAGCTGTGACTACTTGTTTGAGGTTGTATGGCCATTTGCCAAAAGACTTAAAGAAGCCTGACAGGCACAAGTGAAAATGAACTTTTAACCTTTCTGAACAAGTAATCTCCACAAATTGCAGCATGCACAGTGAGGTAAGACTGTAGAAAACTGGCTGAAGAGGTGAGGCAGCTATTATGACTTTTCTCTTTCTTACTGCTTCTATATACTGTGGGAAATAAAGATTTCCTGTTTATTGCTGCAATATCACTGGAGACTCCTGCTTTCTCACATAATTACAAATAAGCTCAATTAGTTAAAGGTAGGCCAAGATGAGAATGACACTGAGAAGTTTGTGTTGTGGAAAGTCTCACAAAATTTAGAAGACAGCAATAACAACTGTACTAAAACCTCTGCTCAAATTGAAACTTTTCACTTTCTACACATGTAATTATTTTGAGAATTCTGTGTCCTCCAGTATGAACAGTATCTTTTTCTGGGGAAATAAGGAAAGTCAGATTTAAGGTAAGGGTCAGACCTGAAGACAAATGTCTCCAGATTCTGCATACTTAGTAAACTGACAGTATTTAAACCAGAACTTGGAAGCAACTTGTTTTTGTCTTAAGCCTACAATCAAGTTGGTAAAGGCAAGTGAGAACTTCACAGCTTTCATGGCATAATATCTGCAAGTTGAAGGGGATGCAGTTCTGGGAATCTGTGGTGTCATCCTGATCAAGATTAAAACATTCTTTGAAGATGCTTCTGAAAGGAAGGGAACTTGGAAGGGAACAGTCATATCACTGAGTTGGAGGGGTTTTTTTGTGTCCAAACTGGTGAGTAAGTATTGGAAGCTACTAGCACTGATTGCATATGCAAATGGCATCAACATTAGCTGCTGTGCTTCCTCAGTGGAGGCATCTTTTATGGATATGTCTCTTGTCTTTATTTTAGTCAGCTCCTGAGGCAGGAAGGGGACCAGGTATGTCTGTCTTCTGCTGGAAAGGAGAAGCTGTGTATTCCTGATCTGTAAATCTTTATAAGTAATTTATAAAGACATTTGTGATGATAGTTGTAAGGACTTGTATTAATCTGATGTTAATAAAATTTTATGAACATTGTATCAGCTGTATACTGAAGAGAAGACTCCCAGTGAAGAAGGCTTGTTACTGAAGACACTTGTCATCTATTTGATCTGATTTTGTGCAGGAGAATGTGCAGCAAATATCATACCAGAGTAAAAGGTCTTGAAAATAAAAACTGAGTTGAAAGATTGGACTGTACTTTTGAGTTACACATACAATCAAGACTTTCCTTGAGATTTTGAAATTA
>JAOXXN010000395.1:26770504-26785084 GCA_026770055.1 Myrmophylax atrothorax
GTCTCAGATGCTTAAAGCCAGGTACTTACATGACAGGGAACTGAATAGGAGCTGCAGGTAGTAAATACATCTGAAAGCCAGACTTCTAATTAAGTCTCTAAATATGAATTTCAATGCCTGCATTAAAAATTTAACTTGAGAAAATAAAATGTTCAGGTATATTACACTGCATGGCATGAGCTAAATCCTTTATGAACAGCTTTACTAATAGATGGTTGTAAACCTAATTTTCAATTCAGGAAAGTTGTTTCTATGCTAGGTATTCTAGTGAATTTCTAAGATCCTAATGATTTTCTAGAAGTGCCTGCAATCAAATTATAACATGTCCCATTTGCATTCTTGTGAGTTAGAAAACCACTCATCTTTATTATGTTTCCTTCTTCAGCTGCTGTAGTGCTTGCAGGGTTACCACATTAGTCATTTATAATCTTATAATTACATGATAGAATCTTATTGGAGTTTGTAATGTCTTTTTTTTCCTTTCTGTGCTAATTATCAAGAAATCTATTGATGAAAATGTATTATAACTTTCAGTTATTAAATGGGCGTAATTAAGAAGACCAGGCATTAGAAAAAATCTGTCAAAATACTCTCTGATTTGCTTTCTTACACCTTAGGGTTCAAATCTGTGCTCTGTATTGGTTGCAAGAGTTTGAGTGTCATACCAGAGAGGATCCCCTGGCATACCTGGTCTGTTTGCTATATGGGATTAGAAATGCTAAGCTTGTGAATACAGACAGTGGTGCACTGGGAAAATATTCCAACGCCTTGAGTAGCTCTTTTCACCTTTTCATCTCATGGACTGAGTGCTGAAATACCTTGCTGCAGCTCCTTCTGCTCACCCTGATGCTGCTATGTATCACGGCTGCCTGCTGGTTTTCCACTTGCTGTGCATCCCCTGGGAGCACTGATTTTCTAGCAAGGTCTCTGGCTGCCAATCATGGACTGCTGCCTCCAGGTCAAGCTTCATGGAGTGTTTGCCCTACTCCTCTTTTTAGTCCAGTATTGGTACGGTCCAGCCTGCCACAGCCTGGAGACCAGCTTGCATGGTGGATCTGCAAATGCACACCTGCAAAACTGGAAACACTTAAGGAATGAAAAGCTGAGAGTTTTGTGGATTTTATCAGATAAATATTCTTTGTGTCCAAGGCTCCCTGTTGATATTTATTTATTTCATTATTATCCAGCACATAAGCATGCACTGTCATGCAGCACATAAGATACTTTACCCACAGGGCTTTCAAAGAGAGATGTGAAAAGCTACAAAGACTTCAGTCTGTGCCTAAATTTATGTCTCAATAAAGCAATAAAAATGGTCATGTCAAGCAACTGCTAGTGTCTGCAGGATTTGGGTTCTATATTTAATACTACTGTTAGTATCAGAGAAGGAAGTAACAATGGAGTAAGATTAAAAATTTAGGTAGAAAGGATTCGTATAAATGCAAAAAAAATATGTAGAGATGATTGCTTAGTGAATTTTTATTTATGCTGCAGGTAGGCAGGTCACTGGGCAGCCTGATTTCCCATGCTCATTCAACAGCAGTAATGGCTACAAAAAGACTGCTGTGTTTGCGTAGTTATTGCCATTCATCCCCTTTGTTTCTTTAGTGGAGGATCACTGTTCATCTTGGAGGCATCCTGAGATGCCATCCTAAGGCATTTTTGAAGATAATGTAGGCTGGGGATTTTCTCAACTCATTTCATAAACACCCAGTCTCAGAGTAAACAGCTGGCTTAGATGCTGCTAGCTGTGCAGTCCCAGCAGGACAGAAGGTAGGGGTTTTTTGCCTTGGAGCCAAACTATTGACATAATCAAATTTGTACTCTCAAGACTGATATACTTTTTTTGTGAACATGTTATCCATGGCCAGTTTCACAGAACAGAAAATAGCGTCAGAATATTGTTATCGTATGAGTAAAGGCTTTATTTTCAAATTATCCCAAACAGATATGCAAAGTTGCAAATATTGCATGAAAAACTGCCAAAGCCTAATGCCCTATTTTTAAGAAGTTAATCATAGAGCTTTGAATAAAATTACAATTTGCATTTGAAATTCCTGAGACAACAGAAAAGGGCTAAAAATGTAGGTCGTAATTTATGCATCATGAGTGCCATGAGCAACTGGTGTGTTTTGCTATTTTATAATAATTTGAATTCATACAGATCAGGTTTAATGCCAGAAAGCCCTGTGGATAAATTACATGGTAAAGCCCCAGAAATTAACAGTATGCCAGAGCTATTTGTTAATATAAACCATCCTTTTGTCCAGTTCTCAGTGCATTATGGCTGTTTCCATCTTTTTTCAATCTGTGTTCAAGCGAGTGGGAGATCATCTGCTCTAGGTGACCATGTAATGATATCTGTTGTTGCTGGAACAGCTAGTGAGAGGCAATTTCAGGCAGAAACCCTGGGAGCAGTTCAGTGAAAGGATAAGTTTCTCTTGTTTGGAGTGTAATTTTTTTGTAAGACTGTGAATGTTTGCTCAGATTGAGGGAAAGAGTTCCAGGTTACAATAACATGTGAAATAAGCATATTTGGCTATTCATAATGTGACTAATGTCAAAAGCCATTTTTGTCTGGCCCAAAATACCCTTACCAGTCGTTGGGCTCTGGCAGAGGAACCAATAACCCAAAATAATTAAACTTTCACCAGTTTACAAGCCAAGCTCTAAAGCCACCTTTGCCTGATGATCTTCTACACTGGTACCCAGGGTCAGCCAGGTAGTTACTAGCCTGCACCATGTTCATCCCTTCCCCTTTCTGATGAATTTTTTTTCTTTTACTGGCTGGAGTAGATACTTGAAACACTATATACTTCAGAGAGATGTTCCTTGTAATATGCTTTTCTACTTTGAACATTAATAAAAATCTAAGCGTTTATCTACCAGTGAGTTCTGTTGTCCTGCACAGGGCGTTTACTCTCTGTCACAGCCTACATGTGCACCTTGAATTTCTGGAGCAGGATATACTTGTTTATGTCAGGGCATGCAAGGAAGTAAATGATGATCTACTAATCCTGATTGTTTTCCAAAAGTATTAAGTAATAAAATGTCAGGCCCTCTAGACAGCTTTAATCTAAGTGAATTTCTTGCGGTTCTTTCTATTGCTCTTAGGATATAAAGAGGGGAGTTTGAGTGGTTTTGTGATCTGACATTTGGGATCACAGCCACAACAAATAGTTCAGTTTCAGACCCAGAAACCTAACCCAAACTGTGTATATGAAGAAGAAATTCAAACACAGTGCTACTATACACAAGTTAAACTGTGTAAAGCTGGTTGTCTCTCTTAATTAACCTTCACCTGACATGTTCTCCAACAATTGTTTTCCTAGTTGGATTTTCAGCCTCACTGAACTCTTTAAACTTCTTGCCCCCATTAAATCAATATCCACTATTTTATGATGCAGACCTGGCTTCCCCAGTTATGAAGACAATGTTTGCTATTTACAAAGATCAGAAATCTTTTGTCTGTCATTTTTTTCATTCTTTTTTAAGGGTGGAATTTCAGTTGTGAGTAAAATCACTGGTTCTGTGTTTTATATTTCTCTGAGGGGGTGCAAATATTTACAGAGAAGAGCTGGTGCACATGCACTGATGAAACAGCTTTTGCAGGCAGGTTAAGCTACATTGTATTTACCACAACAGTGAATTTGGGCAGTTGTAGAGGAACTGATGTTCCGTGGTTTTGCATTACGATATTCTTGTGCTAACCTGAGACTGTCAACACAAAGGTGTAATAGAACTTAAACAAAAATTTTAAAATTAATGTAGATTGACTTCTTGTTATGTCCTCCAGACAAGATCTAAAGGTTTGGAGTTAATGAATACTTTTGCTAAAAGAATACTAACTCAGCAGTCTAATCCTCTCATTAGGCTGCAGCCATGTAAAGCAAGGTAGGCTCTGCTGCAGACAGCTGTGGGCATGTCTTACTCTGAAATAGCTGTGAAGTAGATTAAGCATTGAGTGGTCAAAAAATCTCAGATACACCGTAAGGTTAGAGTACTCAGTGGCAGTCACTGCAGAATAGAGGCACTATGCCTGTGGGCACTTTTGCTGAGGCCAGAGTTGCTCATGCTTTTCTCCAGGACTCTGATAAACCTGCATGCAGGAAGCAATGGTGAAGAGAGGAGAAGCAACACTTTGTGGTGGAGAAACAGAGAGCGAGGGGTGGTTTGACACTTTAAGCTGTCAAGGACAGATAAGATGAAGTGATATGAAGCCTCTCTGTGGTTTGGAAGTCATCAACAGCAAGGAAGGATGCTAAGCCCAAAGAATGAAGAAGCTGGGGCATGGGTGTGCTTTTAGGCCCCCTAGTTACTCCTGAGATTATTGTAGTAGTGAAGAAGAATAAGGAAGAAGGAAAGAAGAAGAAAGAAGAAGGAGGAGGAGAAGAAGAGGAAGAACAGAGAAGAAGAAAGGAGAAGTGTCATCTTTTTAAAAGACATTTCAAGGCCTGTGTGTGCACTTGTGTATTTATGAGAGGTAAGGTTTCAAGTTTGCCAATATGGTTGGATGCCTGGGAAAAGTGTGGCTAGGCTGTCTTGCATCCTGAAGAGAGCACTGCTATTTCCAGGTGCATAGGTGAGATTTGTGGGTCTGAGTTCTTGGCATGTTTGTAAGTTAAGGTCTCAAACCTCAGAGCACCCAGGAGAGCCAGTCTAGGGCTGTCAGTACTCTAGGACCCAGTGGAGCAGTTGTCATAACATCCAGGCATATGTGTGTGGGCTCAGCCATAGCCTGGGAGTCTGCCTTAAAAGGAGAAATGATCACTTCTCTGGAAGGCATGTCTTTGGGAAAGAACATTTTTTCAGCATAAATTGCTTTCTGTTTAAGCACAGAATTTCTCTTCTATGATCTGTCTTGTCTTCTAGTCTGTAAGACAAACTTGCAACAAATGCATGATGGAAATTACCCAAGTAGTTCCTAGCCATAATGATCTCTACTATTTGTATTTCATACAGCATCACTTCATATATTGTGCATATATAGTGTACACTGCATGTCTTTACAAATTGGTGTCCTTATTCACAGGCCTTAGGTCCTTTAACCTTGTATCATCTTGGGTTTTGATACCAACACTTGCAGGTACCCACTAACGATTCAGCTTGAGGCTTTTTTTCTGATGGCTGTGTTGGCTGCACAAGCCCTCCTCACAAGTTCTGGATTTTCTTACCTCGTGGCAGGAGGAGCACATCATGTCCTTTCTTAACAAGGGTCATCAGAATGCCAGGATCTACAAGTAACTGAGACTTCAAATGCAGAAGAAGAGGCACCTTCAAGCCCTTTCATTTATTTTTGTGCTCCTATGAGAGACTGTAGAAGGATTACAAAAATGAGTAATCTATCTTTTCTGCTCCCCTGCTGAAGCCAGAGAAGCTACTAAGCAAGCTGCTGCCTGGTGAATTGTGGATGGATTTCCCTGGAACCACAATGTTTCTGCCACTTCCAGGGCAGTTCATCTCATATCTGTAACTGCACCTGCGCAAAGGGGCTTCTGAGCCCTCACTCTGTGCCAATATCGTGAGATTTTCTAAAATCAGACTTTGTGAGTCTGACAATAATTCTCTACCTAGATCAGAAGATAATTTCTACATGCAGTTTTAAGAAACCAACAGGTCAGGCCATTGATCTAAACTGTGCTGGGTCCAATTTTAAAGCTCGATTTTTAAAGTTTAGGGACTGATTGGTTTAATTACCACCACAGTGGAGCATATAGACTGTACTGTGAATAGAGAGGCTGCTTGTGTCAAGATGCTTTCAAAACCACCAACAGGAACTCTTTGTTTAAAAATATTCAGTGTCACTCAGGTTAAAAAAAAAAAAAAGAGCAGTTTATATCACTTTACATGACAATGCTGCAAAATAGTGGTGGTGCCACAGGTATTCTATATGCACGGCAAGGGAACCACTGACTTTAACCACATCAGGAATCACAACTTTTCATTGCTTTTTAAAAAATTTTTCGTGTAAATACCTAATTAGGCAGAGAACTAGTGAGTATGGACTTCTGGGAGTTTTATTTAAAGGACTCTTTTACCCTCATTTTTTTCTGAAAGTCAAATATTATAAACCTCTCAAACTTGTTCAATGTCTTCAGGAAAAGATACATGCCTGTTATTTGGCAATTTTATATCCATGGCATTACAAAAAGAAAGTTATTCTTGTAGCTCTATGACTTATGTGCAGGCTGGTAGGAAGGGAAACATTTTCAGAAACCTTGTGCTGATAAGCTACATACACCCACTGTTTTAACCATTCACCAGCATGGTGGCACTATGTTATGAACATGGAGCCCTACTTTGCTTATACTATAGAAAGTCTGCATCTATGTAGAGTAAATTCAAGAAATGCTGACTGATAGCTACTGAAGAGCTACTGATAACATCTTTCTGAAATGGCTTTCCTGTCTTCAATGAGTCACAGCTAAAATATTTTACCTTAAACTCCAGCAATCACACTTGATAAAGTTATTTTAATTTTTAATTTTTTTACTATTTTATTGACATTACCAGGTCAGTGAGCTCCACAGATGGCAGATTTCTATTAAACATTTATTCTCTATTGTTTTTTCTTTCCAAATTCTTTGCAGCTGTATGCTTTGTTTGGCTTTTGTGTTATCAAATATTTACAGTGTTTTTGTATGTGACTGCATGTTATATGCAAATGCACAGCATGTTATACAGATAGTGCTCAAGTTAATAGGAAGGCTCATACTGTTCTTGTACTTGATGTTCATATTTAGTCACTCAGACATCAATTCCTACCTTAATACTGGAGCTCAGTTTCGTAGAAATCCATAATATTCTGTGTGTAATGTTTAGATCTGGTCATATATGAATCATTAAGAAAAGGTCATTAATAAAGTGTAACTAGGATCTAATTGTGACTACTGACCTAACATATTCTTGAGGAACCTCTGTAAATTTCTAGATAGTTGTTATAACATTGCCCATGGCGTAAAACTACCATGATGAAAAACAGCTACAGTGTTAAAATTGATATTCTAGTGGTAGAACAAGAAAATGTATTTCTCACACCGTAAAATAGACCCTAGCTAAATTTCCCCCCTTAAAATAGGATTAAGAACCTTTAGTTTTTAATATTATTGAACCCCTAATCTGATATTGTATATTGTTTATTGAAATAATTTATAATTTTAACTAGTATATTTTTCTCTGCAGCTTTAATTTTAGTACTGTTGAACATTTTAAGAGTAATATTATTCCAAAAATTGTAAGATGTGTTTGCCAACAGTTTAAAAGTTACTGTAAAGTAAAAGGGAAGACAGACATATAAACACACACTTTCACTAGGCTCACCTAAACCTTTCTTTTTGTGTATGTGTCCTCTGAAGTGTTTTTCCATATATTACTTCCTATCCCAGTATAGATGCCCAGCAAGTTAGCCTGTGGGAAAGACATCATGTAAATATAAAGCTGCTGGAGATCTGATACAGTTTTAAAAAATTATCCATGTTTGTGAACAAGTCACTCATGAGTTTGGTTTTAGATTGGCTTACATATACAGACGATCCCAATTATTTGATTACTGTGTTTAGGTATTTATGCTTCAGCACCTACTCTCTCTCTGCATTGATTTTGTTATTCTCCTGTACAGGTTTTAGGGAACAAGCCAGCGCTTCCCGACTGTGGTGATGATGATGATGAGCTGGCTGACATTACAAACAGGAGAAGCGCTAAACTATATATGGTAAGCTACTTCTTTGATTGTTTGTTTGTTTGTTTATTTATTTTTTGTTAAGTACACTCAATGCTAGTCAAGCCTATGCAACTATTTCTGAAAAACAAACAAACAATCCCCAAGCCTCTATTTTCTCTCTTTTATCTGCCAAAGCTTCCCTTTCTTTCACGTTCTCCCACTTGAGAAAAGAAGTGAGAAAATATTTGGGAAAGGGGGATGTTTCTAAGGAAATCTAGAAAATACTTTCTCCTCCTCCCTGCCCCCAATAAAAGAAATATTTTCTCCTGAAGACTACAAGGAAGACCTTCTTTTGATAAGCTCTCACTGGCATTGAGATGTGGACCTTTTTCTTCAGCACTTTATTCTCTGGCTCATGCAATGAGGTTGTCCTGTGTGACAGAAAAGAATCTGTCATACAAGGTGCTTTATTCCCTTCCCCATCATCACTTAACAAGGAGGATTTGCCCAACAAGTGGCAACATGACAGCACATACTACTACTGGATCTCCATGTGGTGACCTTTTAGGTGCCATGTACAGTAGCTTTGAAGCTGCTGTGAAGTGTGAGAGAGGATGAGTCACTCCCTCTGCAGATCCTGCATTCCGTAGACCACAGCAGGATGGAACCATCTCTCTCCCTGCCTGTTACATGATTTTTCCACTACCCATAGGTGTGGCTGGGGTTTATGAGAAGCCTGTACAAGATGATCACTGTTACAAGGCCATTTTTTAGTCCTAATTGTCTGTGTGTTGTGTTTAGTTCATGTTAATCATTCCTTTCATGCCAAAAAAATCTGGCACATCTTTATAGCAGCGTTTGGGGGGAAAAAGTGGAATAAAAAAGAAGGCCTGCTTGTATGATCAGGACCATCATACTAAGACATAAATAGAGAAGAGAAAGTGCTTGCAGTGAATTTTAGGATCTTAAGAACTCTGAAATTTCTATGGATATCTAATAAATTCATCTAAGTACACAGTCCTGCTAACAGAGTTCTATTAGCTAGATTTAAATGTGCTACAATGTAACAGTGAGTGTCAAAGGCAGGAGACAGGTGAGCCCTCAGAGTAGGTACAATAGTTGATTTTTATTTGTTGTGTGCAGTGGTAATTTCCTTCTTGTGGAAGATATATGTAAGATATATCTTCCATATATCTTATCATAATACAGATCTTACATTGTAATGTAAGATATGATAGTGTATTTAAAAATTAATTTTAAATTACAGAAGGAAATAAAGACTGCTAGAAAAGTTATTACAATAATAATTATTTATTTCCACTAGCAATAACTGGTCTTTTCAGTTATACAGGAGTAAATTTGAAAAGGTTTTAAAGGTCTACAAGAACTTTAGTGGTCATAGAGGTTACAAAGCAGATTCTGCAACAGCTTTTATATTACAGTTTTTAATTAAAGAACAGTAGCTTATAAATGTTGTTATTTCACTTGTTAGTATCAGTGTAGAAATATTTTATTATCATTTCAAATGCTGTTTTTCAGCATATACATTTACCTTTGGCTTCAGTGTGGGTTGCTTGGTAGCAGAGACTCCACCAGTTCAGCTGAGTATAAAGGAGGGACTGAAGAAAACACATTTTTAACTTTGAGCAGCTGAATTAAAATGGAAGAGAAATGGATTTATTTTAAGAAGTTGTGAGACAGGGATCCAACAAACACACTAAAATTAACACCACATCTCCCTCTACTGGATGTAAAATGAAGTGAGAAAAAAATAATAATCATTGGCCTACTTTTACTTTCCAGCAGTACACAAATTTCATATAGCCATTTATACAGGAATGTCAACTGATTTTTATAGTAATTTTTGGAATGGAAATAAATTTGTTTATAAGAGCCAGAGTTGATCTAAATCTGAAACGATTGCTTTCTTAGGTGTCAGATGCAAGTGGATCCATGAAGGTTTCTGTGATAGCAGAGGAAAACCCCTTCTCTATGGGTATGCTTTTGTCTGAGGAGTGCTTCATTTTGGACAATGGTGCTGCCAGGAAGATCTTTGTGTGGAAAGGTAAGAGGTCACTTCATTGCAAATGCAGAAGCTATGCAGAGATAACCTAAGGAGTTGTCACAACACCCTCAGGACACTAGCAAGAACTTAGTACTGGCTGGATACAGTTCGTCCCTGATGTGTTCTGTAGACAAGGGTTGTTCACTTGCATGAGGGCCTCAAGACTGAGTCTTGAGGCTAATGATCCTGGCTATTTTTGAGGTACATGTCAGCTTGGGTGCTTAAAGGCTTATTTGAGTGGCAATTACAAAGCAAACATAAATAATTCTATGAGTTCTGTATATTGTCATCAAATCCCTGTGTTCTGGGACAAAATCTCTAGGCACTGAACATTCCATGTGAGTGCATATCTCCATACATTGCTCCACAGAGGTGTGAAATTGAAAGATGCGTGTCCCATAAGCTTGCAAATACATTGATGATTTTTTTTTTGGTAAATATTTCTCTGAAGTATGTAGTGCCTGTAGCAGTGTCTCTAATTGCTTTGTCTGAATGTTTCCCTACTACTGGGGAATTAGATCTGGACACCTTGTGGCTGAATTGTTGTGGTGCTGTCATGAAATCTAGTGCTGAGTGTCTCCCTTTTTTTTCATCTGAGGCAGTGTATTAATTATTCTGTGGCATTTGCATTTTGTTTTACCATGTTCAAAAGCAAATAACTAATTGATGCACTTGTCAAGACTCTCAAGTCAGTCCAGGAAGCATTGTAAGCATTTTGCTTGAAAACTTCATTTGCAGTTAGGGAAGCATCCTGTAAAAGAAAATGTTTTGGGAGCATTGTGCTCAGATGGCCTTATCTGACCCCCTGATTACTGATTGCTGCTCTATGTGACAGCTCCTAGAAGAACCAAAACAGGATCAGGCATAAAATAAATAAAATATGATTTAGGCTCCTTGTTGCCTATGTGCTCCTGTGTGTATCCTCACTTTGCTGCTGCCGATAACAATAATATGTGGAAAACCCCCATTAAACTGTGAGTCTCAGCCTTGCACGGGGGAGCACGGGGGACTGCAGTTCTCATCTCTGCTGGAAATCTTCAGACCACTACGCTGAGAAGTGTGAATTACTTCGGTAATAGTCTCATTCAAAATAGGATACAGTGAATGGCTTATCAGAACACCTGATTAGACTAACAGTTCTTTGCAATATAGTCACTGGCAGCCAGCTGAGGCACAGACCCGATACACAATGTCATCCCACAGAGACTTTCAGAGATGTCTAACACTGAGCAAGGCTGAAGAAGGAGCAATGGATAGGGAAGGGTGGTAGTAAATTGCACAGCCCAGCCCAACCAGAAAAAAATGGGAGTTTCCATTACTCAGACTGTGGCACTGCATGAAGAAACGAAGGCAGTTCTGGACAGCAGCTCTATTTACCATATTGCAGCCCAGGAAAGGAAGAGAAAAAAGACCCAGAGTGTTCTTGTATGAACCAAGCATATATTATTAACAGGTTTTT
The DNA here is from genome assembly GCA_026770055.1 of Myrmophylax atrothorax. Lineage (NCBI taxonomy): Eukaryota > Metazoa > Chordata > Aves > Passeriformes > Thamnophilidae > Myrmophylax > Myrmophylax atrothorax. The sequence continues at coordinate 26,781,689 of JAOXXN010000395.1, forward strand.
GTTTTATAGAAACACACACACTAAGCAAAATAAAATGCCCCCTTTTTCTCTCTCTCTTTCTTTCACTTTTTTTTCCTCTCCCCCCCCCCCCAGCTTTCTGTGATTTTACTCTTTTCAAAACTAGTGAGATACTGTTTTGGCTGTTCAGCTTTGTGTGAATCTTCTTGCTCATGCTATGTCCAGCATTTATGTTTGCTCAAGACTGAGGGAAAAGCAATGTCAAAGAGAACCTGGCTCAAGGACATCTTGTTTTTGCAGGTTCTGTGAGCTCATTGCACTTTTCCATGTATTGTTATCCTTCTGTTTTAATCAGGCAAAGATGCTAACCCTCAGGAGAGAAAAGCTGCCATGAAGAATGCTGAACAATTCATACAGCAGATGAATTATCCTGCCAACACACAGGTGCAATCTATTTATGAAGTGATACCAGGAGAGTATGAGCTCTGTTAGACTTTGTTTTTAAGTCAGCAAAAAAATTATTTTTAAGGGCTTATAAGACGTAAGGGCAATATTACACTAACATATAATTCAGAAAAGTTTCTGTTTGAGTAACTGTGTTGGTTTTGTTTTCCTTCCATTTCATGTGCCTTCCTTCATTTCAGATTCAAGTCCTTCCTGAAGGAGGTGAAACGCCAATTTTCAAACAATTTTTCAAAGACTGGAAGGATAAAGATCAAAGTAATGGGTTTGGCAAAGTATATGTCACAGAGAGAGTGGCTAAAATTGAGCAGATTGAATTTGATGCTACCAAGTTACATGAGTCTCCACAAATGGCTGCCCAGCATAACATGATAGATGATGGTTCAGGGAAAGTAGAGGTAATTTTTGTGTTGTATTAAATTGTATCCTATCTACCTAATGTGTTCTGCTACTGGTACTGTACTGAGAGCGGCTACTCTGTGTTTTAATCTTTATACTGTTGTTTAGAGTAACACTTGTGGCAGTGTTACTTCTACCATTAAGAAACGCAATTTGAAGTAGAAAGTGAATCTCATTATCAACTGTACACTGGGTTGTGTTTGTTTGGTGCTTATGAAAGACATACTGATCATCAATAGAAATCAAACAGCAGAAATACTTCCCCTTCTACACAAATAATGTAAATATATACTTTAATTATGATCCTTAGCCTAGAGAAGAACTTACAGTTCATATCAGCTTGAAATCTGGAATGGAAGACTTGCCCTTGGAGTCAGAAATTCATTCCATGTCTTTATGTATGTATCCAGTCTGGTTTCTATAGGAACCATTTTTGTCCCTAGTGTGTCTCTTGGGTAAACTGAATTTGGAGAGAAAAAGATGACTGTACAGTCTTTCTAGATCTGTCCATGTCCCACTTCAGGACTACATTTGGACTACACAGGACTAGCAGGGCATTGTATCAACATGGCCTGTTAAATGTCAATTTTATGTTGGGATTCTGGAAGAAAAAGAACGGATGAATACCTATAGTCTCATTGGTGTATTTTCTGGGTTTCTGACCTCACACCTGGGTTGGTTCATAGGCTTGAGCCAAAGTAGCTTAGATCTGAAGCATTTTTTGCCGTATAATTTTAGCAGGATGTTTTTGGAGAACAGTTGTTAATTGAACTGGGCTGTGGAACTCTGCCTAACGGTATGTTATCTGACTGCAGCATGCCTCTTCAAAATGATATGATAGTTTTATGATAAGTCATAATGCTGAGCCATTAATGTCATATTGTCACCTTAAGTTGTTAAGAAAGTAGGCTCAGCACAGCATGAGGTGATTATGTGGCACTAAAGCATCAAGACACAGAAAAATATGTTGCAAACCCTTGTTGATGGTCATCTTTCATTCATTTAGTGGGCACAGGGTGTATGTATCTGCTTCATGAAGCATCCTTCCTGGTTTTATTTGGAACAGAAACAAATGTCACTCAAGGAATGAAACAGTAAAGTGCTTCATGAAGAGTCTCAGGATGAAATTTAGCCTTCTCCAGTGACTTCCCTGTTTCCCCAGATCTGGCGTGTGGAAAGCAGTGGCAGAGTTCCTGTGGAACCTGAGACATATGGACAGTTCTATGGGGGTGACTGTTACATTATCCTCTACACTTACCCTAAAGGGCAGATCATCTACACATGGTATGTTTGGTTACCTTTGCACTGACCTCCAGCACATGGATATTATTTTATACTGACTTCATGTCCTTTTAAATAGAACCACATGTAAGCACAAGATTGTTCACTGTGCATTTATCCTGCAGTATAATCTCTGGGTCATTCAGAAACTGAACTTAACCATTACCTTTCTTCTTGTCTTTCTCAGGCAAGGAGCACATGCTACAAAGGATGAACTGACTGCATCTGCATTTCTGACTGTTCAGTTGGATCGGTTATTGAATGATCAGGCTGTGCAGGTTAGTGTCTTTTGGATAAAATTCGACTGAGCATATGATACATGAAAATTTCAATGAGAATTGAAAGGAGCACATTGCGTTTAAAGACTGGAAATGTCAATTGCTCATGATCTGTATCGACAAGCACCATGGGCGCCTTTTAAAGTCACTGGAGAGTGTCCATTCAAATCACCCTTTCTGTATGCAGATGTCCAAAAGAACACAGATATACTGGAACCTAAAACTGCCTTTTCTTTCCTTTGACTTTCACTGTTTACAAATTAGGTTCCAGTCCTGCCTAGAGTTACAAACTCTGTGCGTGGCTCCTGGAGACTGAATGATAAGATCCTCCCAGGGTAACTCATTCCAGAGCAGGTGTCTGACAAGTCCGTACCTTGTGGGAACTCCCCTGTCTCCTTTTGATTATGGAGGAAGTTGTTATATGTAGCACAGACAGGACACCTGAGTTTTAGAGGGCCAAAACTAGGAGATATGAAAGCCACATGACAGCCAGAACAAGAAAGCCTGCTGGAATTGTGCAACAGGGTCTGACTTGTCCTGGCCTTAGGGAGGAATGTGACCTGGATTTTCCCATTTTCAGCTCCATGAAAGCAGGATACACTTCCTCATGTGCAGAAATGGGATATGTGAGGCAAAGCACAGGACACTGGCAACTGGAAGGCACGAGGAGATAAGCTAGTCCCTAGCTTAACTAGGTTCTGCTCTCTCTACATGACTAGTGAGAAGTGATGGGTAGGTGAAGATGTGAGAAGTCTTCTCTTTTCACAGAAAACCTAGGGCTGTAAGATGGCAAAGGCAAAGCAGAGATTTTCTAGGCAGTAGGAGATAATTCTGTGATTCCCATTCCTTGATTGCAAAAGTAAAGGGCTTCCCCCCCCGCCAGGTACATTTAATTCAGATGGCAGGCCATACTTTTAGCCATTAATCAGTTGTGATTTATGATTGAAATTATATTAAGTAAGGATTAGAACACTTCTGGGTAATCACTGCTTGAAATATTCCTAACATGTGCTCTACT
>JAOXXN010000395.1:26785828-26795839 GCA_026770055.1 Myrmophylax atrothorax
CCACCTTGGTGGGTGGTACTATTAAAGGAAGAATAAATGGTTGTATACAAATAACTTTTATCATGCATTAACCTAAAAATAGTTGTTCTTCACAGTGCAATGTGTTTTTTTGGATGGCAGTAGCAAATTTTGCATCTGTAATGGAAGTCCATTTTTGTCATCCATGTTATCCTCCGGAGGATATATTTATGCTCATCCTTTTCATCCTCTTGCAGATGAATTACATATAACTGCGAATAAAATATGTATAAAAATAATGAATAGGCTGAATAACCATTCTCTTCTGCTTAAATATAGGCACCTAAGCTTCAAAGGTAGTTTTTCAGGGGACTTAAGGCATTGTATAAAACACTATGGAATGACAGTTCTTCTGGAAAAGAGTGATTTTCTTCTTACAATAGATAGCAGCCATTTTAATCAGCTAAACATTATGTTAGAAGTTTGAATCTTGTCTTTGTGTCAGCATGATTGACAAAAAATCTCACAAATGCTCTAACTCTGTATGTGTGGAACTGTATTTTTAGATCTTCTCAGCTTGCCACTTCTCATTTGTGTTCTCATTTTGTACTTAGCATTATTGGTAAACATCCCCTATGCTACTCAACAAAGACCAAAAATAACCACCTGTGTCATTTTGTTTCTTTTATTGCATTTCTTTACATATGTACAGATCCGAGTCAGTCAAGGCAAAGAACCCGCACATTTACTCAGCTTGTTCAAAAACAAACCACTTGTTATCTACAAGAATGGGACATCCAAGAAGGAAGGTCAGAAACCTGCTCCACCCACACGACTTTTCCAAATCCGTAGGAGCCTGGCCGCCATTACTAGGATTGCAGAGGTAAGGTCACCTGCTAAGTAAACCAACTATTCGCAGTGGAAAATGGTATAGCTGTTGTGAGCCTCTCTGACTAATCTTGTTGGGTAGTCACATCTGATAGAAATGCAGAACGCCAAGTTCAATCCACTGCTCTATGTGACCAACCCATCTAATAAACCAAACAGAACATGCTGTAACTGGCTGCAACCAATCTACATCATTCAGAGGAAACTGTAAAAATACAGTCAGTTGACAAAGAATAGACAAGAAGTCAGCAGCCTCTAGGAGACAGTCTTTCCTATTTTATGAGATTTATTTTCCTACTGCAAACTAGCCTAAGTTTTGCCCTGCCAGTCAGTTCCCTGTCTTAAGTTCTTCTCTAATTTGTATCAGTATCCTAAAACTAGGAAAAATTGAAGACCAAAAACATAGCTGATTAACACATCCTGCACATTTCATAAAAACATGCAAAATAGTGATTACATTATTTGAAGTTTTGAAGAATAAAGCAATTTCTTTTTTGATCTAGGTTAATGTTGACACAATGTCACTAAACTCCAATGATGTCTTTGTTCTGAAACTGCCAAACAACTCTGGCTACACTTGGGTAGGAAAAGGAGCAAACAAAGAAGAGGAACAAGGAGCTCAGTACATTGCCAGCATTCTTAAATGCCAGACTGCTAAGATTAATGAAGGCCAGGAACCAGGTTAGTATGACGCCGTGTAGTTGATAGTAGGCAGCTGAGAATACACAGCACTGCATGGAGATACAGTCTAAATGCATTTTGCAATCATATATTTTGTAGGCAGAAGCATATGCTCACGCTCTGCCTTTGAAAATCCAATTTGACATTTACCATGGAGATCCATCCAGAACTGGCTGATGCACAAGCAGTACAATGCCCTGGAAGTCTGTAGGACAGTAGCAGGAGCTGCAGAGGAATGGGGTCCTTTCTTTACCCTGAGTGCCTAAGAGGGGAGAAACATAGCGCACTGCTAAGGCTAAGAGAATTGGGATTGTTCAGCCTGAAAAAGAGGAGACTTTGGCGTGGCCTTATTGTGGCCTTCCCATAACTGAAGGGAGCCTACAACAAGGATGCAGAGAGACTATTGGCAAGACCATGTAGTGGCAAGACAAGGGGGAATGGCTTCAAGCTGAAAGACAGTAGGTTTAGATTAGGTATTAGGAAAGAATTCTTTACTATGAGGGTGGTGAGGCACTGAAACAGGTTGCCCAAAGAATTGGTGGATGCCCCATCCCTGGAAGCATTCAAGCCAAGTTGGATAGAGCTCTGAGCAACCCAGTCTAGTGAAAGTTGTCCCTGCCCGTGGCATGTGGATTGTAACTAGATAATCTTGAAGGTCCCTTCCAATCCAGGCCATTGTATGATTCTTTATAGGTCTGCAAGTGATATTGTTATTTTGACAAACTGCAGGAAGTACTATAACAAAATGCATTCATCTTTGAGACAGCAAATAGTTTGAGGATTCCCAAAACACTATCTAACAAGCTAAAACATCAAATGGTAAATCCACTGTTGAATAAATTATATATTGTGTATTACAGAGGAATTCTGGAAAGCACTTGGAGGTAAAAAAAATTACCAGACTTCATCACAACTCTTGACAAAGGCTGAAGATCATCCCCCTCGCTTGTATGGTTGTTCTAATAGGACAGGTAGATTTATTGTGAGTATATAAAGGATACTTTCCTCTCTGTGTAATTATATAGTTTCTGGTATATTTTGCCTTGGGAATCAGTGGAATTAAACGAATTTGGGGATCTGGCTTAGTTAGCCATGCTTGGCAAGAGCTAGAGAGTTGACATTTGGTGCTTTAAACAATCCAAATGCAAAGAATGGACAGAATAATTAATACTGCAGAAGTCTGTATGCAGAGCCTGCTGCTGCCTGGAAGTATAGGCTTGCAGATACAAAAATATAAGGTGCTTGCCTAGTCAAAAGCAATTTAATTCCTGCAGAGCATCACCAGATTGCTATCAATTTGCTGAGAAAGTTCAGGTCAGTGCCTTGCCCCTTACGTGTTTGGTAGTGGTGATGAGGAGAAATGTTGCTTGCCAAAACTCCCTAGCAGTCTGAAATTTTCCATAGTAATTTAAGATGTGTAATTATGCCTTTAAGGTGCTGGCCTGTGCTCAAGGAGGTAGGAAGATCTATTTCCTTGGCAGAAATACCCAGAACTATTCACTGGGTATTAAGTCTGTGATTCAGGCTTAATTACTTACCACATTCTAGGAGGGCAGCGCTGTGTCACTGTTTGGCAAGGATGCACTCATTTTTAGGTAGGGGACATAGTTGGCTACCATCTGCAGTCTCCTTAAGGCACAGCCCAGTCTTTTGGAGAGGGATAAAACAAATAGGATCCTTTAATAAGGACTTTAAAATCTTATGAGAGTAGTAAAGTGTATTATTCTAACAAGCTTCTAGAATACTCCTGTGAAATACAGTAATAGGAACCAACTTCTCTGTAATAGTCTGCTGGGAGCTATGGACTTGCTTTTTATTTTAATTCCCTCCAAGTTCTGAGAAACCCCCTCTTTCCTGTAGCATTTCTCTGCTAACTGAATCACCACCATTAGAGGTCCCAGAAGAGGTAGGTCAGACCACTGACATTCTGGTCACTATAACACAGGATGAGGAAAAGGAAGATTTTTTTGCACCATCTACATATCGTTCCTTTATCACTCCTACATGACCATGCAAAGCCACACCTTTGGCAGTCCTTTAAAAGTATGAACCATTAGCTACGTTATTATCTCCTCTTCTCATACAGAATAATACTGAACTGCCTTCCTATCTGCCTGTAAATCCTTGGAAGACGCAAACAGTCTGCCTTTCCTTTGGGCACTAATTCTCAATGGCTTAGTCAACTGTAATGTCCCATAGTCGAGTGACTGAGAAGCTTGGTTGTATGTGTATTGCATCACTGAGCTCACCCACTGCAAACCAAAGCAGTTTCTTTTCCTTATTAATGAACGTAAACTGCATGAAAATATCAGCTGATATCAGTTTGGTTCATTCAAGGTGCTCTATGGAAACGTCCCTGTCTCCTCCTTCTGGCAGACCTCAGTCCCATTTTAATAGAAGTCTACAATTTCAATATAAACCTTTGTTTCTCCTGAGGACATCCCACCAATTCTGGAAAACAGAGCTGATTTTATAGGACATGCCACTACGTGATTCAGTTTTGATCCTTCAGGAGAAAGAAGTATGGCTTGCTGGCTTTTGCACTTACCCTTTAAAAATACCTTTCGTCTGTGCAAAATTGTATATCTTGATAACTCATTAAAAACAAAAAAAACCCTCAAAATGTAATATCCTTTTTAGATTGAGGAAGTCCCAGGAGAATTCACTCAGGACGATTTGGCTGAAGATGATGTCATGTTGCTGGATGTTTGGGAGCAGGTGAGCTGTGTACTTGACCACTGCTTTTTTTGAGAACAAGGATAATTTATTCTTAACCACTTAGTTTGAGAGATGAGAGGAAAAACAATCTTGTGAGAAAGGAAGCAGTTTTGTTTACTTTAATTTATACCACATACTATATTTTTTGAACTACATGATGTGCTAGTGTGAAGACACACAGCTGAATTTCCAAGCATAATGTGAAACCATAGCAGGCACTTCCTATTTAAACCAATGGAGGCTGCAAGAGTATAAGCCCAAGCAGTGTTCTGAAAGGGTTCTCAATAGTGTCCTTGACTTAATCACTATAATTTACTAATTTTTTAAAAAAAGTTATTGCACTAAAGATACCTAGAAGGCACAAAATCCATGTAGCAGCACCTACAAAAAGTCCTGGTAGAAAAAGGGACAAACACTAGACCTTTACACAAATTTCTTCATGCTATGAACATAATGGAGTCTGATAGAAACAAATCTCAATCCTTTCCCAGGTTCACTGAAAACTGAAAATGTGGAGAGCTTTTTGAATGATAGGCAAGCTCATTGTGGATGCAGAGAGCACATTGTTTCTCATAGTATATTCTCTCTACCCTTCCTCTTCTCTTGGAGGGAAAGGGGAGGAGGCCACAGGTCCCATCCTTTATTTGTCTTCTTCAGCCTAGCCCTTAAGGAACAAAAGGCTGAGGTTTTCGGAAATGAGAAGGAATGTCCAAGGTCCATGTGGGAAGGAGTGATGGGGGAAGGTGGGAGAACAGCTGGTTGGAAACAGTTTGGACATACTGACTTGGGTAAGAAGAAAAGAAGTCTGGGACACATAACTGGTTTCCAAAGGGATCCTGGACAGAAAAAAAACCAAACAAACCAGGGTGTGTTAGAGATGGGGGGGAGGATTGCAGGTTGAGTCTGTGGTTGTTGGGTATTTCAGTGCATTATCTAGCAGTTGCCCAGAGTAGCACTGATCACAGGGCACAAGTGTTGCTGCACACACAAAGCTCAAACCAGAGACAACATTTCTACCTGCACCCAAAGAGCATTTCCGGGGCAAATTGTAAAAGATATCTATGGAAAAGGAAACTACAGTTCCTTTCATCAGAATGCATAAAGGACCAGCCTTCCAGTGTCATAGAGAGCAGTGAGATTTCAGAGGACATAACTACAGTCTTTTGCAACGGAGAAAAAAACATCCATTGTGGCTTGTGAGAGCTGTGTATCTCTGCAGTCTTTTCGTAGTGTGTATTCTTTCTCCTAGTGGAGCAATTATTTTGTAATTTACCAGCTGTACACAACACCCTTATAGCAACACGGGAGCTTTATCTTTCCTCTGTTTGCAGGTTTTTGTCTGGATTGGGAAGGACGCTAATGAAACTGAGCGACAGGAATCCGTTAAATCTGGTAAATCAAATCAGTCTGGCAGAATTCTGAGTGAAGCAGCATCAATATTACTTAAAGAATAGAAAAAATATGATGTAGAAGGAATCTAGTTACATTTACAGTATTTAAAATGTTACTGAGCTTATTAGGATTTAATACAGGAGATTTTTGCCTTAAATGTGCTTTAAAATCCTGTAAGTTTATGAAGGATAAAATTTATCAAGATAGCATTACTAGGCTGCAGAGCTTTTTTAAGAATATGTAGGAGAGCTCCATGAAAAGAAACTGCACTGAAAAGAGAAAGAATTTAAAAGGAGGTCCTTACTGAGCCACACCCTGACTAATATAGAGAAAGGAATGCCAGCAAGTCCTTACACTGCCACCCTTCACTAAGTTAAATTTGCAGGAGGAAATTCCAATTGCAGAACAAATCAAGAGAAATTACATGGAGTGTATCTCCTTGAAAAATTATGCATCACCTCTAGTCACCTCTATGACTTCACATAGCTGAGTGATTCTGACAAAATCTATGCTGAAAATGCTTGCATCTATTTCCCTGGAGCAGCTGGGATTACCTGGCTGTGTTTCTGATATGTACTGATGTCACATTGCAATGTCAAGGGAAACTATACTGACTTTTATGTAGGAGAAATGAGAATGGAACTTGTGCATCCTCACAGCACTAGCAAATTCTTTCTCCTGCTCAAGAGCCAAAACCAAGCTGTATGGTGATGAACTGATCAGAACAGCAATCCCTCAGTTTTAACTTCATGGAAAATTCCTTCACTGTCAGCTGGGAGAAATCAGCTATTACCTGATCATTTCATTGCCTTTGAAATAATTAATTTAACACTGTATTATAGTAGCCCTGGGCTCTTTCACTATGGCTTTTAATGTATTTTTTATACCAAAGGAATGAACTAATACATTAAATGTTTTATTTCCTCTCTGCTTTTAGCCAAACGCTATATTGAAACAGATCCTTCTGGCAGGGATAAAGGGACCCCTATTGTAATTGTGAAGCAGGGGCATGAGCCCCCAACGTTCACAGGCTGGTTCCTGGCTTGGGACTCCAACAAATGGAAGAACTGATCTCTCCAAGGGGACTCCAGCTTCAAGCCAAAGAATGATCAGAGCCCTGCTACTTTCTAGTATTTTTAAGCATAAGCTTATGCAACAATATGATGCATCTGTTGTTACACTTTCTTGATCTTTGATGTATTTCTGTGCATAACCTAGAAATTCTTAGCACTAGAAAGGATAAATGATAATTATAAACTGGCCAAATGGGGTGGGTGGGCTTTTCTAATAGTAAATACGAGAAGTGCTACCAATCTTTAATATTTAAAGAAATTTACTTTCTTTAATCTAGTGATTATTCAAACAAGCTGTGGATCAGTTAATTTTAATGTGCTAAAATGGGCCAAATTCTGCTTTCACTTAAAAAGCCAAACCTATGCCACAGAAATTCCTTTTGATTAAGATCACCATTATATTGTGCAGAATTTGGCCTGATAAAGGTTTAATTTACATCTGTTTCAAGGGTAAGACTGGACCTGATTTAATTACTAGGCCAATATATTCCTACAACTTACTTAAAATTTCAGCTGATGTCTGATCCACAGTTGGAGCTGTGTCTTGCAGGGGGCAAACAAAGGATGGGTATTTTCAGAAACCTGTGCTTAACATGTTTGCTTCCCCTGTTAATACATATATTTGGAGCTTTGGATTGAATGCTATTAAAATACGAAGTTGACACAAGTTTTTTTGAGGGACTATTTAGCTTATTGTTGTGAATTCCTTTAGATTTATCTCTGTGAACCAGCTCCACCAGGTCTTTTTAACAAAAGCTATTAAACACATTGTAGTGCACTAGTGCTTTGAAGTGGAAGCAGAAGAAGCAACAGCTTCAAAAACACATACTCTGCCTTACCCAGACTGCACTTAAGCCATACTTTGCCTCAGTTGCCTTACTCAGCAGTACTCAATTCTTTTTCAGCAGGCAGACTGTTCACCTTGTCAGGTGCAGGTTGTCTTTCTATTTTTCTATGCAGGTCTTAAACATCAAGCACATCAAGAGCAAGGAAACCCCTTGTTTCAGTAGCATTTTTGGAAATTTGGAGTGTGAGCATGCACCACAGAATATGTTCTCTCAGGCACAGTAATGTGGGCTTTTTTTTTTTATTCTGGTGAATTTAAGAGTACATTTTCAAAGTGGGGTTTTTTGTAACTTAGCCAGAAAAGGGTACTTAAGGGCAGTGGGAAAATTTCTTCGAATCTTTAGCACTGCTTATCCTTTAATGCTTGTTTTAAACAACAGTTTTTTAAATCTGTAAATCATGTCAATGTGGCTTTTTAATGACAGCATTTCAGTGGTTTTATTATTCTTGTAAGTGAGGTTGGAAAGTGAAATTTTAGACATTTTTGTATTTTTTTTAACATGATTGTGATTTTGAATCTGGGTAATGCAAAAGAGTGAATTTAGTCTGAACACATAATATCAATGATAAAAGAATTGCAAAGCCAGAAGATTAATTATAGGAGTTGGTTAGCTTTAAAATTTTGTTTAAATCTCTGCTAATATAATTGTGCTGTATCTGAATATAATTTCATTTAAAATAAAATTACAAAAAACAGTATTCTAATTGCCAAGCTGATCTTCCTGTCTCTGATGTATTGTTGATCAGTGGTTCCACTGGTGTCTAGCAAAACTTCCTAAATAGACAAGCAGATACCTCCATTTTTAGATGAACAATGCAAGGAAAAGTTCTTACTTTGGTGCCATTTTACCCAATGGAGGCTTAACTCTTCTTGACAACTTGAAAGTTACAAACCTAAGTGAAAATCAAAGAACTGGCTACTTATTAGCTTGTTATTTTCATCTTTAAGAAAAACTACCATTGCTGTTATCAAACTCTTTGGTTTCATAACTTTTTGTTTGCAAAAATTATTGACTACAGAAATAACTATTTTATAAAATAGGAAGAAACAAGTTTAGGTTTATTTTTAAAGGGTAAGTCCTGCTTTTCATTTGTGAGTAGATAAGATGTTCTCCTGCTGGAAGGAGCACAAAGACCTTTTTAGTTCCTCAGCCACTGAACAGCCTGTAATTATCTGATTGTCGTCTTCAACGCATACATATGATTCTTCTCATTTTTAGAAATAACAGTTATAATAGCTTCTGAACCAAGGATTAGACAAGATTTGCCCTTGTTGTACATAAATATCTTCTGGAACACTGAGGGCTCTGAACTGGCACAGTCTGCCAGCATATTCTCCAGCACTGTGAAAGCCTCTTTTCAGTTCCCCCACATAAGACAGAGGGGCTTTTGTAGTCTCCTGGCCTGGGTGTTTGAGTTTGTAATACATTGTCCTGGCATGTTGATTACTGATGTTGAGAAGAGTATTGAGAGCTTATAAGGGAACAGTGTTCTCAACTGGGCTTTAAGCACAACAGCTGCTAGCAACATTGTTCTTGGGTTTACTAGCCAATGGGGAAGTTTATTTTTCATACATATATGTGCAGTACACAGAGAGATGTACTTCTTTCTCTCAAGACAGAGAGGGAGGGAGGACAGACAGGATGGACTATGAGTGCTTGGAAATGTTAAAGATTATGTTGTTTCCAGGAAAATATTTAAGCACATAATTGTGAATACATACAGCAAACCTATCTGCCTTGTTTTCAGAATAAACAGAAAAAAATTAGATCAGTGAAATCAAGGTCAGTCAATAATAAGCTATATCTTGCACCACTATCACACAGTAATAGCATGTTCACTCTATTTGTAATGGCAAAATTAGACCCTGATTTAGCAGTTTGATTATGCTAAAAACCAGAAAGCATTCATGTTCCATTGGTTGTAAATACAGCATCGTTTTTTCATATTTATTTCCTTGCAACAGAAAGATGTTAAGAATCCTTCAAACCATCAGGACATCATAGTACTATATAGTATTTCTATTACATAAAATACCATAATCTTAGAATATGGCCACAGATTATACACTGGAAAGGAGCCAGTTTATGGCATCATTGCTATAAATACACATTTTGACCATAGCACATAGTGCTATATAGCATCAGATCTGCTGTAAAATCTGATTATGTTAAATGTAGCTAAATTCAATTGAACAGTTTGATTTTTAGCCTGTGCAGATTCACACAGGCTTCACCTGCACCAACAAGAAAATAATGGAGATGGGAGACAGTGGGGTTCTGTACTATCCCTCAGAGGAGAAGTAAGGAATTGTGCAGAAAATATTTTGCTCATTGGACTATAACAGGAGGTGCTCTCAGACATCTCTGTAGGCTACATGTAATGGCCTTCCATTCAGAACAGTTCTTGCCTTATCCAAAATGCTGCTCACTATCCTTCATTCAATAATTTTTAA
>JAOXXN010000395.1:26824623-26836930 GCA_026770055.1 Myrmophylax atrothorax
AGCTTGTGTGCTGGCAGCCAGGAATTCTTGTTTTGGTAAACTCTAGACTCCCTTGAGCTCTGGGAGTCTGCCTTACCCAGCCTGGTGATGGAAATCTCCAAAACAGGGTGTTCTGTGCAATTAAAAGCTCTTACAGTGCCAACAGTATCTCACCATGAGTGAAGATCCAATTTGTGTATTCCCCCTTACATCTCAGACCCCAGTGATGGTGTAGGGCTTTAATCCATTTCCATCTGTGTACTATATGTGATTCTGAAAAGCTTGATTCAAATCCTGATGTGGATCAAATAATCCTGTATCATAGCAGACTGCTGAATTTTCTCTTTCTTGCCTTTAAAGAGCTCAAAGAGAACACTAAAGGTATTACTACTCTTCCTTAAGGAATGGAAAACCAGGATAGGATCTCTTGAGGAATATTTTTATGGGGCGGATGGTAACTAATTTGTTGTTACTATGTTTGAAGAGCCCCTTTGCTGTATTTCTTCGGTCAGCTGTCAGTTGCATCTAGAACTAGAGACTGCCAGCGTTGATGTCCCTGTCTTGCAGAGCAATGCCACTCACATCTCTCTCCTTTGACTGACCAGGCAGAGGCTTTGCCTCACCTCTGTGGGCTCCAGAATGTGCTATGCTGTTCACAGTCTCTCTTGGAGAAAGTGATTAAAGCCACTCTGACATATTTCTTATGATTCTCATTTAAATACTTTCACCAGTGACTCTTGGGCTGATAGGTGTTTAGAGAGGCTTTAGTTACAGATGGGTGTATGCTCTCCTCCAGGGAAAAGGTGAACAAAATGAGGAGAGCACAGGGACCCTCGGGAAGTCTCTGCATCTGAGTGACTGAGGTGGAGGTGCTGCCCTGTCCCAGGGTGTATGGCAGTAACACCAGCATCACCAGGTTGTCCTGCCTTTCCTTAGCGTGGCCTCAAGTCTCCTGACTGTCCCTGTGCCAGCGTACCTGGAGTGTATCCTTGGTGTGCAGCCACGTGCGGCTGCAGCTTGCAGAGGCAGCCTTGTGGTCCAAAGTCCTCTGCTGCTGTAAAGCAGTCATACCTCAGGAAGGGTGGGAGAGCCCAGCCTGTGTACTTGGTCCTCAGCAGTGTGTTGTCAGGAGTGTGAGGGGCTGCAACGAGCTGGGGATGAGGTGGGTGGCTGGTGTAATGCTTCTGCCCAGCTTCGGTAGGTAGTGCTGGAGACCAGCTCCATGCAGATCTTACTCTGTTGTATAGAGGATGTTTCCTCAGGTTTCTCTGTGAGAGAAGGGGGACAGGTCTGCTACTTCTCACTGCCTGTCCAAGGCACACGGAGAGGTCTGGTCTGGGCATATGTACTTGACCTTTTTTCCTAGTGCTTTGACAAACCGCAGTGGTATTTCTGTGGTTTGTCATATGTGCCTGGCCTGTTTGTGGCAAGTTCTTTCAGTGTCTCCTGTTAAAAACCTTTCTGTAGCTTCCGAGTATTAACAACTTTTAAATTTCTTCACTGAGATGAAGCAAAAGGGATATAATCCAGTGGAGTTTTGCTTCTCCCAGGGGAATATTGTCTGGATAAAGGCTTTCCTGTAACCGAAGTTTGCAGTCTTTCAAGAATGTAATTTCCAGTATTAGCATTTCCTTATCAGCTTTTTCAGTGATCTTTAAAAGTAACTTGGGGGTTTATTCAATTTTTTTATTATGGTGGGGTTTTTTATTAAGCTCAATATTAAGGCAAGATTTTATTTTACTTTTAAGTGTACTCTTTCACTTCCGTGTATGCATAGGATGAGGAAGAAGAGTTTAATTTTTTAACTATTAAGTCACATTATTTGACTGCATCTTTACAGTGTGAAGTATTCAGTAAAAATGTTGCTTTACATCCTGTAGCTGTACTGGTACAATTGCCTGTGCAGCTGTATTGTGGGCCTCACAGTGAGCTGATCTGGCTTTAGTAAAATTTCTGGGTTATGTTCCAGTTTATCAGTTCAGACTGCAGCTGGCTGGACTTGTATGCCAGCACAGCTGGAGGGGACCAGGCAGAAATTCAAAAGATAGGGCTGAATGCTGGGAGTACCTTAAATTACTGTTCTTGCTGCTGAAGAATTCTGGATCATGAAATCAGGGCCTTGATGTTTGTTGAGTAATAACAACATGCACAAAACACAGTTCAATAAAATGATACTTTTCTGTTTGTCTGGAAAATATGGGAAAAAAAAAATTACAGACTTGAAAGCATTCCTAGGCAGGTATCATTGGTCACAACACCTGCTATCCCCAAGATAAAGAGCTGGAATTGTTATAAGCAGAAATAGGAGATAATCATTCTTAACAGCGTCTGCCTTAATCTACAAAGTTTTCATAAGATTGTGGTTTGGTATTTTCTTCTGTTATGTCACTGTACAGTCTACTGACAGCATTTTTCTTAGTCTCAAAGCAATGATTCTAACTTTCTGAAAACTGCAAGTGTGCAATTGCTGTACTTGTGATGATTTGGTCTCTGACTCATTGATCAGAATGTGAGCTTGTTTTTACAGAATGGAAATTTTGCAGGCTAGAATGTTATAAGCCTCTTTTAAGCTTCTAAACAACTATCTTGAAAGCAAGAAGAGTAAAATCAGAGGCTGAAATGTCTTACTACATTTTAAAATTTCTGGGGTACCAGGAAGTTTGTGAGGTCAATTACAAGATGTGATGTCTGTCAGAGGTGGAAAATACTTTTCTATTTTTTGGATTTTTGGTGTGGAGATTTGGTTGATTTTGTGACTTTTGGTTTTGTTTGTTGTTTTTGTTGGTTTTTAATGTTGTGATTGTGTTTGGGAGGTTGGGATTTTTAATTCTAACCTGCAAGGACAGAAGGATGAGATTTTGATCCTTCTCTGAAGGCTGGCAAATAAAGCCTGGAGACGTCATGGTGGTTCAGGAGAAGGAACTGTCTGTTCTGAAGGTCATACTGTGTACCTCAGCCTGCTTGACTGTATCTTGATGTACTTAAGGAAGGCAGACCTTGATCTTATTTGTACCCATGCTTCTTCATTTTCATCTTCTTGTTCCTCCACTAATTCTGTAGGGAAAAAATATGATACCTTAGAAATGTCATGCTTACTTAACTCATTTCTAGGTACCTTCTCTTAAAGATTTGTGTCTTCAATTATTGTGGGATTGTTCAACACGCAGAATACCTGACTTCAGTATTACGCAATGTTGCGACTTAAATTCTGATGTGAAATTCTTCAAATTTCAAATCCAGTTTCTGAAGTGATATTGTCTACTGATAGCTTCTCAAATCATCTTGGTCAACTCACTTCCTTGCTAGAAAATTTTAGACATAAATGAAAGCTTGGGGTGATAACAAAGCAAAATGTCACTTCTACTTCATTTCATTAAGTTTTTGAATTGAATGTTTGAACTGAGACATTATTTGGTTGGCTCAGATGGTGTTTATTTTCCTTTCCAAAGGAGGTAGGCTGTAGCTTCTTTTGAGATGGATAGAAATCTATAAAGACACAGTAATGACAGTGTTGGCTATTGTCAGTCTGTCAAATTTTTTTATTAGTAATTAGATTGCCTAGTAATCCAGGGAAAGAGGATGCAATCGATCTCTCCTGGCACAAGAGCCTCTCCATCCTCTCCCTTTCCCTGCTGGCAGGGCAGCCCAATGAAGCGAGATGCAGCAGTAGCTGCTCCCAGGGCTGGAAAATACCTGTGTACCAGAAGGTTACTGCATCTGGCCTTCTGGACAGGCCAAATAGTTGCCTGTGAGGTGCCACTTCCAGGTGTCTAGAGCAGTTTGGATGCCCTCACTACAGCATGAGAAGGTGCTCTGGAAGAGAGCATCTGTCTGTCTTGCTGGTCACATCTGACTCATGGGAACCGATGACTTTCTGTTGAGGCACCTCTATCTCTGGTGACTGTGTAAACTGGAATTTACATAGACTAGCTCCCTCTTCCATGGTAAACCATCATCTCACTTCCTGTATGTGGATTTATTAGGGTTTAAAGATATGTGGGTGTGTACTTAAGGAAGTTTCAGCCTCCTCACTCCCTTATTGTGACAGCATTAGGAGCTTGGGCTGTCCCCATTGCATGCTGTGTGCTCCTCAGCCTCACTGGCAGTCCTGCCAGCCAAGGGACTTGCCTGCCACCAAGGGAATTGCCTGCCATCCAAAGCATCCCTGTTCCCCCTGCCCAGCCAGACCACAACTTGGGGCTCACTGACTTGCCTTCTGTGGTGCTCCCTGTATCAGGCCATATATGTGAGCTTATATGCAAGTAATGTATTCATTGTTGTATAAATCACAACCCGTATTTGGTCCTTCATAGCCTTTTGCCCAGTTTATATATGTATAGATAGATATATATATAGATATAATGATGTTCTGCTGCATTATCTAATGTGAAAACAGTCTTAGCTGAGGGATGTGACTTGTCTTTAAATCTGGCCAACTTCATTGTGTGATTTCTGTTTCTTTTTGTGTAGTGAAATGACAAAAGACCTTGAAATTACTGAAAACAAGCCTGCTGAGATGTAAAATATATTAATAATAAAAAGAACTGGTATGATTCTCTTTATCCTAATTGTCTGTCTTGTGGTGTGCAGGCAAATGTTTGTTATGTTCCGCTTTGTCTGCTATTGTATTAGGTGATTGTTTTTTCTGTCACACTTCATAAATCAGGAATTTATCCTCAATAGAATTGATTAATGCCATAATCTTGTTACAAGTGTGAGTAGCATGTCTTAAGCACATCAAGAGGAAGCCTCACCATTTTTATCTATCAGCCATCTCCATAAAGAGTTGAACTTATGGTGGTATAACAACATCTGTTGATTGTTTGGTAACTCCTTAGTATAAATAGATATTCATATACACTTTGTGAAGCATGATCATTTCTTTAATATACTCAGCTTCCCAAAGCAGAATTTATTAATGGGAAAACACACACGCACACACATATATATATACACCACACACATATATTTTCCCACAACTGAATTCAGGTTTATCATGATTAGGTACCCCTGGTGCCTATAGAGACCACACTTGGACATTAAAAAGATGCAGTATCTGCTTTACAGTTTACAGGCTACTTTGCTAGACTTGAAATTAGTGGGAGGGCATTGAGGAAAAACAGGGATAGCTGGAGGAAAGAACAAAGGCTATGCTTGAGTGGTTGTGTGGCTTACGTCACTTTGTTAAGTAAACAGGGTGGTTCTGCTAAGCCTTCTGACTTTGTAGTTTTAAGGATACGTGCTTCTTGTACCATGCCAAACCATCCCACTGATAGAGAAGTTAACTTGTTCTCCATCTACCTGTCATCTTGCCAAAAAGCAGTGTGTAGATTTTGATGTGGGGGATAAGATCAAGTGTAAGGGATCAGTAGCGCCTTTGGGAATATCTCCTGCATTCCTTCTCATGGGAGACTTGCCTGCTTGCTGTCCCCAGCTGTTAGTCTTATCATTGCACTGTTAGTATTTCATACACCTGTTCTTTTTGTAATATTTTCTGCAGCAATCATTTTCTGGTAGGGGATATTAACAAGGCAGATCCAACAAAGATTTCCTTGTCTCTCTCATGTGCTGGACTTTGTGCTTCTATCTTTGAAACTTTACCTGGCAAGGCATTGATGCAGAATGACACCTTGGCAATGTTGTTACGTGTACTGGTGTTGTAGATGTGATCACAACAGAAAAAAATGCTTGTGCTGAGATAATATTGCTGGGGAGGTAAGTAAAGTTAAAGCATCGTACCACAATAAAAAACCTTTACTTGTAACATGAAGTTGAAGATAAGGAAGGACTGTCTGGTTTTACTAGTCTGTCTTGAGTATGTATGTGATCTTAGTGGATTTTTCTCATCCTTCCTAATCTGAATCTGATCATATAAACTGAAGGCGATAAATAGTTACAATATACTAATTTCAAAGGAAAGATTTTTACTTCTGCTTGACACAAAAATCTTATCTGAAAGTCTCTTTCCTTCTATGGTTTGTGAAGGCATATGGGACCAATGCCGGTGCATCTGTTAGCACTGCTATAGCCACTTGCATGTATGGAGGAGCCTTTATCGCTGCCTAACTTTCCTTTCCAACATCCTTAGCCTGTCACCTGCCATGGTGACTACAAAGATTTTTCTCCCTTGAGCTGTACTGTCTTGATGTTACTGCTCCGCTATGACCATGTGCCTTCCTGGCTGTGTATAGTGGACCTGGGGCTTATCTCCAACCTTTATTTGTTGATCAAGTCTGTTATCACCCTCTGGAATGTGCTTGGGGTAGCTCTGGCACACCTGGGAGGAAAGGATGGGCCACTTTCCCCCCAGACCATATACTTTATGGCAGATGCCAGGGTACAGTGGTGATAAAGTCATTTCAGCCATATCACAGGACTGGCTCAGGTAGCTGTAATAGCCCAGGTCGTCTACATAGGTGAAGCACTGCATGTTACAGAGGCAAGTGGGGCCTGTAAGGAGCCCGAACAAAACAGTAATGAAGCTGGATTTTTAGGAAAAACGTGGGCTTTGCACTCTTCCTCAGTCAGTGTGCTTAAAATAATTAATATTGGGTAGTTTCCTTCAGGTGAACAAGTATATAGACCTTGTTCCTGAACTTAAATTGAATTCTGAGGTAATCTGTCTTTTCTGTGCATCTCAAAATGCAGTAGGCTCTGGACTCCTTGTAGCAGGAGCCTTGGACTCCTACTTGCTTTGTCTGATGCAAATGACTTCTAATGGGTCCAGCACTGTGTGCACGGGCAGTTTTAGGTTGAGGAAATGATTCTGTAGCAGCTTAGCTGGCTTAACCTGGCAGCTGAATTATGTGAATCAGCATTCCTTGCTTAATGAAAACCAAAGTGAGTTATTGGCGTATCAGTCACGCTGCTGGATGCCACCTTAGCTGATGTGACCACTTTTTGGATGTGATCCAAGATCTTTGCTTCAGCACTTGCCTGACAGTCAGCCGTCTCTTTTTTCCTTAGCTGTGATGAGGTACAAGTATGTATGACTGTTACTACAGTAACACTGAAACTGAATGTTCTAGTAGAAATGTGTTTAGCTTAAGAACTATATTTATCTTTTTGTGAACATCTCAATTTAGCTAAGACTCTTTCAAAGTGAAAGTTTAAATTTATTCTACTGGAAGATGCTTTCTGGTAACAAACTTGGAAATATATTATGAGCAAATTATGTGTGTTTGTAGTGGAGGTGTTTAAGAATGTTGGGGTTTTTTTTAGAAAATGAGCTAGATGCCTTAAATATCTACATACAACAAGCAATAAAAGCTATTAAACTGATTTTTCCCAATCAGAGCAATATAACAACAGAATGAACTAAACTGAAGAAGCCAAAACTGAAGTTCTGCATCTGATTTAATGTAAATATGTATTTTACTTACTTACATATGCTTGGATCAAGCCTTGAATTTGAAAGGTGGATAGGGGGGAAAATAGTGGGCAGAAAAGGATGGGAGACTTTGCACTGATTTTTATCAGGTGTTGCCTCAGATTATCATTCTGTTCCCTCTTAGCAGAAAGACCCTCTCCAGTAAACTAAGGAGGACCAGATCCTAACTCCTTCCCTTCCCCAAATCTGTGTGGCCTGCCACAGCATGAGCAGAAATAAGCAATCCTACTGAAGCCTTTGGGCTATCTCCTTGTTAAGTAAATGCTGCCTATCACAGATGGAGCTTTAGGCTATTAACTAAACTTGTCGAGCACTGGGAATACTAATGAGCAACCACACTTGACTCTGATGGAGATAGTTAAACAGAAGAATTCTCAGGCCAGTGAAGGTTAGGGTTAGCTTTGTTTAAAATGGATTTTTGACTATCAAATATCATGTCCTTGGCTGGCCACTAACTGTATTTTATTTAACTTTTCCAAACCTGACTGTTTACCTTTTTCTGAGAGAGCAGTTCAGTTTTAGAGTTTGGAAATATGATTTTATTGCAAATTCATATTATATTGCTGGTGACTTTGTTTTTAGAATTGGGACAGCAGTTGGATTACCCTTGCTATACAATACATTAAAGTGATTGAAGCACTGAAGAAAGTATGTTAGAACTTGTAACAGGACCAGTGTTCTCCCAGTTAGTAAATGTAAATGGTCTAATTTGTATGAACATTGTATTTAAGACCTACTTATGGACCAACACATCATTGTGCGAAGGGCTATGCAAACAGAGACCAAAATGTCAATGCTCAGCCTTGTAATTTAAACAAGATGACTAGGAATTAGAGGAATACAGGATGACAGAAAGTGGGAAGAACAGAAGAGAGGAGTGAGCAGATGCTGATGTGCTATGTGGCATCATGTGGGACAATCATCCTTCAGAAGTGGAATGCAACTGTAGCATACTGGTAATGAATCAAAATGTGGGGGCAGCTTTGCCTTCTGAGGTTTCCTAGTGTTGTCATCTAAATTAGACCCATTTCAACAGGAATACTGTGCTTTAAATATTATGTTTTTCTGGTTTTTTTTAACCACAAACTTGAAATGCCTTAGGAAACCATGCTGAAGTCACTCTATTCATAGGTTTTGTCCCTTGGAGACTGGAGTGGGTAAGATAGTTCCAGAGGATGTACAGGAAGGAAGCAGGGGATTTTACTCACTTCTGTGAGCTGAATGCTAATGTTGATGACTCTAGAAAGAGGTGTTTGTTGCCTGTGAGAATTCATGCAGGTGCAGTGGCTCCAGTCCCTCCCCTGGGAAATGATTGATCAGCAGCAGAAATGTGCCGAAAGCAGAAAGCCTCTTCCATGCTCTTTGAAACTTTTTTAAGTTAATGATTTGTTTGACTGACATGATTGCATGTGGTTCTGAGAGCATCTTCATGTGATCTCATTGAAATGATAAGGTAGGAAAATTCTTGACCTCTCCTGCTGTTAAAGTTTGTTTGGGTGTGTAGGTATTTCCTGCAAAGCCAGGTCAGCAGAGCAATTAGAGCCTGGCCACACAGTCATCTGTAGTGCAGGACAGCTAAAAATTCAAGCTGTTCTGCAGTTTGTATAATTTACTCTTTTGAACTTGGCAGTTTATAATATATCCTGCATGTTTGTGGATTCTGCTTAGAATCTTCAAGACACTGGAGTTTTTCATGTTAAAAAATAACTGGAAAATAGGGAGAACAGAGTGCCTCTGAAAAAACTTGCTTCAAGTTATTTCTTCCCTCTTTTAGGTGAAAAAATCTTCATGTGAGTTTGTGCTTGAGTATCTTCTTGCTCTTTGGACAAGAAGAGCCTGGATCTTGGCATTCATGATCACTCTTGCAGGATGCCTGGTTCAACTCCCTGCTCAAAGCACAGCCAGTTCTGAAGTTGGGTACATCTTCTCAGACCCTTGCCCACCCAAGTTTTGCCTTTCTACAGTAATCTGTGCCCTTCTGAAACTGCCATTACGTTTTAAAGACCATTGAGGGTGTTGTCCCAGTGGTGCTGGCCAGCAGTTTCACTGGCCTTACTTGTCACATGAGCCCATAGGATCAGGCAGATATTAAGTCTACTTTTCCAGATGCTTCTATTAGGCAGAGAAACCAAAAAGGCCTGAGACCACACCTCACCAGTAAAGGCCTTTTCTGCTTCTGTTAAAACCAAATCTCTCAGCCCATTCATGCAACAGAACCACATTGGCTTAAAATTGCTATTTTTGTCTCTGTACCAGAGGACCTTATTGTTTCCTCTTGCACATTTTACTAATTTTGGCTCCACTGAAGCTTCAGCCTCTCTAGAACTCTCCCTTATATAGCCAGGAATTGTTCCTGTTTCCTTCACCCTTCTAATTTCTGCATGCTTTTGTGACACCTCATCAACTCATTCAGGGATGTAAACTAATGATGTAAAATACCTAACCTGGGACTTTGCTAGGGTAAAGGCAATATTGTTAAGATTAAAACCCCCCAGATAGTACCCCACTAGCATCTATGAATACCCATGGCTGAGGTAACTTGCAGTGCTTGAGACAGAAATCTTGTGTGGTCTGACGAAGTACTTTCAGGTATGTAAATGGACTGATAAAGGGGATCTTATTTTTTATGAGAACTTATTAATACATGCTTACTTCTCAGTTTTAGTCACTGCTTCCTATTGCAGCCTGTTGTGTATTGAATTGTTGGGGATGTATTCTATACCCACTCTTCAGGTGTTGTAAACTCTCACAAGCACTCTTGTTCTGATTAAAGGAATTGCTGGGTTATATTGCCTGAATTCTTTTGGCCTTATTCATATTAGCCTGAAGGAGGAGGGAAGAAAAGGCACAAACATTAAAGGCTGTAAGTAAAGAGCCACAGCAGAGGCAGCTTGTACTGGTGTGGTAACAGGGCAGCATCAGAGTAGGTGTTACAGCCAACCTCCTGATGACTGGCTATGAGTCCAGTGAGCTATTATTGCACTGCTGATGCTTCTTTCAGCACTCATGAGGAGGGGTTTAGCCTGTGCACTCCTTAACCCACTAACTTTATTTTGGTCTCTGTACAACCTGCTGAAACATTTCCAGGCACAGAATCTCCTGTGAGTAGAGCATGAAGGAAAAATACAAAATTTCTCTGAGCCAGAATGAATATCAAACCAAGTTGTGTGCTACTTGACAGATAGCTCTGCTGGAGATGAATGGCTGAATGAGAGCTTGGAGCTGTAGTGTGGCTCTTAATGCCTCAACATGTCTCACTGGCACCGAGTTTTGCTTTATTTAGCTTGGGAAAACAGACTACACTACAATGTCCATTTTATAAATCTATTACTAACACTGATTGTTTTTCAGCTTTTGCTGCCTTTAAGGCTGCAAGAAAACCCCAGGATGAAGCCAGAAAGAACATAATCTGTTGAACTGTGATGCTGAAGCAGATTTGAAAAAATCAATAGTGAATAAAAAATTCTGCTTAAAAACATAAATCACTACAATCTCCCAAATAGCTGACTATGATAAAATGGCAATGAATTTTTCATGAAGTACAGCAATAACAGCAGATGGCTACTGGGCCTGTGGGAGAATCCTTCCATTTCACATTAATTCTGAAGAACAGTGAACTATAAACAGCATGCATTAATGAACTGGTCACCCACAATGTAGTGACCCTGTTAGTTTGGACCTAAAACAAATGAGTGCAGTCACATTTGTTCTAAACTGGCATATTTTCCTGGGCTTCTGTCTGAGGTCTGGCTCCATTAGTTCTTGTCTACACAGGTATCTCTGCAATGTGTAGGTGGGCGGCATTTGGCTTAAATTGCTTTCTGCTCACACAGTTGTCTTCTGTCCTTTTTTAATCTTGTCAAATCCTGCTATAATTAACCTGCGTTGAAAGAGATATTACTTCAGTGTGGAATGTATGAAACTCCTGTAAAAGTTCATGTGAACTTTAGCCATGCCATATGAGCTACAGTGGTACTGTCTGCAGTGCATGGCTTTTCTTGTTGTTTTGGAAGTCATGTTAGTTTAGCTTTGTACTTTCCAATGTTGAAGCAACACACATTGGTGTGTGCCCAGCTGTATTTGTCTCTTACTTAAATTTATGGCAGGTTCTAGCCAGGAGTGTGTTATGTCTACCATCCTCTGTGCTGCTCTTAGGCATGGTTGGTGACCTGGTTTATCATCCCTAGCAGGAATGACAAACCACAAACCCTAGAGTAAGAGTAGAACTTGCTATTGATGTAACACTTATGGAAGCAGTAATTCCAGGCTCAACCGTGTCACTGGTCAAAGCTAAAGAAAAATGCTTAATTAAGGATTTCTCAAACAGAAAATTTGTTTTACAGAGGTTTAGTGGTTTTGTTCATTTGTTTTGGTTTGTTGTTGTTGTTTTTTCTTTTTTTTTTTGGTGTTTTTTTTTTTTTCCCCTCAAACCTAGGTCACATTCTGGGCTTAGATTTGGAAAACCTAAATCAAATTTTAGCCACCAACCTTGGGGGTTGGTTATTCTTTTTTCCCTTCTTATTTTTATAGGGACCTCTAAGCTAGTTTAACAAAAGCAAAACACGATCAATCATTATACTTCTCACCACTGTACTTCTGAGTGGTGGGAAATGGATTTGAATAAGTGGTGGTGTATGTCCAAATAATGACTGACTTAAAGTAAAGGAGTGTGCATTAAGATTTAATGCACACTAAAACATATGAAGATAAAGATTTTTTTTTTACTCATGACTTGATTTTTTTTATTTTCTTAAGTACCCTCTGTCATTGTTGAGTCATAGTGGACAAGGAGCACAGGGGCCACAGGTGTCACACACAAAGCTAATTTATTAAACTGTGTGTAACACACTCAAAAGAAAAGAAAAATGGAGAAGGATGCCTCGATGTACAAGTTCTCTATATATATTCTAAATCCCTCCCAAGGTCACTTTTCGTAGG
>JAOXXN010000395.1:26837030-26863792 GCA_026770055.1 Myrmophylax atrothorax
CTAATTGGATATTACATGCTCTCCAGGTGTAAATTCAGTTTCATGAGAAATTGTCAGCACACATTCTATTCTCACAGCTTGCTCTTTTCTCAGCTTCTTTCTTATCTCTTGTTGTTCCAGCTATTCCACCAGTTTTTCTCACAGTTCTTTCTCATTTCTTGCTGCTGCAGCTGTTCAGGGAGACCATATTTCATCCATATCAAAACCAGTTGCAGTCTCAGTCCCCACACCCTCTACAGTTTACAGCCCCAGTAGAAGAGCCTTTCTGTGGATAATTTATCTGTATGTACTTTGCCCTCATCTATCTGCCAACACATGGGTGTATCCACTCTCTGAAGTGAAGCTCAGAGTTCTTATTTGGCCTTGTGGTAGCTGATATGTCCACATGGCACAGTACAAGTCATGTTAGCTTTGAGGAGAAACAGCATAACTGAGGCTGGTGATATTCCTCAAATAATGTGCCTTGTCTTCCTGCAAAGTTAACCAGACTGAACTCAGTGAGGTTGGCTGACATAGCTTTCTAACTAAAGGTGCTCTAACTAATCAGGATATATATTCCTGAATATTACATTTCAAGAACTACACATACCGATGAGTACACACATATTAAGGCAAGGTATAGCTCCTGTGTATAAAAGGGGTTGGAAGAATTGAGTCTAAATAGTAATTTATAAAAATGCTTTAGATTAGCCTCCAAATAATGTTAGTCAGATGCCACTGTACTCTGCTTGCATAGAAAATTAAGATGTGTGGCTTGGTGGGTGGAAGTGAGGAGAGGATAGAGGGCACCAAGGTTGGATCCATAGTATGTGCCTAGGATTGGGCTGGGAAGCAGGAGGCTGGCACAGCCCCATGGATCTAGCTAATCCCCTGTGGGGTGGATAAGGCACTGCACCAGAGAGTAGATGCTGTCTACCAATACCAGCAGTTCAGAGGCAAATTACTGAACTGTATTTCAGTATGGGCTGTTTCTGGTCACAGACTTCTGTTTTGTTTGGTGGGCAGAGGGTTTGTAGTGTTTTTCATGCCTTGTCTAGAGTATTGTATTGCAGTATTATGATAATCATTCTTTACAGACCTTCAGCATGTGGCATGCTGCAGAGTTGGCCAGGTTGGGTCTCAAAGCTGAGACTGTGGCAAGAAGTGCTGGAGCTGTAGTGAGAGTGCTGTGTGTGTCCCCCCCTTTCAGGAAGATGGCATAGTTTATGTGGTGAAGTGTGCTGTCAGCTGGGCTATAACTCCTCATTTCTGAGTTCACAAGTAAGTCTTACCTAAAAGAAACTGACCTGTAACTCCCGGATTTTTTTTTTTCTCATTTAAACCACTTCAAATATTACCCTGAAACAAAATGAATGAGCAGAAAGATTTAGCAGTAGACTTGACAAAGCCTATTAAACAAACAAACAAACAAAACAAAACAATCAAAACCACCAAACCTGGGGAGGAGAACTGAAATGAAGCCAAGCAGTTATGGATGGGTGAATGGATTAAAACAAGAGTGGTTTGGAGGAGAGGAAACTGGGCATTATGCAGGAGCAGACTTAGAAAGTAGGTAACCTTACTCCAGTGTAAATATGTGCAACACACTTCTCCAACCTGGTTCTGCAAGATCCTTGTATGAAAACAACGTTCAGAGCATTATCTTACAGTGGTGTGACCTGACAAAACCAAGCAAATAAAAGAAGTAACCCTGTTAGTCACTGTGACTCTATCTACATGTGTATGCTGAGGATTGTATATACAAGCTGTATTTCAGATGTCTTTAAGTCTGTTGTAACTGTCCCGAAATATACACTTAAGATTTTATTGTTGTATTTAGCTGTATAAAGTCAGTAACAATGCAACTGTTCTATGCCAAAGTCTTTCCATCTTAAACAAAACAAACCATTATCTTCCTTTGTCTAAATTCTTTGGGTATAAACACAGGACTGCTTTCACTGGCCAGAGAACTGCTCTGGTTATTTATAGCATTGCAAAAATTTTTCCATATTTTTTTTGTTACCTATTAACAGGATATTCTTTTTAATAAAGAACAAAATAAGAATTAGAGAAAGGCTAGATACTCCTGAGAGAGACAGCATTTCTATTGTCCTTTTTGCTTTTCAGAAGTTGCTTCCAAGTCACACTGCTGATCTACAAGATACTCATGAACAATTCTCTTGTCTTGTGAAAATACTCCCTGAAAAGCTTACTCATTCAGCGAAAAGGAAGATAAACACCTCTAGGGCTCTCATTGCTCCCTGATATCTTGTTTTACTGATGAATGCTGAATAGCAGGAGCTGAGAAATGGTGTTCTGAGCAAAATAAATGCAGACAGAAGGAAATGTGTGGTTATGTTACTCTTATTTCATGTTTCTTTTCCTTTTTTTTTTTAAACTCCCTGCAAAGTCATGCCTCTGTGTCTGCTTGCATAACATATATAAAAAATGCTGTACTTCAGTGTAAAGAACATATAGCTGAACATCTGAGAAACTGTCTACAAGTGAAATGAGACTTTTGGAAATAACATAGGAGAAGGCGGAAATGTTTCAACTTCGTATTCCGGACCTCTGGCATCTGTTTACAGCATACTGCAGGAATGAGCCCATGATGCTGGTAGCTCAGAGCTCTTAAAAATTTTCAAATGATGGTGTGTACATATGCAAATATACACACGTGTATCTGGGGGTTAATGTGTATTATGTTGCTGCCCCTCACCTCCCCTCTCCTTGAAGCCCTGCAGCCTCCAGCTGCTGAAAGCACAGAGGGAGGGCGGTTCCCAGTGCTGGCTCTGGGCTTCTGTGGCACTGCTGAGGTCCCTGCTGGGGGAAGGAAGGTGTGTGGCTCCATTCACTCCTCCTGAATTGTGCAAGACGAGCGTCAGCATGAGGTCAAAGAAAGAGTCAAGTGCATTGATGCCATATAGTATTTTTCTTCCAAGTGTCTTTTTTTTTCCTTTCTTGATCTTGCCTAATTTTTTTTTATCCTGGCAGCACCCCTTTCCTCTTCTGCTATAACAGCATGAAACAGGGCAAGTGTGGCTTTGGTGGGGTTTTGAAATCGAAGAGCGAGTTTCCTTTCCCACTGTTACGCTGAGTCAGAGCGGTGGAGGGGTGTTCCTGGCAGCTGCCTCATGGCCCGGCTCGTATGGCCGCACCCGCTGCCAGATAAACAGAACACTCTGTCTGCTTATGATTTGTACTTTGGCCAATTCATGGCGTTTTTTTTTTTTTTTCCAAAGCTGTGCTATTGTCGCTTTTCCTTTGATGTGCAAAGCTGAGCAGGAGGGCGAATCGCCTGTTTCTGCAGCCAAGAGCTGAGGAGATAACAATGTTATCTGAGCATGAGATGAATATCCATGTAATTCTGTTAATATTCAGGTCTCAGTGACTTTCAAGAGATAATGGAAGACTTTCAGCCAGGCTCTTCTGCTTGTAACATGTAGGTTGGGCTAACCCCTTGAGGAAAAGGGATGCATATGAAGTTTCTGACCTTGCTTTGGTGTAGCTGTTAAAACAACAGCAGAAGAGCCAAACCCAGCTGTACTTCTGCATGTAATTAGGCAGGTAATGAGAGGAGGTTCCACATCAAACAGATGTGTATCACTGCCCACAGCTAAGCAAAGCACATGCAAGGAGCAGGACTAGAGCTGGTGCTCTTCCTCATGAACAGGGAGCTGTGATGGGGTAAAAAAGCCTTGTAAGAGTAAACAGCAATACTGCTGATTTTCCTGCAATGGAGAGGTTATTTGTAAGCTTTTTTTTATCAGTACAATTGGGGTGGGCTGTGTGGGCACAATGCCAGGTGGGAGTAAGGTCAGTGTATTAAACTGCACAGCCTTATGCTCTTTGGGTGGAAACAGCCTTTGAGAAGAACATACTTTAAGCTAATGGGAGATCAGTGGTAAGATCAGAGGACATGTTCAGAGCTTGCTCTTGGCACAAAGAACATGAAGCTCTAACACTGTCTGCTGTCTCTGCTCCTGAAAAACACTTATGATTCTGGTGGGAATCTTCAGACAGGGTTGTTTTGATTTAGATTTTTTTTTTACTTAGCTGAGGTGAGTCTCCCTTATACTTTATTAATGTTACTTTTCAGTTCTGTGTACAATTTGAGAGCTAGGCAAAGATACTGTTCTAGATGTTGAATAGATATGTTGCTACAACTGTCAGAGGTGCCTTAGGTTACATGAAACAACAAACTTACATCCAAACCTGTATTAGATGATATATTAGACTATTGGTCCTTTGTAGTTCCCTTGTCTTTTGGTTCATAGAGCAAGGGAGTGAACTGGGAACCTGAAGTGCGCTTCCCTGTGCAGACAGTAGCTAATGCTGAAACACTTGTCTCATGCGAGTCTTCTATGATCCTGAAAAACCTAATCTAGACCTGCAGGACGTTATTGTGTTTTGTGTACACAATAGTCTTGGTTAGATTTCTGAGCAGAAAATGGTGTTTGGACTATACAGTCTTTAACAGCCATTATCATTAATAATGCATTAAAAAGAAGGTTTATAGCCCTGAGGCTATCATCTCAATGATGCATAGTCTCAGAAATGTCAAGGTGACTCAGGGTGACATGATGTACCATGGCATATCTGAACTGCTCTGAAATGTGTAGTTCCAAATAGCACACAGGGTGAAATGCACACAGCATGAAGACACAAAGGCTTAGTTGCCCTCTGAATTGTAAACACTCTTCTCCTTGGCAAGGATACACAGCACCAATAGTGTGTGTTGTCTTTGCCTCCTGAAAATGTGGGCTCGCTTTTATGGTCTGTAGCTGATTTGGGAATGCAAAAACTTCTGTGGGTAAATAATAATCTAATTCCCCTCTTTATGGGACCAGAGATACTTTTTGCTTATGTCTATAGTGGGGAAAGCTAAATATGGCTCAAAAATATTGTGGGGCCA
Organism: Myrmophylax atrothorax; assembly: GCA_026770055.1. Lineage (NCBI taxonomy): Eukaryota > Metazoa > Chordata > Aves > Passeriformes > Thamnophilidae > Myrmophylax > Myrmophylax atrothorax. The sequence goes on from JAOXXN010000395.1 coordinate 26,841,925, forward strand.
ATAGGGACATATTTGTCACATTGTTGCATTTTAGCTGAAAGTTCTTACAATTACCAATGTCTGCCTGTGTGTGTTAGTTTTAAGATGTCACCATATTCTATCTCACATAACATTATTTTTTTATGACAGCAACCTCTGTTCACACAGTAGGTTAACCTGAACCATGTTCTTGTTTGTGGATTGCATTAGAGCAGCTTTGAGCTCTCTTCTGGGGTCATGCAAGTCAAAGCTGAGCACGGATGCCAAAATCACACATCTACTCTTTGACCAGTGCTGTTGGTTTGGTTTTCTTATTGGACATTTTGGTGACCCAATTCAATGTAGCAGAAAAAAAAAAGTACATTGATGATGTGAAGGGATTTGTAGGAAGAAATTAATTGGAATTATTCAGTCTGTAACAGAATGTCATCAAATAAAGGGCGGTTCATCTGAATGTCTTTTTCAGTTGAAGTAGGTAGTTGCAAATTCTTAGGAAATAGAATTGCTAATAGAGACCAGGTGGTTCAGCCACTCCTCCCACTTTTTTTTCCTTTTTTTTTTCTTCTTTCTGTTGGGCTGGGCTTCCTGAGCAACAGAACATCTACTTCCGTTGATAATTACCCAGGAGTTTCTCTCAGAAGGCTCTTCTCTTAGATTATGTTATCAATAAACTTGACCACTACTTGTCATGCTAAGTGAGTAATTCCATTTTAGCACCAGTTGACTTTCTAAATTAGAATATCCTTGCTGATATAACAATGCAAATGCATATTCACTTGGTCTAGAACAAAACTGATATGGACCCTTGCCACTTTGAATTTTTTATACTGGAGGACGGACACCTAAGTTGTTCTTGGACTCTGGTGTGGTTGAGGCTGTGCCCTGGGAAATTTGTCTCTGCCTATTGCATATTATAGCACAAAGTGACTTTGGGTAGTGCTAATGCAAGTCAGAGCTCTTTTGTGGTAAACATCTGGTTTTTACTGAGTTAGTAGCCAAGCTCTTATTACTTTCCATTGAGTCGGGCTTGTAAATCTCTCTCTTTTTTTTTTCCTCCCCTCCTCCTCCAGCATCTGACACAGAGGCAGAAATGAGCACATACCTGCCTATACATTTTGTGTCAAAGCCAGGTGACCATGTTAGCTGAGGTAGTGCCATGCCTGGGGCTACAAAGTCATGATGAAAGGCTTTTCCCTGATAGGTTGGGCTTGGTGCTGTCCTAACGTGCTTACACAGACACTTTCTTTTCCAGCACAGCACATGAACTGCAAAAACTTTCATCTGCTTGGCAGAAGTATGCAATGCAAACAGATCCCTGTCTCACGTCCAAGTGAGTTATATACCAAGTCTGCATTCCTTGGTTTTTCGCTGTAAAATGATGGTACTTCTTTCATCCTTTTGTAAGATGCTTTGGATGAAAGGTGTTTAATTGATGTAAAGCATTACTGCTTTGTACCTCGTCATTTCCAGCTGCTTATGCTGCTGACATACAACCCAATTCCCTTCCTCTCAGGCATTACTCCAATGAGAGAGAACAACTTTTAACTGCTCTTTATACTGTGATACCCCAAGTTCATGGCATTGCTGCCGTTTTACTACCCTAATGAATGACCTTGATTGTACCAATGCTTTTCCTAATCCTGACAAGTAACTTTTGTTTCTGTCTGTTGACTCTAAAGATGTCTATCAGGTTTAATTAGCTGGTTTTAATCTGTGGCACAGATAGGAATACACAGGAAATAAAGAGTCTTAGAGCTTTCTCAGAAACACATGGATGGCAAAGTCAGAAGGAATGGTAAGGAGTGAGGGATTTTACCTTTTTCTAAAAATAACAAAAAAACCCCCCCACCCTGAACAAAAAACTTCATATATAGCCCTTTCTAGCTTTTTTTTTTCCCCTCCCGATGCCCTGTGGGTACATTGTACTATTGTGAGAGCCTGTTTGGATAGCAAAGTAGCAGTTTGCACTTGGCACATCTTACAAGAGCTGATGAGAGAGAGGAGTCATTATCTAGTATTTGCAGCAGCTCCAGAAAGAGAGAAATGGAATTTGGGTCTCCCTGAAGGTGTCTGAATTAAGAGAAATGCAGCCTTCAGGTGCGTATTATGTATAATCATATAATCAAGGGTTAATTTGGAAAGCCCCTATGGTATTTAGAATGTTTGAGGGATCTCTTAAAGCTGAGCAAACCAGGCTTTGGGATAGAGACTGAAGCCTTAAGAGGTAGTCCCGTGGGACTTCTACAACCCAACGTGACTCTCACTTTCACTGGCTCAGCTTGCTCTTTTCTAAGCTGTGACGCAGATGTTAAAGCAAGAACAGGGAAGTATTAAAGCCTGATAAGCGACGATTTGTGAACTCGCTAAGTAATTGAATTTGAAGCAGATTACCATATTCATAGTCTGAATGCTAGCACATACCCTGGCACATACAATAGCACATACACAGTCTTGTATAGGTAGTGACGATATTAACTAATTTATTTTATATTTGTCATAGGGTGTGTGTTTTCTCGCCAATGCCAAACTTCAGGCTAGCCCTAACAGCATAGGATGTGTTAAAAAAACAGCTGAGGCTGTGAAAATCAGAGATGTAACATTTTTAGGTACCAATAATTCACCACAAGAAGTCTGTATGTAGGTATACTGCATCCTCTGCATCTGTTACACGTCAGTTTTTTGAGCAATGTCTTGATAAACCTAGAAATCCTGACTGCATCCTTGGAAACAGCTGTGTAAGAATATAATGTATATAAAAAGAAACAGTCTATTTTGTAAGAATATACTTCAGACAGCTGCAGAACTCTTACGGAAAAAAATTACCAGACTCTGTTTCTTGTGGATTGTTTTTTCCCCTTCAGATAATCTTGACAGAAAGTTCACAGTTCATTTGCCTCATAACATAGGATAATTGAAGGAACATAAGGTACTTCAGTGATTCCTGCTTTGTCTCTAGCTAATGTTGCAGGAGGGTACAGGTCCCACAATGTCTGATTGCATATGCAACCTTAGGCCTTGGATACATCAACAAATATATAAAGCATCAAGGAACTGATTTTCTCCATTAATACAGAACTGTGGGAAAATTGTAGAGTAAAAACTTTTCAGTTTCCTAAAATTCAGGTTTCTCCAACATCTTATCTACTAGAGCAGCTAAAAGTTCTCATCAGTAATAATATACTGGCTCTAAAGTTGGGAAATGCTTTATCTGTTTTTTTTTGTTTGGTTTTGTATGTGTGCTTTTGATTTTTTGTTTGTTTATTTGGTGGGTTGTTGTTTTTCTGTGTTCAATGCCAGCATCTCCAGTCATAAGTTTCTAACTGTCTAGGGTGTCATATTAATTTTGCATGGTTTTATTTTTTAATACTTTACCTTGGTCTCACAATTTATTTTCTGAATTCTAATCAGCAACAAAACCATTTAGTTCTGTGTCACTCCATTTTCAATTGAGATGTGTGTTAATAAAAGTCACCATAAAACTGCAGCACGGGTTCTCTTCCAAAAGTGTGTTATGCAAGAAAGCAGGAGCAAGCTGTGCTTGGGAAAGCCTGTCTGAGAGCACGTAGCTGAAAGCATGGGGCTGTGATTTTTTCTGCTTGGCACTGCTCACAGATCATAGCAGGGCTCCAGCATCATGGAACTACAAATCTAGGCAGATGTTCTTTAACAACTGTTTTGAAGTGTAGTGTTTATGACAAGAAAACTTGTTTAAACTTGTGTTCAAAATCAGTTGAACTTGGATCCTAAAATTGAACCCTCACTGTACTCTGGTTACCCTTCTTACTGTCTTTGCAGTAGGAGTTTTCTACAATTACTGATGTGAGCAAGAGACTTTCTCTGACTATAGGAGGGGTTGGACCAGACATCTACACATATTTCGTTATTCCGGGTGGCGGGTGGGGGGGAGGTTTACAGCTTTAGCCTGACGGTTAGTGCAGTTAGGATTATCTTCAGAACTGCATTGATTATGATCAACAAAGGATCTTACTGTTATGTCTTAATGTTGAATAAAATAAGAATACATCCAACTTCAATGATAGGAAAATGTGTCTGTGGGAGGTGTAGGCACATAAAATGAAGTATGTCTCCCTGTTTTGGCTCTTTGGTCACAAATATACTTTGCTCTTGGACCCAGCACTGCCAGCTATTATGCAAAGTTGTGTAGATGTATACTCAAACCTAACTCCTACTAGGAGATGTGGAGAATGAAGGTGGGGAGGAAGTATTGTGGGGATCAAACCTGGCAAACTCTTATGTCTTTGAAAGCTGAAATTATGGAGATTTTCTCTGCTGATTAGCAGCTATCAATTTTTCATTAAAACCAATATCAAGAGACAACTACTTGCAGTCAGTCATCTATGAGCAGGATTTAGTTCGAGAAGGATGGTTTCTAGTCAGTGTAACCCTGCTCTACTGCAGCTGTTATGATATTATAGCTAGGTTGCATATTCTCACAAAATTGTAGGTTCAGCTAATTGTACTGTCATAAATTCAACATGAACTTCATGTATACTGTACTACACTTGTACTTAGCATATTGTACTACACTTAGATCAAACATATATATTATACACATATGTATACTCTATATACATATTCTATATATGCATCAAAAAACAACAGGAGTGTGACATCTATCTCTTTTGTTTGTTTGTAAAGATTTATTCCAAAGAATGAAATAGTAAGTGGATAAGAAGGGTAGGTTAAACTTGATACCTGTCAGTTGGGAAAATGTTCTCTTCAGTAGCAGTGGGTTATAGGTGTACAGTGATGGCAAATGTGCCTAAAAGGGAGGTTAGAATAATGATCAGGTATTTTCTTCTTTCTTCTTATTTTCTTTCTTCTTAAGCTATCTCCTCTGAAAGCTGTAACTCTCAGCCTTTCCACCCTACACACCATCTGTTGTTCACCGTTTGAACCCTACTCCTGAGGTGACTGGTTTTGGTAAGGACTTTTTATTAGGATAAATCTGCTTGCTTTTCTCCTATGTATTTTTGAGATGGACAGTAGCCAATGGCAGATACCACACGGAAAATATAAGGACTATACTTCTTGTAGCTCTGGAGGGGGAAAAAACCCAAAAAACCAAAACAACAACTTTGCTTGTGGGTTCATTTTTCACTTTCCTCTGCTTTCCCTGTTGCCCAGTTTGGTAAGGGCACTGTCTCCCACTTAACGCAGGTGTGAGGCAGGTGTTCCCTATGACTGAAGATAGTCTATTTGGGGTAAGCACGTGTCAGCCAAAGTTCCCACCTGCTTTCAGAGTGTGTTCTTTAATGTCAAATTCAAAGGATGGCTTGAAGGTCAAAAGGGATTTTGTGGTTGTTTTTGGTTACATGTTGCATCCTTGGTATAGTAACTAGAAAAGTAATATTAAAGGAAGAACAGATTTCTGAATTCTTGTCAGTTTATATAATTTGAATGTTGATTACCTTTCTGTGTTTATATATATGCAGAGGGAGGCAATTTCATGAAAAAATGACAAAAGGAGTCTATGAGGTGAGATGTGTAGATATTGTCCTTGAGAATCCATTGTTAAGATGGGATAGCTGGTGCTAGTTTTAACTGGGGTAGAGTTATTTTTCTTCATAGTGGTTAGTATGGAGCTATTTGTGCTGGAAACAGTGCTGATAATTCAGGGATCTTCTAGTTACTGCTGAACAGTGCTTAAACTCAGTCAAGGCTTCTTCCAATTCCCATCCAAACTGTGGACAGGCTGAGGGTGCAGAAGAAGTTGGGCGGGCTGACTCCAGATGACCATGGGGATATCCCACATCATATGGCATCTTGCTTGGCAATAAAACTATGGGGAAGGTTCACTGGGGAGCTGCTGCTGAGAGACTGGCTGGGCATCGGTGGGTTGATAGTGAGAGATTATTTTCATTTTAATTACTTTTTTTATGAGACTTTACCTCTTTTTCTTATTTTCCTTTTATAGCAATTTGTTTATATTATTTCAGTTATTAATCTGTTCTTAAAAGGGAGAGTTTTCTCACTTTTACCTTTCCATTTCTCTCCTCTCCATTCCACAGGAGGTGTTGAGTGAGTGAGCAACTGTTTGTGGTGCTTAGTTGCCAGCTGTGGTTAAATCATGTCCTAGCTGTACCTTATGATTTCACTTTCTTTTATACTGGAAGCCTTTTATTCAGCTGATTTGGATTTTCCTAAAAATGGTTGGGGGTGGAGAGGAGGAATTTAGCTTTTCTTTCTTTTTTTTTTTTCCTTGAGAGAGGGCTGTTCACTTGTTCCCTTTGCAGCCTGTGAAAGATCAAACTTAGGGGATATTTCTATGAGCAAAATGAACAAACACACCAGTTCAGTGGGTGGTATATAAAATTGTATTGAGAAAGAATGAAGAATTTGCTACAAACTGACTGTAGCAGAGAAACAGAGAGATCCTTCTGTCTATTTCCAAACTCACTCCGGCTTTTTTCACAATGTCTGCAAGCATTTTTCCACGAATAAAATAAATACATGCTACCAAGTGCCTGAATATGTAGTATCTTTTGGTTAATTTTCTATGGAGAGTCAAGATCTCTGAAGAGAATATATTATTAAAGCTGAATGGAATTAGAAACTGAAACATAGCAGTGCTATGATGAGGATAAATTTATAACACGAGCAGCTCCAAAATGGTTTGCATAGTTTCAGTAGTTTTCCACTACCTGGAAACCTCAAGAGGATGAATAATATTATTACCTACTTGCAACTTATACGGGCTATGGGTATCTCTAATACACAGTTTTCATAGAGCTATATTTCCTATTTCTGACTCTGGCCTCCTGCTATATTTGTGAAGGTAAGTAGGGTGTTTCTGCAATGTCTTTGGGTGTGCCTGTAAAGTGTTTTCTTTTGATAAAGAATTCATTTGGTTTTTTTCAGAGCAACCCTTGCCATAGAAACTTGTTATCAATTTAACACTGATAGGAAGCTGTTTATTTTTAAAAAAGTCACAAACAGGTAATACTTTTTTTTTATAGCCACATCAAAACAGTGGTTTGTGAACTTGCCCAAGTAAGACCACAGGGTCAGGATGACAACACTTCAAGTTTTGAGGTCAGCATGTTCCCTTTGTGAGGCTACTGCTGATAGGGCCACTCCGGCAGGGTTTTGCTGAAAGCCTTTCCCTGTGTTTTGGGCAAACATCCTCCTACTGAATTGGTGGTGGTCAGATGTGCTGGTGTGATTGAAGGGCATTGTGTATTGCACTTTTGGACAGTTGTGTCTTGCTTCCTGATGGAATTATTTCATCCCCTTTCTGCCCTGTGCTGGAACTGCCTGATGGCATGCTACTTCTTGTAGCCATTCCTGCAGCAAGAACACAGCTCACTTGCCTAATCCTTCTGTCCTTTTCTTACACAGGGAAAGAGAAGAGGGAGTGGGAAGGACTACACAGCTGAAAATCCTGGCAGGAGCACATGAGCAGGGCTGTGCTGCAGCACTGTGTTTTCACTTCTGTCTCTCATGTCTCCCACCTGGTCCTTAAAAAAATGCTCCCTTGGGTGGTCTGATCCCAGGCAACAGTAGTCATTGCTGTGAGAGTCCTTTTGGTATTACTGGTTTTGATCTACTTCTGTCTACATGGAGCCTGGGCTGCAAGCCTCAAAGTATGGGGCTCCTTGTTTGGCATAGCTCCCTGAGCAGCTTTCCAGACAAAGATCATTTATTCCCAAAGGTATTTTCTCTGACTTGATAGAAAAAGCCTTGGTCTGCTGCTGCTGGTGGTTTACTAAAACCTTTGATACTAACCTTTGATATTTGAAAGCTGAGATATTATGATCAGATACATAAATCACATGGGTAGCTGGACAAAAGTGTTCAGTGTTAGACAGATAATACTGCTCAAACCCACTTTCGTTGTTCTTTTCAGCAGGGCTGTTCATGCAGTCTGACTTCAGTTTTGGATTAGGTAACTATGAGAAATCCTATACATATTGGGTTTACTACATTAAAATTTGCTTCTTATAACTGATCTTCAATGTTTGCTTTTAATTTACTCTGAATGTCCACCTTGGCAAACTTACTCTGCCAACTATTTATAAAACATGAATGCAAACAAACAAACCTCTAAGGTTCTAACTGAAAAGTTTTTGCAGACTTCATTGAATTGTGTTTACTTTCTATTTGCCTTATATTGGTTTATTCCCTTTTATTAAGGTGCTGAGGTGGTAGCTTGGAGCATTTTTTTTTATTTTATTCCCCTTCTTTCTGCTCTGCAGCTCAGGAACATGGGGGAGAATATATAGGAACTGTGGCCAAAGAAATAATTTTCCTTTGCCTTTTGTCCAAAGAAACCAAGTGGATTATGCATTTCAAGAAAATGCGAAGTCTGAGCTGCTCTGTGCTGTCTCCCATTCCAAGCATTGATAAGGGGTACGCGGATTGTGTACCTGACCATGCTCTCCAGATTGCTACCATGAGATAGTTGAATAAGAATTAATGAATTAAGACCTCAGGAACTTTGTTTCATGAAAAGAAAATCAAGAAAGGTAAAATGAGAAGACAGTTGCAAACAAATAACCTCACTTCTTAGTCTCTAAGGTTGAATAATTCTGTGTGTATTAGCAGAATAAATTACAAAGCAAACGTGCTCAGGCACTGCTTCCAGAGGGACTTCATTTTGCAGCTAATTTATTACTTGTTTTCATGTTAGTTGGCCTATCAGAAGATCCACTTATCTCCTGCATGAAACGTTATCGTTCTCACTAGATGCTGTTCTCTGCTAATGGGAATAATGTTTTCCAAGTTGAAGAAAGAGATACTATAAAGCCCATGAATGAGCAGCCTGGCACTGGGCAAACACCATTTACCTAGCAAACAAATGTGGCTTTTCATTTGTATGTCACAGGCTTAGGTTAAGCTTCCCCTGATGAGCAGAATATTTTTTTAAAGTTTTTAGTGTTTAACCTCAAGGGACAGGACCAATAAAAGCTCAGGGTGCTAAGGAGGACTGGCTCTTGTGTACTGGGCAGTGCAGCACTGGGCAGGAGGCAGATGCTTGTCCTGCTGAGTCACTGGCTGTTTGGGTTTTGTCCTTACAGCTCCAACTTCCCGACTCAGATGAACGTGTAATTAGCACAAGGCTTGCCTTTTGTCTTGTAATTGTATTGTTGGAAACCCAAGAGCTTTTCATTGTTTCAGTGCACCTCCCTAACTTGAAAGGTGTAGTAATACAGTATCAGAGGGTTGGTGGGGGTTTTATCCTCACCACGTATAGTTGCTGAGGCTTACAGGAAAATACTCTATATTCCTCAGCTTGTTGCAAAATTATCAGAGCCGGAGTGTTGGGTGCAAACAACCCTTCCAAAGTGCAGCAGGTTGTGCTGGGGGCCAATGACCTCAAGCACCCAGATGTGACAGAAGCAGAAGCCCACAGCTTGTTGCTGTACCCCATGCTGGAAATGCAATAGAGCTTCATTTTAGAAACAGGGTTTAAGCCTTGCTCTTCATGGCATCTCTGTTATAAAGGCACTTTCTTTTAAATGATCAGGAGCAATATTTTGGTCATACCAGCTGGTTCAGTCATCTGGGTCACTGCTACAAGTGTCAAGCTTGAGGGGACATGTAGCTGAGGACTCCCATAAGACTTATGTGTGAAATTGAGTGTAGTTTGCATAGCAAAACTCTTCAAACGCGAAACTCTGCCAGTTATTTCAAGATGTAGTAACTGGCAGCAGTTCAAACTCAGAAGGCCATCCAACTGTTATTCTGTTTTAGGGGTTTTTTGCCTTTATTTGTAATCATTGCTGGCACAGTAAAAGAATGTGGATTCTTTCTCTTGTTTTTGCTCTGCAGCCTTGCAAGTCTCCTTGCAAAAACAAGGTCTGCTGATTTTGAGTGAAGCAGTGTTCACTGAAGTGATAATCTTTTATTTGTTTCCAGGGAGGTGTAGATGTAAATAAATTAGTCCTGAATTACTGTTGGCAACCTGCTGTTCCAGTTCAGGCATGCTCCTGGCAGTCATGCCAGCATGCCAAGGAATTCTTGGCTAATACCTGTCAACAAAACCCTCGCTCAGTACAGGCATCATGAGTTACCACTTCCTAGACTGGCTCAGGTGGAAGGGATAGTCTTTCACCTCTTTTCCCTATTAATTATAGGACTGAGTACTGAATTATCCAGAGCCTTGTTAGGAGAGGCTGCTGCTCCCCTAGGAATGGAATGCTGTTTGCCCTTCAGTTTGAAAGCATCACTTACCACCTGAGACTTACAGTTAAAAATATAAACCTTATACATCCTGTGTGTTGGCAACAGAGATGGGCTAGAGACAGGTGTGCAGAAATAAAGTAATTCTTTCTCTATTTCAAATGGATAAATTTTAATACCTGTCCCTCTGTATTTTACTGAGTTACAAAATGTTTGAGGATACTTGTGAGAAGTATGAATGCTTCATCCTAAAACTTGCCTTTATAAAAGGAGGCTTGTGATTCAGCTATTGTATGTTCTCCTTCACGTGGAAACTGGATAATTTGAGTGCGTAGTCAACCTTCCTCATTCCCCTGCTGTAAGTTTCTTGATCAGTTAATTATTCACGACATTTGTTTTAGCACTCTTTCTGCCAGGTCACTGACCTCTCTGCTTTTTAAGGCTAGAACAGATTGATGACTTTTGAATAAGAATAGAGCTGTTCTGTAATACTAATGACTTCCCCGATGTTTACCTAAGGAAAGCAAGCAATAGAGTGGATCTTTTGCCTAGCAGGGCCATGTTTAACATCAGTGTAGAAGCCTAGTTTGAAGGTGTTTTACCATACAAACCTACAAAACAAATGCTTAAATGATTTAAGTCATATATGAAAAATGTTAATAAATTTCTTAAAATACAAGGACTGGAATTTATGAATCTTGGCGGTAGGTGAGTTTTTTCCCATTTACTTCTCGTTGCAGAGGAGATCCTAAAAAATACTAATCTAGGACTTTTTAAATTACTAGAAACCAAGGAAAACAAGTTAAATTATGAAAGTTTGTCTATGTAATATATGTAAAGCACTTATTTAATATGTAGGTGCAGGAGCAAGAGGGTTGCTGTGATTTTTCTACTTGCACGTGTTTGGTATGCTTTGTGCCAGTGATGGGAAAGGCATGGAGTTGAACTGAATCTGCAAGGCAGGAGACCTTTTTGGAAGGGCTGACACCTGACATGGGCAAATGGGGTGGCCCAGAGCTGAAACTCCAAAAGAAATGCAGGTTAGCTGTGGGTGACAGGGCAGGAGGTCAGGACAAAGGCAAAAGAATAGGAAAAGGCATGAAAACATCAGGTAACACACCAAAGTGCTGGGAACTCTGCTCGAAGGAACAGTGAAGAAAGGGAAAGCAAGTGTTCTTGGTGATCCTGACATAAGCAGCAAGGAATGTGCAAGTTCTACTGAATAACTTTAGGCATGTTTGACCTTAAGTCCTATTGGAAGCATAACTTGAAAGGTCTGGTTTGGATGAGATAGAAAATTAATTTTATAATGGAATTGTGATTTGGAATGCTATGCAAGTACTAAGAGGTTCACAGGATACTTCTACATAGGTGTGTGTAACTTCCAAGTGAAGTGTATAAGAGACAGAAAAGAATTTACTTAAATACCCTTTTCTGCTTACAAACAATGAGCTCAGCATAGAGCTGTTTGTCTTTGCTATGGGCCTGAACACTTCCCTCCCAAGTACAGTTAGTCAAGATAGTATAAACTATTTGTTTCTCCTTCCTTACTGTTTTCAGGTCAAAGAGTGTTAGGTTTTTTGTTTGGTTGTTTGTTGGTTTTTGGTTTGGTTTTGTTTTGTTTTTAATAAACTGTAGCTTTGTGATTAACTTCCTGAAAGAAAGAAAGCTAAAATTACTTAATTGAAATTTTTGTGTATGTGGTTCCCCCCACTTCCATATCTGTCTCCTCAGAGAAAAAACTCTGGTCCTGGGACAGCTGCAGTTTCCTTTGTGCCGATGCTAGTATACAATGGAGCAAGACTGAAATTTACAGATTCTTTTTTTATTAATTTTTTGCAATAGTTGTAAATGAGACAGACCTTATTTAAGACAAACTCCTTGATGGCTTCACAAGGTTTCCCTTCAATATTTGCAAAAATAGTTGAAATTTATGGTCTAACTGTGCACTGAAGCTCTTTCTTGATTAATGAGGAGGAGTATGTGGTAGAAAATTACTTCAAATCATAGCAGAAATTTCCATTCCTTTCTTTGGCAACAATATTGAAGATAGTCATAATTTGCTGACTGCTTTAAAAGATATCTTGATAGCAGAGACAGGCATATTGTGTTCCCTTGAAAAAAAAAGAACAGAAACTTGCTTTGTTCTTTAGATAAGATGATTTCTATTCTGTGTCTTTTCTACAAAGTCTGGAGCTGTGTGCTGGGAGAATGGCAGGGACCAACTGATCTGGGCCTCTGTGCTGGTATGAGGTTAAGTGTACTCAGCTCTCCCTTATACACGTTCTGCTAGTGTCGCCTCTTGAAAACCTTCAGGGATGATTTTCCAGTCTCCCTAGATAGTTTTAACCATGTGTTTCATCACTTTCTCAGTACCTTCAGAATTCGCTCTAGTATTTGAGTGTTATCACAAATTAAGCTCAAGTTCTTGTTTTGCTGTTCCTAGTGGCCATGAAAAATAATTGCTTTCTGTCTTATTTTAGTTTGAAAACTGATACTGTATCTGTCTCTGTTGGGATTTTTTTTCCTAACCAAATATGGTAGTGGTTTTGTTTTTCTACTGCTTCTGCTATTTCTCCTGAATTTCCTATATGAAATTTTGTTGTAGTAGAAATGGGGTCTAACAGAGCAGATCAACTTTGCTGAGGTTTTATTAGACCTGTAAACTGGAGATACACACTTGTAACTATAGTATAATTACAGCTTCCATTCTGGATATCCAAATGCTATTTCATTTCCTGTACCCCTCCCAAAGGTGAATTTTACCATAGTGTTCCTCTGGTTTAACCTGAACGTCAGTGCAGAAGGTAGAGGGAGAGTCTGCTAAATGCTAAAGGGAAACTAAATTCCTTAGCAGCTTTTTGACTCCTACATGAAGGTAAACAAAGTACACTAGACTTTCCTAGGGGATGCAGCAGAGGGTCAGAGATGTGGACACCAGTAAGACCATTATGACCATCTATAAAATTTCACCCTACGTTTCCTACAGACATCTTGGTTTTCACGGCTGAAATAGGGCAGGAATATTTTACTTAATGCCAGATGTCTCTTTCTAAAGGCTTCAAATGATGAATAATACCATGTTACCTGCGTGGATTATGTGATCAAGTACTACTGTGGAAAAGCATGTAAATGATGGACTCCCCATCAGTCCTTGCCTTTTATTCAGCTAGTTTGTACCTGGTTTCAATATCCTGTGCTCCTTATGAGCATTTGGCAGCAAACATGTTTGCTTTTTCCTGTCACAGGTATTTATTAAATCAGCCAAAATACCTGTGGTCAAGGTTTATTATAAAGTCTTAACATTTGTTAACGATACACCTCAACATATTCAGAAGGATGTTTGTTGTAAGACAAGGAAATTGACTGAAATGATGCTCTTTAAGTGGCTGTCTCGTCAAAACAGCATTCCTTGCTTATTCACCCCGGTGTCCCTGTAGCTGTGAACACTGGCTGCAGTGAGAGCAGAATCATTTAAGAATTTTTGTTGCTCTCCTAAGTATTGAACTGAAGAAAATATTTCACTTATACTGTGTGAGTGGAAAGCCAGTTTCTCTCCCAAGGAGAATAAGTACAAAGCTGAACTGAAATTAATCATTTACATTCAGCAGGAGTGCCTGTGTGTGGAGGGCCAGTGCTGCTGCATCACTGATTGTGGTTTGCTTTCCTACAACAGTGAGAGGGGATGGGTATGAATAATGCCAAGGTCTAAATGTGTGTAATTCTTATGCTGTCTTTATTCTCATGGATATGTAGGACCTTGCCATGTCAACAGCAATTCCTCCCTTCCCCCTTCATCCCCATCAGTCATTTCTAAAGCTATTTGCGTGTGAATTCCTATGGCCACCTCTTGCAACACTGGGGCCGACCTGCTAAAAGTAGGTCTCCTAGGGTTTCAATCAACTTGCCACGTGTAATAGCTAAATAATCTTGCCTGCCTGCAAGAAAACGACCTGCACACTGAAGGAAAGGGCAGATGAGGCTTCTACTCCGAGTTAACTGTTCAGATAAGCACAGTGGTGTGGAGCAACAGATCACACAAAACTATGAAACTGCTCTCAACTTCCTAATGTGCAGATACCATCCACTAAAGTGCTCGTAGTATTGACTGGGCTCATTGTGTTAGGCAAGGGTCCGTAATGTCTTGTCCCGGGAACTCCTCTTTATTACCCTGCTTTCAAACATGTACCTCTGCTGGCATTCACAGCTGATTAATGGAGTCCACTCTTCCCATTAAGTTATAAATGTTATTAGGTCTTGGACGTTGGATAACAGCACCACAGCACAGAGAGCTAAGCTGAAGTCCATCTGCAGAAGTCTTGTCCGAGGGTTGGTTGCTAGAACAGCATTTTGTAGTGTGGGAGATGCTGGGTTCAGAAGGGTAACATCAGAGAGTGTCATGCTAAACAGTGTCAAGGTTTGAAGCTCTTATTTCTGCAGAAGTGGAGTTTCATCCACAGTCTGTTGTAACTATTTCACCACGGATAGTAATGGGAAAACAGAATTGTGGCATTTGTAAAGCTGTTTTTGCTTAGAGGATGGTGCTGTGAGTGCAGCTGTTGCTGAAACTAGAATGGCTTGGCATTAGTTTGGCAAAATGGCATTCACAGAAACAGTAGATGGGGAGAACCTATGAAAATCAGTTGTAGGCAATACTGTTTGGAAAAGTGTTTCCAGATTCATTAACATGCAACATAATTAATATTTTCCTCAGACTGATAACGAGTTCTTGGAAGTTTTAGTCAGTGTAAGGTACTCCTGGTCATTTTCCAGTAAAAGTCAACAAAGATCATTTTTCACAGTGTTCATGTGAATATATCCTTGGTACTGTTTGAAATATCATGAGAGGATGCTCCAAAACATTGTTGTCTGGGTGCAACGATAACGTGATACATAGATGAAGAGAAGGGGATGAAAAATCAATTTTACTTTTTTGAGAAACATGTATTCTTGATCTCCTCATGAAGGAGCCTTTACAATTACAGAACTGTGGGGGGGAAAAGGCAAACTCCTGAACTTTGAGGTTATGAAGCCTGCTATCACTCACTACACCTTTTCTTACTAAGTTTTTCCAAGTTCTGGATGTTGATCCCTTTCTTCTGATGTTCTCTTTTCTGATGAGATTTCTTGAGAATTTTTTTCATGACACAGTTTTGGTCAGATGTATCTGCTAATGTAATTGGTGGTGGGTTGGTTTTGGTTCTCTTTTTTTCCTTTCTTCTTCTCCTAGCTCACCAATCTACTTTAAAACATGTGAAGAGAATTTTAACATTCTTAGGAACCAAAACTGACTTTTCTAGAGTTCTTGTGCTGCTTGTAGAAAGGCCTTTTGCTACTGTTACTTGGGAGATGTTTGGTAAGTTACTTGCTCATGTCAGCTTAGGGTCTGGAAGCATTCTTTTATGAGCTTAACTGATGTCTTTGGTTTCAACATGAAATCCTTGTAATTTTCTTGTAAGTGAATGTGCTTTTCCTGAAAGAACTTCCTCGGTATTTTTGAGCAGGTTTTCTGCAATTTTTTTTTCTATCATCACTGGGATGTGAGGCTAGCACCACTTCTAAAAGTTGGACTTCTGAAAAATAAAGTAAAATAATTGGAAAATATTGAATTAGTAATAAAGTTGCCAATTTTTTAATCTCTCCTTTTTTTGCTAAAATAAATTACAACACATGCATGTGAATAAATGGTAACAGCTTGGGGGTTTTTCTATGACTTAAATAAATAATGTGGACTGCCAATTTTCTGGTTTTTCCTACTCTGGGCATGGCTTGGGAGACTGGAGACTATTGATTTAGGGATGCTTAAACTTTCACATGTAAATATTCTCATTAGCTTCAAAGACAATAATAACCTGTGAAAGTTACAGTTCTGTTTAAGTCTTTGCAGAAGCATAGTTATTATTTCTATTCTTTGAGTCCTTGGAAGATAAAAGTTCCACATCCTTCTCAGGCAAACTATTCTGAAACTGTCCTATACCTGAAGGTAGATGTAAAAACTTGTGTTGTTTGCAATGATGTTATTCCCTCTTGCTATACACATCAGAAATAATAAACAGATTGCAGTTACCAAGGTATTTCAAGTATGCTACGAATTTTCAAGTTCACATCCTCTTCCATGTTTCCTACTGCTCTGCTCCACAGTCTTTTTGAAAGTTAAAGAATTGGGTGCCAGTTTGTTGTTTTGGTTTTTTTTTTTTTAACTTCCTGGTGGGGAAAAAAAAAGGTGCTTAAAACATCAAAGACTACAAGAAAAAGAGTCTACTGGTACAATTATACAACCCAAAGGAACTAAATTTATTGTTTTGTGGGATGTGCTTTTTCTCTGTAGGCAGTACCTGGAATCTTTTCTACAGAGGTTTTTTATTCCTGAGGTTGTATGGTATAAGTGAGGCATCCAATTTACAGTCCAAGACCAGATGTATGTTTTTCCTAGTATGCAGGTCCTTCTAATTAGTGAGGTTATCAAAACTTACTCAAATTGCTGAATAAAGTTAATTCTAGTCAGAACTTTTCAGGCTTTGCATTTCTCTGCTGAATAACCAGTTTTCTTTCACTGGAAAGACCTGCTGTGTGCAAGGATCCTCCTAGGACTCTGTGCTTTCTCCCAGAAGAGATAGGTTTGACTACTGAGGGACTCAGAAGGCAGTGTGATGCAGGATTTCTTCTGGGGGAAAGCATAGCCTTCCTCTGTGAGTGGTTCCTGTTTCACTATTTTACATGCTGTGATAAGATTGCAGAGCTTAATAATCATAGGAGATGATAAGGTTTCTTGGTTTTTGGTTATGCTGTGAAAGCTTGAGTTCTGCAGGTGCAATTTGTCCTAGTAGAGAAGGAGTGGTGATCTTTAAATAAATTAGCATATGTCAAATTCATCTATCAAAAATATTAAATTAGGCTAAGTGATTAGAAAGAAAATGTTAATGAGGCAGTATACCTAGTATTGAAAACATCTATCCAGGGTTTTTGGATGCAGATGTTAATGTATATGAAGACTTCTGCACCTAAGAATTCCTGTTGCAACCTATTCTCATCTTTTATTTGTAGAAGTTTTTATTGTTGATAAATGCATTATTTTGTGTACTTTAGACTAAAGAGAGAGAATACTGTTAACAACCAGGCTGTGCTTAGTGAAAGTCCAACAAAAAAACTTCCAAG
Source organism: Myrmophylax atrothorax (assembly GCA_026770055.1). Taxonomy (NCBI): domain Eukaryota; kingdom Metazoa; phylum Chordata; class Aves; order Passeriformes; family Thamnophilidae; genus Myrmophylax; species Myrmophylax atrothorax. Next base: position 26,859,205 of record JAOXXN010000395.1, read on the forward strand.
CCTTTAAAACAACAACCAACAAAAAATTAAAGGCTCTGTGTGAGAACTCTTGGAATGCTTTTGTTCTTCTGGAAATTCTACCTTTGCTTGTAAATGTTTTCATTTATTAAGAATGATCTTATTATTTCCACTTTACTCTGACAACTAGTTGGTGTTTGTCATCTCCAGAAGTCTCCCTTAAGTTCTCTTTTACTTCTACTGAGTATTCTGTCTTTTAAATTGACAGTAATTATAGAAATATTTAAGCCATTACTCTCTTTTTCAACAAAATGTCGCTTATGCAGTCCCTCCTTGAAAATGTGTCACAAAATGTGTATTTTTTAATCTTTACCTATGACTTTGAGCAGGCCTTGATATTTTCAAATTTCTCTTTGCAACCGCAAAGTCATAAAACCAGAACTAATTATTTTAAAATCAAAGCTAAATGAAAGCTGAAATGTCCTTGCAGATAATCTGAAAATAAATTTTTATCCCCCAGGAAACTCCAGTTATATGCAATAAAATGTTAGCAAGAAGACATTTAAGGATGATTTCAAGGACTCATCATAAGCTGGTGTCCAAACTAGAACTTACTCTAAAGATTTCCTCCAATAGATTCCTGTAGTAAATACATTGCAATACAGTAGATAAGCGTAACTTATTTTAAAACAATTGTTGTTTTAGCTATATGGCTTGATGCCAGAGGATCATGCTTATGGGTAAGTGATCCAATCCTTAAAAGGAGAATAAGTAAAAGAAGAGGCTGCCTTTTTTTTTTTTTTTTGGTTAAAAAAAGAGGCTTATCTATGGTTCTAATTCAAAGGAAAAACAGCTGCTGCTTCTCTTGGCTATCCTCTAGCCTGACTCCAGCGTTGCATGTCCTTTCCCAAGCATGCTGAAGGACAAAGATGTTTGGTTTGAAATACAAGAGAAATCTTGCCCTGACTTTAAAAATCATTTTCATTCAACTTCAGCTACTGAGGTTATGTGCCATTTTTATCCACTTACTATAGTGCCATTGCATCAGTCTTCAGATGCAGAAAAGTCAAAGGTCAGTCCAGGTCTCTCTCTTCCTTAGTGTTCAATCATCTAGTTGATATGAACTCGTTATTAAATTATTTTATGAAAGAAAAGTGGAAAGCAAATAAATACAATGAAATCTATTATCCCAGAGATGTTGTGTGTAGGCATTTCCCCTCTCCTAGTGTGGAAGTATGCTTGAAAACCGCAGTGAAGGGATACAACAACAACAAAAAATCAGCTTGGTTTTCTTGTGTCAAAGGAACAAAAATATGCTAAAGCAAACGTCTTGGATTGTGGCAGCAGAACTTGAAAGACTGGACCTGCCTAATGACAGTCTGCAAGTCTTTGCTGAATGAATTTGTACAAAGCGCTAATGAAGACAAACAGTCTATTTAGGCGTGCTGGAAAGCTCCCATTCAGCAAGCAGCTGGCATGAATGTTGTCAGTCAGAAGACACAAGCAGATGACAAATAACTGAATATGTGGAAAAAATGAGATGACAATGAGCTGATTTCTCATTAACACTTCTTTTCTTCTTCTTTAGATATTATAAACACATTATTCAGGGTTGGTTGTCCTGGCCTCCTAAATGCCAGTAAGTCATGGCTGAAGCAGTGTGCAGATGGGAAGCTGCTGCCGGATGGGAGGACAGTCCCCCTCCTCTGGAGCTGGGCACTTTGCATCCCAAGCTATTCAAACTCTCTGTGCTCCCAAAGTAATTTCTGTGGTGCACAAGAAAGGCAAATTCTATGTAAGACAGGGTTGCTGTGAAGCACTAACAGACTTTTCTTGCTCTGATTAAAAAAAGGCCATTTTAATGAAAACTAAAGGAAGGATTACTGTCAGCTGTAGAGCTGGCAGAATGCTTTAAAGTGTATTATCAAAGTAGAACAGCCCATTTTTTTTCTTCAATGTTCACAAATTTTGCAAGTTCTTAGAATAATGGAAACTATTAAATAATTGTGAATTAAAAGCAATTAAAAATGTTGCAGAATTCCCTGGAGAGGCCTTCTGTTTTACACAGGCAGTATAAATGGCCTTATACTGCAATTCTTCAGATTCAGCTTCTCATCCAGTGAGACAAACAGGACTATTGGGCACAATGGTTAATTTTACCTTCTAGAAACTGGAATCCAGTAAAAATGGGACTTTTGCAGCCTAACTATGATGTCTTCAAATGCCTGAAAGCTGTCTTAGACTTGATGTTTGGTTCCAGCATCTCACCTTCTTTCCTTCTCCTGATTCCCCATCTCTATGAGATTTTACTTGCACAGTCACACTTCCTTTTACAGTTTGGTCATTGATATAAATTGAGGCAGTACAAAGCAGCCAAGTCCCACATTGACATTGTGTTAAGCTGCTTGCTCGTTTCCCAGCTTCTTCAACTAAAGCAAGAGGTTGGATTGGGCTACACTTGCCCATGATATTCATATCTGACATTTGACTTCACTGAGAGTTTAAATCCTAAAGTAGAATATATGATATTTTGCTTTCTTAACTCAAGTGGTCAGTCCAGGTAATTGTTTCAAACTTTACAAATGAAATGTTTGTGTTGTACATGCGGTTTTTCTTTCTTTGATTCTTTTGTTCCTCCCCTACCCCCCAAATCGGTGGACAACTGCTCTCAAAGTGTTTTTCATGTTATATTGTAGGTTGTCCAAGTTAATAGGACTGAAAGATATATGTGTGTCTGTTCGTATGTATAGATAGATACTCACATGGTCAAAATGTTGCTTTTGCTCCCCCAAGGAGAGGATTACAGTGGTCAGCTGATAAATCCAATTCTTTCACATGCTTCAAATCCACCACAACAGATCCAAATTATTAGTTATCCAGGATTTATAGTATTATTTTCTCTCCTTGCTTCCCCTTTCCGCCTAGTCTTCATTAGTCTGAAGAATCTACAGGTATTTGAAAATACAACTTGGTGCTTATTTGCTCTCTTGAAATCATGTTGAGAATATAGCCCTTAGCTATTTTGCATCTATGAAGGATGATGATACTTCCATTAATGAAAAAATTTTGCATGGCTAGAGGAACCTGGTCTGCCCCACTAATACCCATCATGAGTTTAAAAAACAACCAAACAAAAGATCTATTTATTTGGGCTCATTTTCATGCACTTCCCTGTGCTTGGGGTATGAATCTCTTTCGCCATGTGATGGAAGGTACTTGCATTTGGTGCCCAGTCATGCTGTGGAGGTGTTTTATTTCTCTGACTCTGAAAAGTTCAAATTTAACAGTACACTAGACATTACGTAATTTCAGGCTGCTGCCAAAATGCTCCTTTTGTGTATCTCCTTTCTGCTCTTCATGTAGGTTTTTTGATTACTGATCCAGCTGTGCTCTGTCTGTGGCTTAGGGCTTTAGGGTCCCAAAGAGTGTCTTTCTCCTGTTCCTCTCTGAACTCACTGCTGCAAGTAATATTTCCCCCTACCTCTATGGAGGCTATACACAGGAAAGAGGAACTTGGGCACAATTATTTGCAGTACCTCATTGGCAGGGTCCTCTGCTAGGTTCCTCTTCCATTTGGATGGGTGCTGGTATGGCCATTGAAACTTTCCTTTCCTCTTTTCAAGTTGATTTTTTGACATGTTGTGGCATTATGAAGACCCTGAATGATCAGTGATAAATAAACCAAAAATAACAAATAAATTGAAAACCCACTCACCTCCCCCACCCCCCAACATCCTTAGAGATAAGGCATTTTCCTCCTAAAAAGCCCAGTGTTCCTAGAGATGCTAACTGGTGCTCTATTATGTGCTGTATTATTTGGGGATTTGCATCTCTGCATATTTTAGCAGTGTCTGTATCCGTTAATGCACATTGAATCGGCCCTTTTCTCCTCTGTGTCAAAATATGTGGTGACAGTTCGTGAAAATAACATCTGCCAACAAGAAGTACTTTAGACAGTGAAACAAGAGCTATAGTGCAGGCACTGAACTGGGTCTGGTTCAGCCTTTTGGTTCTTTGCAGTATGGCATGTTATTTTTGCATAGGGAATGCATATCTTCATAGTAAGAAATGGCAGTTGCAGTGCTACATTTTATTAAAGGTTTTTAATGTTGGTTGTGTGTAATTTGTAACAAAGAAGATAAATACCTTCACTACTTGTGCAGTTAGCACACCTCACTTTTCCTGCTTGATTTTTTTATTCATCATAGAAACAGTTTGATTATTGTTCAGTGTTTTGCACGTTGAAATCCAAGACATACTGACACTGTAGAAAATAAGCGTGAAGTAATATCCCATCTTCAGATAACTTGTACCCTATTCCACAAAGACTGTAGTCCACTTTATTTCTATGTAAGTGATGTTTCCTATTGATTTTAGTGTTGCACTCTGAATAGCAATTAGGTGGGTAAAGAAACATCTTTGAATTATATTAATCAAGAAAATAAACAAATGACAGAAATAATGAGCTAAGAGGGATGAAGATAGAGAAGGGTGCATATAGGGTTAAATCCCTGCCTAGGACCAGCTTTCTTTGCTTCCTGTCCCTGCCATGAATTGCCTGTGTGCCCACATTTTAAGCAAAAAAATGGGATAATGTGGACTTTTTTTTTCCTTCTGAAATCTCGTGGGA
>JAOXXN010000395.1:26878556-26888971 GCA_026770055.1 Myrmophylax atrothorax
CACTGAGTGCCATGATCTGGTAAATGTACTGGAGTTGGATCAAGGGTCGGACTTGATGATCTCGGAGGTCTTTTCCAACCCAATCGATTGTATGATTCTATGAGATGGAAAGGCTCTGGATTTAAATGAAGACAGGGAGTTACACTTTAACCTGGCTGTGACAGGAAAAAAAAGAAACACAAAACCCAAACACCAAACTGTTGTTTATGAAAGTAAATGTAAGACTTTGATAGTGTATCTGCAACATCCATGAGTCTTCATCTCTTCAGTATTCCTATGAATTCCTTTTTTGGAAAATACTGATATTTGCTGGAATAATTAATTCCAGGTCTCTGCTTCAATAAACAGCTGATATCTTTCTCTCATTGTGCTATAGATTTAAAATTAATTTTATGAGTCCTGAGATGAGACTTGTTGAAGATGTAAGGTGACAGGTGCAACAATGGCAAACAGTTTTCTTTGTTAAATATGTCCTTCTTGAGGAAGGCAGGCTTTTCTTGAAGACTGAAAATGTCATCTTGGCCATTAAGCAACATAAAGGCTCACATTTCAGTCCTTTGATTCTCCTGTGATGCATTTCAAATGAATAAATGTCCATATTCCAATTTTGAGAGCAGTGTTTTTAAAATATGGTTTCTGGTGTTTTCCTCTCCTTTATGTAATTTTGTTTTACCCAGAGAATGTTCAGAAGATTTCATGTACCGTGACTGTTGTCTTGTTGGTACATATATGTGCTGTGCTGTACTCTGTATTGAAAACAGGCAAGACATGACAGGTAAATCTTCTACCTTAACATTTTTGAGCTTCTATAGTCTACTAGCAAGAATTTTTTTCAGCTGAGGTACCATATGTGATTAGTCAAGAAAACGTCCTTCAGGTTTTGTGACAGAGATTACATCCACTTCTTTTTTGTAGTGAACTGACAAGCTGATCATAAAATATTTGCCATATATGGAAAAAATATACTGAAGAAAGACAATGAAGGCAAATTTAAATAACTGTATTTTTAGTTATCTACAGAAAAAAAAATGAAGAGATTACCAGAAATCTGGAAGAGGATTTGAAAAATTTGAAAAAGGAAAATTAAGAGGAAAAAAGTTGTGGTCTAGGTGTCTGTTCACATTTTTTTAGCAAGGACAAGCTTTTTCAAAAAACCCTCATGACTCACCTACAACCAGCTCACATGTACATATTTTCATATGTGCTAGAGTTTTGAGAAGGAGTTTTTAGCAATAACTCAATAGTTGCTTATGACTTAAATTATGCAAAGATGACTGTATCTGTAAATATTGCAAGATTGTTGGGGTATAAGTTAGAAAAAAAGATCTATGAAGATCAAGGCTAAAATAAACATTGCACATGTATTGATTTCACCTGCATTAGAAATTTTTTGTCCACTTTTCAGTGTTCCTGGATATTAATATATAACAACTCTACAGTCCCAGACAGATGAGAAAAGAATGTTTCAGAGTATTTTTTCTCTGAAAAATGTGATTTAGACTAAAGAAAAGGTGAAAGCATTTTAGAAACTTCTCTTTTCCTAAAAGTAACTTCCCACACAAAAAAGAAAAAAAAACTCTCAAAAAACGCAAACAAAAAAAAAGAGCCACATGTACTAATTTGACACTTCGCCTTTTTCAAACTGTCAAGGAAATTCAATCAAGAAATCATATAAAACTCTATTTTTATGTTGATATAAAACCATGATAACTTAATCTAACTTTAGCCATAGTGCTTTACTTATACCTTTTGCTCCTAGGAAGTTAGGAGTTTCCAGTGTAATTAAGGACAAGCCAGGAAGTTCCTGCCCATAGCTAACCCTAAGAACCAATATGATGAGATCCAGTCCATTTTACCCTGACACCAAATATCTTCCCCCAGTCTAATTAGCATGTTTTCCTTTCAATCGCTATGACAACTCTAATGCCTAAATTCCTAAGTAACCAAGACAGGCATGTGTCATGGTTTAACCCCAGCCACTTTAAGCTCCACACAGCCACTTGGTCACTTCTGAAACAGCAGGATTGAGGAGATAATCAGAAGGGTAAAAGCTAGAAAACTTGTGGGTTGGAATAAAGAGAATTTAATAGGAAAAGCAAAAGCTGTATATGCAAGCAAAGCAAAACAAGGAATTCACTGCTTCCCATGGGCAGGCCAGTGTCCAGCCATCTCCAGGAGAGCAGTGTCTTGTTATACGTACGAGTTACTTGGGAAGACAAATGCCATCACTCTGAACATCCTCCCTTTGCTCCCTCTTTCCCTCACTTAATATATATATAGTATGGAATATCCCCTTGGTCAGTTTGGTCACCTGTCCAAGCTGAGTCTCCTTCCAGCTTCTGTGCAGTCGTCACTTCCTCACCAGTATGACAGTATGAGAAGCAGGAAAGACCTTGACCCTATGCAAGTGTTGGTCAGCAATAACAAAACTATACTATCACCAAGTTGTTCAGCACAAATCCAAAACACAGCCCCAAAACAGCCACTGTGAGAAAATTATCCCAGCCAAAACCAGTACAGCATGAAATGGGGCAAAAATTACTATAGTCCTGAGTGTGAATAAGTAGATAAGCTAGCAGGTGACGATAGTAAAGTTTTATGGATAGAAGAATAGAACAGACAGTAACACAAACCATGAACCCTTTTGCTGCAGAGATCATAAAGGTCAGTCTACATCTGGATCAGTTTTGTAGATGCACATTATTATTTGAGTTCAAGTGTACCTTGCTCCTCTTTAATTTAAAAGATTTAGTTAAATGGGTACAAAATGTGATATTCTTCTTTAGCAGAAGTGACCAAACATGTAGAGCATCCTAAATTAAATAGCTATACTTATTTTACATTTTCAAATCCGCTTCAGTGTATTACCAGAATTAACTCAGGCAAAGCAGCCTGATACCCAAATACTTCCTTCCCAAATATCTGAAAGATCTGACTTGGCCATTCAAAATCTGTGCTGCCTGTTTCTCCTGGTTTAAACAGGGAATGAGTATATCTGTATTTTCAGTGAATATCCTTGTGATTATTGTCACTGATACTCATTTCACAGCTGCAAATGAGAAGCTTGTAGAAGGACAAATTAAAATGGACCTGAAAACTGAACCAAAAGCTATTAGCTCTAACTTCTCAGCCATGGACTCAGAGACTGTGCATCTCTTCCTTGGCACCAGCTTGCTGCAGGTGCAAGGTTATTGGTCACAAATCAGTTGTGCAACTATTTTGGAGAGATGACCAAGAACCACAGATATGTCCAAAATTAGCCCATCTATAACTTACATTGCAAGCCATTCTTCAGTTGTTGCTGGGCACATTTTACTGGCTCTCAGAAGTTGCTGTTTAATAGAAGTAAGACATTACTACATTACTGCTAATTGCTGCATTAAGAAGACTGAAAAATTACTAGTTGTTTAAATAGAAATTGTTGGAGCTTGGAGAATAAATGTTTAATTTCACCTAAAGTACCTAAACCATCTAGTTAGGCCAGGATGGGGAGAAAATCAATGAACCAAATAGTAAATCCAGTACAATAGAAAAGTGTTTCAAATTCTGTGAGAATGTGTACTGAATATATCATAAAATCATAGAATCATCAGGATTGAAAGACATCTACCATATCACCCCGTCCAACCATCCACTACCACTGTAACCCCTAAGGCACTAAACTACAACACCCAGTGCCAGATCCAGACACCTCTTGAACACCTTCAGGGATGACGACTCCATTTTTTTTATATGATACCTGAGAGTCAATCCAGACCCTCAGAAGAAGATGATGGCTACCATTTTCTATATGGAAAGATTTTCTATGTTGTCAGCCCTATCTAATCTCTTAAGAAGAGATACCTGGCTCATTTAACACACTCCACCTCTTAAGGAATTTCTGAAATCTGCAAGAGAAATGTCCGTGATCTGCACCAGATTTCTTTTCTTCTCTTCCAGTATACAGAGTGAAATTTCCTTAGAAAATTTATAAAGAGAGATATGAAAAAGTAATAAGAACATGAATTCATAGTAGAATAAGCTAAATAAATGATGACTTTGCCATCTAGACAAAACAGATAGAACCAATTTATTTGCTTGTAAACCACAATGCAGTTAAATGTCCCCTTGGGTTTTGGATTGATTATTCTTGGGGTACTTTTTGAACTGACTCATGCATTTCTTAGCCTATGTATTTCCATGAAATTGGTATTTTATTTAAAATAGAAATGAAATTATAATCTATACTTTTATTTTTAAGAAACACTCTGGAGCTAATAAAACCACCACCACCAAAAAAAAATAATGGCCTCATAACACAGATGGGTATTAGTGAAGATGAGATTAACTGGGATTTTGTTGTCTGTGAATTGAAAAATTATTTAATAAATACTGATTTTTTGAGTCCTAATGACATTAAATCTAGTGAAAAAATATATATGAAGAATTGGAATGCTGATACCTACTGTAGTTAGACCTATCTTCTGGTTACAGTCACTCAACACTCAGTAGATAGGTTGGGATGAGTTCAGAGATAGTTAACTGAATGGGCTAGGTGACTTTTGATTGCTTTCTTAGTTTCTCACTGATGTTTCAGTGCAGCAGAATCCCATCGTGCTTTAAAGGTTAGTCCATTTACATGTCTCTCTGACTGCAGAATTTCCAAGAACATCAGTAGAACACACAAAGGCAGACACTTTAAATGTAAGGGAAATACCTCTTTTTTTCTTGTTTAAGTACAGAGAAAGGAAAAAAAAAAGTGGGAAAAAATTAGTTTCTTACCACATACACACATTTTATGGTGTTTCCAGGTGCTGTGATCAGTTTTAGACAAGACCTACAATGACATAAGAAAGCTAAGAAACTGACAGCAGTGAATGTGGCATTTATTAGAATGAATTTCAGGTCCTGATAACTGTAGATTTGAGTCATGTTGCTAGACATTTTTAGCCCCTATGACCTCTGAGCAGTGACGTCTTTGCACCACCTTTCTGCTAGGCACAGCACAAATGAAGCATGAGAACAAGAAAGAAGAAAAACAGAAGGCCTAGGAATCATCTAACTAATGTGCTGCTTTATCTAAAGCTTTGATTTACTGACCAAGGACAGAGCTGGTCCTTTGGCATGCAGCCTGAGAAAATGGTAGGTGTGTGAGTGGCTGCACAGAAAGCAGCAGCCTGTGCCATAACTCATGAGTGAGATAAGCACCTTGGAACACCAGGGTCTGTGTATGTGCAGGCAAGAGTGTGCATGGCTGTTTTTGCTCTGACTGTTTAGGTCCTCCTGGATGTGTGCTATGCTATATAACCCAGGACAATTAGCATTAAATTGATTCTTGTCACACAAAACAGGGGTCCGTGCTTTATTCCTCCACTCCTTTCACTGCATTCACAGAAATGACTGAAAGGAGTGTGATCACTTGCAATTATGCCAATAAAAAAATGTAACAAATACAGAACCTCCCACTTAAAATGAAAAACCAAACCAAACCAAAATAAAAACCACAAACAAAGCAAAACAAAAAACCCAACCAACCAATGAACAAACAACAGCAACAACAAACAGAAAAAAGAGCAGCAGGATGATAATTTTCTTTCTTCTGATTCAATGTAGAATTTTTTATCAGATTTATAGTAAAGGTGGACAAAACAGTGCCAAATTATGACTGTGACAAAGCACAAAATTTTACATAGTGAACAGTCTAAGAAAACTCTGCAATCTGTGTCCTAAAAAATATTTTTCTAAGATGGGATCACAGTTGATGCAAAAAGAGTCATCTTTTTTGTGGTTTGTCACACATTGGTAAACCAGCTCTGTATACTTGAGGTAGTCCCAAACCCAAAAAGTTAATTCTTAAGGGAAAGAAAAACGCTTATGGAATTTTATGTCACATTGAAAGACTGTTATAATATGGAGATATAAAGCATCATGTATGTATTTCATAAGCAGAACACTGAGTTGTGCTGGGAGAAAGGAAAGCAAATGATGATTAAACTTACAATATTGAGCCAAAATCCACAAAAATTGTGTTGAGAAGGATGTAGTTGAGATATGGGATGCTCTTAGAATAATGACCTGGAAGCAGATGTAGAAGTTTGTTCATACAAAAAGGAGCCCGAAGGTCTGGCAGTGTGTGTATGCTCAGTGACTGTGAAGCACTACCAATCATGGTTCCTAGCATCCACAGGAGAAACTACCTTGGCATATAAGACACATCAACCTGGATGGGCTTCTCAAGGGAAGATGCAGATCTCCAGGCATGGGGCTGTAGGCATTTAAGGTGTTTAGGGCCTCTCTGTGGCCCGGGTGGGGGTGATGGTGCCACTGTTCACAGGGCGTATGTGATGATTGAAGGTCTCTAATGCCGGGTAAAACAGCCACAGTGCTCCAGAAGAAGGTTAGCAAACTGTGTAGTATCAGATCCAAAAAGAAGGAGTTCAGGTGGGTCATCTCTATATTCAGTTGTGTGAAAGGAGAGGCAGGGAAATAAAGAGTCTTTCTATGGTGAAGGCTTGGAAGTGTCAACCAGGAGTACCACTCCTTCCCTGCCTGTAGGTCTGAAGCAACATATCAGGTAGAGTGTTCTGACAACAGTGGAGGGACTAGAAGCCATGATCAACACAACAAACATATCAGCAGAGCCTAAGCTATGCAGCAGCACCAGAAGGAAGTGATGAGTATTTGGATGGACTACAATTAAGAATATGTAAAAAAAAAAACCAAAGGAAATTCTGTTTAGAATCACAAAGGGCACTAAACAAAATCAGTCATATCTTAATGTTTTTTTTTTCAAATGAGTCAGTACAGAGATGTCTCTGCAAACATGAAGCTGTAGGGGTCAGATTATATTTTCCACAATAAAATCATTATAATTGTGTTTAATTTTACATTTATTTACAAAATTCTCTTTTCAGGTAGCATTTATTCATCAAATTTCAATCAGCATAAATTCAGGGTGCTTAAAAATGATGCTCTGTGTTTTTGTGTCTAGTTTCCACCTCTGAAAATGTTGTGTGTGGCTTCCTTAGAAGAATGATAGGTATATACAACCAAACAAAACTGTAGGATATATAACAGTATCTTGCAACATTCTTCTTAATCTTGTAGAACAAGGCAAGCTTATGTAGCTCTGCAAGGAAAACACTGGGGGTTTAAACAGAAGCTCTTCTTTTTCACAGTTTGTTTCCATTTCCTATCTCCTAGATCCTTGCATAACCACCAGGTCTCTAGACACACTCCTGAAATGGTATTCCTTCAGCAGAAAATCTGACTTTTACAGAAAAAAAATAGTTTGACAATTTAGAGTTCTGTTGTTTTCTGGAAAAAACAAGCTTTTGGAACAGAGTTTATATTTTAGAAATTTGTTTTGCATTTTGAAAATGAATAGGCTTTGTGATTTTGAAGAATTTGTGCATGTATATATCTATACATGTGTCCATATGTGTGTACCCCTGAAAGCCTACATCTTGCTCTTTTCAACCAATTTTGTGAACCAAAAAGAAGATAATTTGAGAAAGTTAAAAATTGTGTAGTAACTTACATATAAGTATTAATCAAAAATAATAATGTTCAAGCAATAGCTCACTCAGCATTTCTAAAGCAGTCTTAAGTAAAATCAGTGCAACTAGTCATGCATAGAAAAGACCTTGACACCTTACATGACAAAGAACACAAGGAGGATGTTGGAGTTAATGAGTATCAGAAATGGGAACTAATGTAAGTTATGCTTGCCCCTAAATCTACCAGCACGTGAAAAAATGGCACAAGAATTTCACTATATGCACGCAGCCTTTCCTGGTTTCTGATGGTATGTGACTACAACAGGAAAAGGGGTCAGTTAAGAAGCATCTGTCATGTTTTCCTAATGCCAGGCAATAACTTTGTGAAAAAGCAAGTGCAATAAAGGAATAAAGAAAACTAGAAATCATCTCATATGTGTCTCTCATGGTTTCAAATAGTTATTTGCCATCTAGGCATTGCATGTTGGGATAGTAAAGCTTATGTATGTCTGTACTGCAAGAATAAAAAGAGCAGTGAATTACAGAATTCCTTTGACACACAGAGCTCCAGGTTTAGAGGTATTTTGCAAGCTGTCTCATGAATGGCTACCCAGGCAGAACAAAATGAGAACAAATTGATTCTTTCACTAAATAGTAAGACAGTTTTTGCATGATGACTCTTTTTGGGCTTTATGAGATGAGCTCGCCATTCAGACACTGCCAGTAGCTGTTTATGTGCTTAGAGAAAATGGTAGGTGGAAGTCGATTCAGTGGTAACCTTATCACTCTCTCCAACTACCTGAAAGAATGCAGTAACAAGCTGGGGATTGGCCTATTGTCCCAGGTAACAAGTGATAGGACAAGAGAAAATGGCATCAAGCTGCACCAGGGGAGATCTAGGTTGGACATTAGGAAAAATTTCTTCACTGAAAGGGTGTTCAGACACTGGAATAGGCTACCAAGGGAAGTGATGGATTCACCATCCCTGAAAGTGTTCAGAAGCCATGTGGATGTGATACTTGGGAACACGGTTTAGTGGTGAATATGTAGTGCTAGGTTAGCATTTGGATTTGATGATTTAGAGGTCTTTTCTGATGTTAATGATTCTATGATGTTAAGTAGCCAATCCATCCAATGAATGGGATCTATTACAGATGCTAAGCATGTAATGCTGTGATTTTTATTTTACATTGCCACATGATGATCAGACAGTAGGAAACAATAGTAGCATTATTTACGAAACAATTAGGTTTTGTCTCTTCTATCTGAACATAGACAATTCCAGAGGAAATACACAATGCTGATATTAAACAATTTATGCTCACCTTCAATGACAGTGTTATTACTGAATGTGTGGTTCTCAGCTCCATCTTGCAGACTTCTTTTGGTACAGTGGTAGTGTTAAACCTTACTTTAATTAACTTCTGAAAATCATGAGAGTAGAAGAAGAAAATAGGAGTAATGCAGATACTAGAGGCTGATCTCAACATGTTACCAAGAGTACTAGAAATAGGAACCTCTTTAAGAAGACAGCTATGGATTTGCAATTCTGTCATGTCTCAGAAAGTTCACCTGCAGGAGGATCATGATGGTAGTGGAGCTGAACGACCTCTAATATTTAAACAGTCTCGTGTTGAGCTGATCTTAAGATCTCTATAATACAGTACTGTGTCATGCTCTGCATACCTTTCTGCTAGCAATCTACAGCCATTTTAAGAATGAAATAAAATTCCTTCAGCCACAGAGAATTTATAGAAGAAATATTCACATCTTTGAAATCTATTAATCTCTCTAATTTAGTCGAAGAAACCTTAATCTACAGTTTGCCTTACAGAAATATCCACTGAACAAGAATTTTAGCTAAATATACACAGAAGTAATAATAAAGTTAAGAAAATTGTTTAAAGATAAGTCTTTTCATGTTAAAAGTTCATTCAGTTTTATTAAGGTGCCAAAGTTTTAAAGTCCTGTAGTGCAGAGGAATTATTTTAAAGAAATTCAGAAAGCTCCTGAATGAATAAGTCAATGCACAAAGCAAAGGAAAATTGGTCTGTTTTTCTTTGCAGTGCTTTTGTGTGCTAACTATTCTTATGGAAGAGAAGTGACTATTACATTGAAAGTAGAGGAGAATATAGGTATGCTGTGTATGCCTTGTATCCGTTTACGTTGACAGAGTGTTGTTGGTACTGCAGTATCAGTCATTTTAGAAACACTATATCTAAAGTGGGAAATCACAAGAGCTCCTGCCAAAAGAATACTGGCAGTCTGGGTGTACTTCAGATTGCCAGGAAATTCTGGCAATTTTTAAAGTTTTGTGAAATGACCATTTGTACTGATGTGGTGGTTTGGACTCCAGCTAAATGCCAGGAGCCTGCTTCAGCAAGTTCATGGACCAAGATATGTACAAGGTGATCATTCAGCAATTACTATCATGGGTAAAATAGGCTTGACTTTGAGAAACTAATTTAATTTCTTGTCAATTAAAGCCAGAGTCTTCTTTCCATGGGATGCAGCTTTGTTCAAGGCACATCCACTTGCTCTAGAATGTCTACTTTATGTTGGGCCTTCGTGGGCTGTAGAGGGACAATCTACATCACTGTGGTCTTCACCATGTGCTGTATGGGGATCTCTGTTCTAGCACACGAAACACTTCCTCCCCATCCTTATTCTCTGACCTTGGTGTCTGAAGGGCTGTTTCAGTTTCCAGACTTCTCTCTCATAGGTGCTGTGTAGTATATTTTTACCCTGTCCCAAATATGTTATCACAGAGGTACTATAGATGTCACTGACTGGCTCTGTTTTGGCCAGCATCAGGTCTATCTTGGAGCTGTCTGGAAGATCCTCTATTGGACAGGGAACAGCTTCTAGTATCTTAGAGAAATCACTCTTGCATTCCCCTCACTACCAAAACCCTGCCATGGAAACCCAATATGACTT
>JAOXXN010000395.1:26889071-26922154 GCA_026770055.1 Myrmophylax atrothorax
AGTCTTAGGTAAAGTAACATAGGCATAAACAAATGAGCATAAGTAGAATAAGCATAAACAAAATAAGCATCATAAGCCTTAAGTAAAATAAACATAGACTCCCCTTTCCCCTCTCCCCCCCATCAATGTCACCTTCCTCTCTGTGGAAAAGGGTGGAGAAAGTCTGTTGCTTTACATGGTGAGCCTGCCAGGGGTTGTATAATGTTGGTAGTAGAGGTTTTCTGAGACATGGCAGTGATTGTTCTACTGCAGCCTAATGAATTGGCTGTATCTGGGGATACCTCTGACTTTGCAGCTTACTCCTGGGTCACTTCAGCTCTGACCCTTTTCCTGGTGTGGGCTGGTACTAAGTGACCCATTTGGGCTCTGTTTCCCCTCCATTTCCAACACTGAGGTGGCTGTCAGGTGGATGCCCTGCTGCACTGCCACGCATACCAGCTGTGGCAGGGCAACACCTGGAACTGTGTCTGACATGTGAGAACATGAGGATTGCTGTAAGGATGAGCTTCCTTAAACATCCCACAGCATTCCTGCATGGTATGGTGGCCTTGAGCTGTCAGGCTGCCAGTGAGCATAGGATGGCTTTTGAGTCGGGTGTGGGAGGGGAAAGGCACTGCAATGAAACTTCTCTTAGGCTGGAGAGCTCAAGCTGATCCAGGAGCTCTTCTTTCTCCTGTGGTTTGCATGTGTGTCATGGGCCTGGCAAGATAATTAGCCCTTTTTTGGACAATTTTTTTCCCTCTTTTGAGTGCTGTGACAAGATGTTACAGTCAGTGCCCTTTGTAACAATGCGATGGGGGTAGTGATGCACTGCTAAGCAACATGAGGTTGTTTTAGTCAAATGTAGCTGGAAGGTGTGGGGGGGAGGTGGGATGGCCATGGCAGTGCAAGCAAACAGATCAGGGCGGGAGGAGCCTCCGCTCAAAATCAGGGGCCTTGCAAAACTAAAAGAGGCTCCTTACATGCTTACTACCCTGGGGGGTTTGCTTTTAAAGCTGACATGCAGTGAGCCATTCTATTTTCCCCTCCCTATTGTAGTAGCTGCTGCCAACCTTGTTAAAGGAGAACCTCCAATCTTTGGCCTGCTGTGGAGTGGGAGGGAGGACTGGCTCCCACTGTGTCTGATCTGATTAGTTATTAATCTCCGTTCTTTCCTGAGCCCTGCTTGTTACACAAAGAACACAGGCTTGGAGTTCACTTATCGAAACTATTATTCTTTAATGCAGAACTGAATGTTCCAAGCAAAGCAATCACAGGTACACGGGAATGATTGAGGATGAAGTTTAGGGTAGAAAGAAACTATTTATGGAATTCATTTATGTATAAAAGAGTTTGCTCTTAAGGTTGAAGCAGAGACATGTGATGCTACCCTGTTCGGAGGGATCTGTTCATGCCAGCTGGGGAGTTTGCTACTCACCTATGATCCTGTTCCAATGTCATACCTGCCCTGTTGTGTACCTGTGAAAGGCCATTCTTTGCTCTGCTACAGACTCCCAGACTTTATTTTGTGTTGGAGGTGGGAAGATTTTTTACTTTCTGTACGTCTTCAGGAGCTTTTCGTAAACAACAATCCCCAGCCACAAGTTGTCTGGGATGGGATAGAAGGCTGAATTTGGGAACTGTGGTTGAATGTAATCTTCAGGCTGGGCTGGAGATGCTTGGAGAATCTCTTTTGTTAAGGTTTCAAGCTGAGACCATGGCATGGGTCTTACCGTGATTATTAGGTGCAAAATGCACTGAGGTACTACTTTTGTCTTTTCTTGTGTTGAATGGAAACATGTTGACATCTTCCTAAAACAGAGGAAATGATGATAAGACTGAACTAATAGTGACTTGGACAAGGGATGTACTTAGATTTTGTTATTGTTTTATGCTCTACTACGACATGCATTGCAGCACTGCTGTCCAGAATGACACACTGGGAGGAAATTGTATTTGCTATATGGAAACTGGGACGTGATTTCTCTTGTGTTGGAAGTAAGGAGAATGAAGCTGGTTTTGACACAGCTATTAAATTTCCTTTTTTTGCCAGTCATGCCCTTTTGTTATGGATTAATTGCACCTGGCTTGGTAAAGGGTTGTAGGAAGCTGAAATCTTTTAATTGGAAATATCCAAAGCTATTCTATTAAAGCAAGCCTTGCCAGCCAAACTCCATGTGTACATGACTTTGTGTAGTTTTGCCCTTAAATAGCCGAGACCTTGGAGTCAATGTAATTCATTGTGCTCCATGTAAATGAGGCTGTGCTAAATGACTAAGGGGTGTTATCCAGATAGGTCTGAGCTGAGGAGTCTGGGGGAAAATGATAGTATCTGACTGATAACAACTACCCTCTAGGGAAGAGTCTGGCCTTCATTTCTGTGAAGATATGAGCACAAATGCATTACAATACTACTAAAAAGCCTGAGGAAGGAATTCTTTTCCCTGCCCTTTTTTGAGGGCACTCAAGTCTTTATCCTTCCAGCCAAGAGCAATTTTTGCAACAATCTGTCTTCTTGAGGGATTAAGTCAGTGTCAAAGAGAGGGGAGACAGAACTGTTAATTGCAGGCAATTCAGTTGGGGTAAAAATGCAATTAGAAGAGACGTTGTGGGAATCGCAAATCCCAGGCACTGTTTCTTTATACCAAGATTTTCTGTATTCTGATTCATGTGTTTAGACCTGCTAAGTTACCCACTTAGTAAAGCTGTAACAAATAAAGGGAATTTATCAGCAATTTGTGGTGAAAACATGGAAAACCTTTCAGGCATCTTACGTCAAATCATATGTTTTTCACTTGCTAGTGTACTTGTTTAAGGTTGTGTAGACCTACCTATACCTGGATTATTTTTAAAGATAACACTTTCAAGCAGCTTACATGAACTTTTTTTATGAAAAAGACTGTATAAAAGCAAAGTTTCAGGTAAGGATACTTCAAGGCTGAAAGATAGCTCACTGAATGGAATTAATCACTTGTTCATCTAAAAGAAAATATAGTGCCTGAAAGGATAGAATGTGTTATTACAATAGATGTTTAGTAAGTACTATTCTTGTATGAAGAACTTGATTCAGAAAGGTTCCTGTGCAGCTACATTTAAATCAGGTTTCATGCAGTTACAATTTCAAATCAGATCTGGATGTGTGCTTCTCATCATCATAGCCATCCTTTAGAAATCACCTAGTGCAAATTTAAAAAAAAAGATTTATATAGAGAGAACTCTGAAATGAAATACGTGTAAAGGAAGATTTCTTATCATACACCGGCATTAACTCATGCAGCTGAAGTAGGGAAGCTCCCACATCTCTTAGACCCTTCTACTTCCTTTGCAGCAATCAAAAAAGGTATTTTTTTTCTTTTTGTGGAGGTTGAATATGGGATTTCTGTTGTGGAGAAAATAATGAAAGAAAATTTGTCCATATAAAGACTCCTTAGGACTCTGGCTCCCTCAAATACAAGCACCTTATGTGTTCAAGCTGGGATGTACAAAATTTCAATGTTGAGTTCAGTATCTATGTGGCTAGAGCTCTATATCTGGTCTAAAGAGGTATTAAAGTGTTCACAGGCTCTTCACACCTTACTAATGCTTCCTCTGATAAAAAAGATAAATGCCATGGCATTTGCAATCTATCTACCACCTCTAGCTATACTGTTTAGGATTGTTAAAAAAAAACAACAAAAAACCCAACCCAAACAAACTAGGGGAGGAAATAAGAATTCTTCAGAACTGATCCATGGCTGAAGATTAAAAATGTAATTTGACTAGCAGGTAATTACCATCATATTATGTGGGACAGATTCACTCAAGAGGAGTGGCAGTTCTGATTCCATTCCTTGTCTGATTCTTGGACACCAGCAGGATATTATTCAGGACACTAACACAATATGACTACCTCATTTTGTGTGAAACTGCAGAATACAATGAAGAGATGTGTGGAGAATCTGAAATGCTCGATATAAAAAAAAACCCAGCCCTTGGGAATGAAAATTACTTCTTAGGAGTACCTACCCTGAACTCTGCAAGAAGGATTGATTTTCAGGGTTTTGTTTTTTGTTTTGTTTCTTCATTTGGTTTGAGTTTTGTTCTGTTCATTTGCTCTTAAAACATGTTGTAGGTGACATAGTATCTCTAACTTGGGCTGTGGCATTTGAACTCCATTTGTCTGATCATGTCTTTTCTCACAGTGTAGTTAGAAGAGTGGCTGCAGCTTATTCAGGTACATCTGACCTAGTCTAGAAGTAGCCAAGAAATAGCTTAAGAAATAAAGACGTTGCAACATAAAGCATCTTTAGCTCCATAAAATGTTTTATGTTTCCACATGAAAGCTGCTGTAGTTGAAGCATTGCTGGTGCTTGTTGGTGTCATTTCATGCTTGGCTAACACCGACAGAAGTTACTACTCCTGAATGCCAGAGGTCCATTGACTCACCAAGAAAAGTTTAAGCTGATCCTATCCTTTTTCTTGAGCCAGTAGTAGATTTTGCACAGATGCCTGCTGAGTTGTATCTGCTTGCTGATACAGATAAAGCGTTCTTATAAGTTTAGACTGACAGCAGGGAGAGTGGCTTGTCACTTCTCACAGCAGTGTGGTCTTAAAGCATCAGCACAACCGTGCTCTGAGCTGGTTTCAAGGTGACTCAGACAAGCCTACACAAGGTGCAGTTACAACTTTGCTCTCTGTGTGTGCAAACCTGAAGTGTTAAGGGGTTATGGCATGGCAAGAAAAAAATTACAACTTGAGCAGTATTAATGATGCTGAATTCTGGACTGTGCTGCTTCTACAATCAACTTGAAAAGAAGCAATGCCTTTCTCTGCTGCTATAGCAACAGAGATTTAGATGTGTCTTCTCTTGAATGCAATCCAGAGAATCGTGTATCTTGTGCCTAGGATTTATGTATGAGACGGCAGGTGCTACAGATGACTTTGAAGAATGTGCTATGGTAGCTTAAGAAGTTACTACCTGCAGCTGTCTGTTCTCGTCTTCTGTAGGAATTTCCAGTGTCCATATTGAAGCTGGTAAAAGCAATATGTACCCACATAGATTCACCATCCCTGGAGGTTTTTAAACTGAGATTGGACATGGCACTGAGTGTCATGATCTAGTAAATGGACTGGAGTTGTACCAAGGGTTGGACTTGATGATCTTGGAGGTCTTTTCCAACCCAATCAATTCTGTGATTCTATGACATCAAAACTACCTTACTTAGATCATAACCTGTCATTTCAGCTTAGACTAATAACAGGTCTGACTCATGTTTGCAGGGAGATTTATTTGCTGCTGCTCAACAGAGTCTGCCCTGCCTCCATACAAAAAGGTTGGCAGGGAGAGGTGAACAGCACTCTTAGGTGCTTCTGAGCTGTCCCACTTTACTCGGATAACATTTGCAACTCTGGCTCGTATCTCTGACACGTATCCTCTGTGGCTGCCCCTGTGACAAGGCACAGCCATTGTAGAGGGAAGTACTGGGCAATTGGAGATATTTCTGTTTTCTGGTCCAGTTACACCTGCCTAAGAAAAGGAGTTGTAACTGTGCTGCAGATCCATATGGCATTGAGCCTGTGGTGCGGGCATACGTTCCTGTCTACCACTGTTGCTTTGGAAGGTAACTTTTCAGCAGAGATGTAGAAAAAAAAGGGTGTACAAGAGGAAAGGAACCTATCTGTGACAGCAAAGTTCAGCAAGAGTTTGTTTGTGGCAGCTCTTAGATGTCTCAGAAGGCCAAAAATATCTAGTGTGTGGAGCAAACAGTTGCCTAGAGTCAGCAGTGTTCAGCTACTTAAAACTCACCAACATGTAATGCTGAGGAAGAGGATAACTACTACATATCTACTCAGGGTAAGAGATATCAAGGTAACAGTCTGGTACCCTACAACCTTAATTCTTCTGAAGTCCTTCATTTTGGAGTTGCTTTTCTTCAAAGCCTCTAATAAAAACTACCTGCTTGAGTAATCCACTCAACTGCTCATGAATAGCATGATTAGACTATTAGAGGTGCCCTAGAGCAGAATGGGTTGGTGTTATTTGGCAAAGTACAAGTGGAAAACTAGATCATTCTCTTTATTCTCATTGTCGTGATATTTAAAGATTTGTTAACATTTTGGATTAGGATATGTGGTGTAGAGGCACTTATTAACCATCAACAGAAAAAACCTTTAGTTTGCATGCATTGGAATGAAAGAGTTTCTGTGATCAAGATTGAGAAAACCAGTGGCAGTGTTTCTGTACAGCTCCATTTGAATAGTATGGTTCTTTTGGTTTGTGTTGTTGTTTATGGTTCTGTTGATTAGTGTTCATTTTGCATCAAAACCTGACTAAATTGATTTCAGGATTAAAAACAAAGAAGCAGTCAAATTTTATACTTAGGAAATCCCTTTGAACTGAAAGTCTAAGAAAGGTCTTAGGCTGTATTCTTACCCCTGTGGTCTTATATCTTCCAGTGGAAATAAAAACTAAAGAAGGTTCCACAGTAAAAAGAAAATATCTAATCTAGTTTGTTTTAGGAGTAACTATAAAGACCATGCTGTTCTTCTGATAGGAGACGATTTTGACAGAAAATAACTTCTCCTTTTCCCAAAATGCATAAATATTTAAGTTTTCTAGCATGAAATATTAACAACAGGAGAAAAAAATACTATCTCTCTTTTGGGGTGTTTTTTTGGTCATAAATAAGAGAAAAAGAGAGTTGAAATAATTCAAGTGATTCTATTAAAACAATTACAATGTTATCTTTGTGTCTGATAAGTATCATGTATCTCTACATATCATTCATAGGGGTAACAACTATAAGTTTATTCTACATTGTTGGAAATATTTATGATCAAGAATTGCTGCACAGACTTGCAAGGGTCAGTGAATGACTGATAGCCGGTCTGGGAGTTCTCAGAGATATATTCTGCACTGTTTTACCTTCTTTCCATTAAACAGCCTCATACAAGAGCTGGATGATGTGTCATGTGGCTGGAAATAAATGCCTAGGAGCTTAAGGGGGCTACAGTCCCCTTGCCCTTTCCTCTCTGTCTATCCAAGAGAGAAATACACTTCTACCCAGTCTTGGCCTGAAATTTAGGAAACAAATAGCTTAGTTGTTTTATCCAATGACTGTGAAAACCATAACCCCCCATATACTCTTCTAGGAACAAATAAATGTTTAGCAGGAGCCTCCCTTCTTCTGGATGAGTGTCTGATGACAACTTAGAGAATTAGGCCACTTCTGTTGTTCCTGTGGAGTTTGTTGTGTGTTGCTTTTTTGGTGTTTTTTTTTTGGTTTGTTTGGTTGGTTGGTTTGGTTTTGTTTGTTTTGTGTTGTTTGGAGATTTTTGTGTTTGTTTGGGTTTTTTAATTTTTTTTTTCCCTTGAAAGAGACCTATTAGAAAAGCAGTGTCCTAAGAAATACGTACATGGGTGTTGGCTCCTCTGAATATATGTTGGCATGCAAGTCACCAATTTCTTGTGTCAAATACAAGAATATCAAAGTTCCCTAAATAAAATATGAAATCATTGAAGGATTAAGGTTGGAGGGGACCTTAAGAATCATGTAGTTTCAAACCCCTGTCCCCTTGCACTAAAGCAGATTCTGAAAGCCCCATCCAACCTGACATCTTTTTTTTTTTTTTTTAAGGAACCTTGAATATATTTAAAAGAAATAAGTGTGCTCTGAGTTTATGTA
Organism: Myrmophylax atrothorax; assembly: GCA_026770055.1. Taxonomy (NCBI): domain Eukaryota; kingdom Metazoa; phylum Chordata; class Aves; order Passeriformes; family Thamnophilidae; genus Myrmophylax; species Myrmophylax atrothorax. Next base: position 26,896,715 of record JAOXXN010000395.1, read on the forward strand.
CTAGGCCAAGTGCTTTGGGAGTTTATGCACAGGAGTTGTAGACCCTTGTGCACCTGGGGTGGGAGCCTGGTACTTGATAGTTCAGCCCAGAGTGGTTCTGCACTTGAAGAGGTCAGGCAATGGCTGGGTTGGGTGATGGTCTGGTTTAAAGCTTAGGATTTTATGTGTTTAGTTTCCACCAAAATTCTCTATGGAATTAGCCCAATAACTTTATAAGCCTTTTAGACATGTTTGTTCAGACTAAGGCAGCAGCTCTGTATCTAGCTTAAATTAATCAAGCATAAATTTGGTATGCTGCAAGTCTTACATTTTTCAGTTCAAAATTCAGACTGGTCTTTTTAAAATCTTTATTCTTATTCTGTTTATATTATTTATCTCACTCTTTTAAGCCGGTGAAATTCCTGTTTTCCTAATTCTCTTGATTAGTGCAAATAGAATTTTGTGGTTTCCAGATTTCCTCTAGAAATGCTACACTTCCACAAACCGACTAAATTTAAAGGCTCTCTGAGATAAGTTTCCTTCTTTTTCTTTTTGTTTTTAAATAATATTCAAGTTATTAAGCTACATTTATTTTTTGCCTCAAGTATTTCCATACTGCTATTTTCTAACTGCTATAGACTACAGATAGCTGAAGGGCAATCAGAAACAGTTTAAAATCCCTTCATGAATTATTTTGTCACATCAATGACAAGAATAACCTGATAAGTAGTGGCAGTATGTTTGTCAAATGAATTCCAGCATGAGGCTTTCTAGGTACACACAATGAACACTTACAGACTGAACAGTTGACCGTAAAGTTCTTCTAATACCAACCCACAAGCTTCAAGGGTCTATGTGCTGAGTAGCATCCCTTTAATTAAAGAAACACAGGTGGATCTTTTTCCAGGCTTCTCACCTGGCACCTGTCAGATATCTGGTCATCAAGTGCTAGTCACCTTCTCGCACTGTTAAGATACTGAAGAAAAAAATAAGCAACCTCTAAAGTAAAAGAATTATAAGCTTTGTCTTTAAAACTTTCATTAATGCAGAATATTGTTTTCCTCATTGCACGGAGGAAGAGCCAAGGATTGTGTTATAAGGAAGTACTTCAGATGGAATTATTACAAAGTGCTTGAGGACAGATCTCTCCTGATGTGATCATAAAATGATAGAATGGCCTGGGTTGGAAAAGACCTTAAAGACCATCTAGCTCCAGCTCCCCTGCCATGGACAGGGATACCTTTCACTAGACCAGGTTGCTCAGAGTCCCATCCAACCTGGTCTTGAACACTTCCAGGCAGCCACAGCTTCTTGGCTCTAAAGAACTTGTTTGTGGTACTTTCAGGATCAACCATAGTTCTATTTGGCTGGAACAGTTTGGAATTATTTTAGCAACTGGGAACTAACAAGTGGTGCAATACTCAGGGATCTACATTGAATCTTACCGCATCCCACATCAATCCTCCTGCCCCACAGATCAGAATCCATGTTGGAAAGGAAACCTGGAGAGCATATTGTTGCCATGGAAACACATGAGAAGCACTGTCATAATAGTAAGATTACTTTAGAAAGAACAAGAAAGGCAAAGTGTTCCTAAAATATTTTATTCACATTGTACTGGTGTAAAAATGATGACTCAGAGACTTGAACAGAAATGTGTTTGTTTTTTTCTGAAAAATAGATCCTTCGAAGTGCTTTTATTTTCTGAGATCATCTGAAAGCTTTTGTGAAATGATTTTTTTGAGAAAGTAGAAGAAAATTTGAATTTTTTTGCAAGCCAGGAGCACTCTCATGTTGGCTTGTGGTGGGTTGACCCTGGCTGAATGCCAAGTGCCCACCAAAGCCACTCTTATGACTCCCATCCTTTATGAGTCAGAGAGAAAATATGGGAGAGAAAATATGACAAAAGGCTTGTGGATGGAGGAGATAAGGGCAGGGAGAGATCACTCACCAGTTGTGGTCATGGGTAAAACATGCTTGACTTGGAGAAAATAGTTTAATTTACTGCCAATCAATCAGAAAAAGATAATGAGAAATAAACTCAAATCTTAAAACACCTCCCCCTCACTCCTCCCTTCTTCGTTGGTTTCACTCATGATTTTTTCCACCTCTTCCCCACCAGCAGCACAAAGGGACGAGGAATGGGGCCTGTGGTTAGTTCATCACGTATTGTGTCTAGTGTTCCCTCCTTCTCAGAGAGAAGACTCCTCATACTCTTTCCCTGCTTCAGCGTGGGTCCCTTCTACAGGCCGCAATCCTTCATGAACTGGCTGCTCCAGTGTGGGACCCCTGCCAGCATATCTGCTCCAGTGTAGGGTCGACAGGTCCTGCCAAGAGCCTGTTCCAGCATGGCCTTCCCACAGACTCAAAACTGCCATTGGGCATCCACCTGCTCCAGCATGGGGGTCCTCCATGGGCTGCAGATGGAACTCTGCTCCACCATGGGCCTCCATGGACTGCAGGAGGGCAGCTGTGTCATGAAGGTCTTCACTACAGGCTGCAGGGGAATCTCGGCTCCAGTGCCTGCAGCACCTCCTCGCCCTCCTTCTTCACTGACCTTGGTGTCTGCAGAGATGTTTCTCTCACATATTCTCACTCGTCTCTTTGGCAGCTGTTGTCCAGGGTTTCTTTCCCCCCTTCTAAAATCTGCTATCTCAGAAGCACTACCACTGTTGCTGATAACTGGGGCTTGGCCAGCAGTGAGTTGGTCTTGGAACAGGCTGGCATTGGTCTATCTAACATGGGAGAAGCTTCTAGCAGCTTTTCACAGAAGCCACCCTGTAACTGCCTTGCTACCAAAAGCTTGCCATGCAAACCCAATTTATGATCATAACAGTAACATTACAAAAGCTTTGGAAAGGCCTAAGTCATCAAGCAAGGTATATGACAGTAGAAATGTACATCCTCAGTGCAGGTTACAATTTCATGTAACAGAAGACAGAATAGTAAGCAAGTTCTTGGTCAATCCAAACTATCAGTTTCCTAAACCTAAAACATAGATTACATCAGTTACACCAATGCAATTGTTCATGGGTCAGTAATATCCCCTGGCCTTATGCGTAGTTTTGCCAGAGGGTTGAGATGCTGTGGTATGAGGTGGGGGGAAGCAGAGGCGGCAGCTCCATGCTCCAGCTGGGCCACAGACCCTGGTTACACATAAAACTGCTGCTGTAGACCAGCAAATTTTGAATCTCTGCTGAGCTAAATCATAAGGCAAAGCTGAAAATGGCAGTGCTATGTAGGCTTTAGGTTCTTGAGGGTTTGACTCATTGACACCTCTCCTCTCATTTGATCCCTCTTGGCCCTGTTAATGTGCTATAGAAATGGTGCATGCTGGGCTTATATGAATTGCTGATACCTCTATTCTAGGCAATTTACTGCTTCATAGGGCAAATTTAAGAAGGTAAAGAATTCATCTGCTATTGTGTCTTATAGTCTTCCATGGTGCACTCAATCTGGTTCTCATTTTTGTGTTCTCTGGACAATTCAAGCATTGAAGATACTTATTTCAAAAGGCTTTTCAGGTGCAACAGAATGATTTTAAGTAAATGTGACTCGGAAAGAAGGAAGTCTAGTTTTGCTCTGTTTGAAAACAGGCAAAACAATGATGCTTTAACAAATGTTTCTCTTGACTATGGAAATGAGAAATGGGAAAAATATTTGGTTAGTCTAGGTAATGCCTGCCTTATAGATGCAGCTATATACATGGGTCTTGCACATACTTGTGTATCAAAGTGGCGCTAGAAACACTGAAGCAGAGCTAATTTTAACTGAAAGAGGTAACCTTATTTCCACTGTAATTTCTACTCTAGCAGATTATCTTTCTACCTATCATGCAAACAGGGCAGCATACAAAGTGTTTTTGTTGGATGAGGATGGGCGTCTGTAAATATTTTAGCAGCATATTTCTTGGAAATGTCTTGTGAGCATCTATTTAATATTTGCCAGAGTGACTGTGTTGCAGCTGTATGCACCACAGATGCTGATGGTGTATGCCTGAGCAGAAAGACTGCTTTCCTTTCTGATAGAATGGGGAGGTGATATTGACATTAAGGCAGTTCAGTGGCTGTCACTAAAAGGTTGCCCTTACTTCTTCATCTTTCTTCCTCTTTTTTTTTTTTTTATGCTTATGTCCTGCTCCCAGCCTCAAGAATCTGTTTTATTCCTGTTTTATTGCTTTGCCCTTGCTCTGTGACTCTCCAGACTGTTTGGTGCTTAAATTCACTACCCCAACAAAAAGCTAATAAAAACCTATGCATATTTGATTTTGATTTTTTTTTCATTTTTTTTTTTTACTGAACTAGTGAGTTGAAACCATTTGTTGCAAGGCTAGGTGTATTTGTTCCAGTGTAGGTATAAGGGAGACCTCTGGAATATGAAGCTGGAAGTGAGTGGAAAGAGATATGGAGGAAGGACATCCATCTTTCTGCAGTCTTGAGATGTTAGACTTGTTCAGTGCAGTATTATGCAATTGCTGTATGATGCTCCAGGACAAAAATAACTGACTAATGCCCAGTTTTTGCTTTATACATAAAAAAATGAGGAGATGATAGAAAGATCACCTATTGTCTCTTGGTTTACAGGTTTAATTTCTTTCCTGCCCATAATTCAGTATCTGTCTTACAAGTAGCATCTGGTAGTTGCTGCAGAAAGCATTAGCAAATATATTTAATTTAAATTGAATTTGTTCTATGAGTAATCATAGTGATCAGATTAGTTCTCAGTAGAATTTGTTATTTAATAAAGCTTTGTCAATAAAACTGGTTGTGAAAATTCTGGTCAGTACAACCTCAACTTGCAAGTATTCTCACAAACCTCTACATGTACAAAGTCTTGGACTAAAATTGTTTGAGTCACATTCCTGAAAGCAATTCCACAGAGAAATAGAAAATAACTGCTTGTCTCATTCAGTGGTCATTCAGTAGCTAATATAAAAAATAATGTTAATGTTGAATATTCAGTGAATAATCTACTAGCTGAAACATGTTTGTCATTATTAAAAGACTGGCTTAAGGAAAAAGATAGAAATAGCAAAAGTCTTGTAAATAAGTCTGGACTCTACAAAGATTCCTGGCTTGGGTAAATCAGTGTCTCTCCAAGTGTTTGAAGAAAGCTAAGCCAGTTTACATCAACTGCCTCCCATTTCCTCTGGGGACTAATATTTGACCAGATGTAGTTCTAATAATTCTACAACTCATTAACATTTTTCAAAATTATATATTCAAGTGGTATTTGGCCAGTTTGATACATAGCAAATTAATCTGAGCAGTTCCAAGTGTTTTCATAGCATTCATATAGTTTGGGGAAAAAATGGTTTCCACAAGTTTGGATTTAAGCCCTGTTCAGCAATATTAGGTAGCCTGCTCTTTGCTTAACAGCATAGACTATCTTGGATTTCAAGTTACAATGTTTGAATGCAGTCTTTTGGGATTCACAGTGAACTGGACAGTCTTTTCTCCCCTCACTCTGAAAAGGCTTGTCTGAAGTTGTTCACAGGCTCTTTAGCTGTCCCTTGTTCCCATTGCAAAACTAGAGCAGGGTAAAGCTTTGGCCAGATCAGGGTTATGAAAGCATTTAGACTGACATGGAGCTTTGTGAGATTATGTGTTTGAGGTAAGATGCTATTAAGAAGGTGAGGATGGGGAGGGAATTTCCTTCATCAGCATGGTTTTACCTGAAGCCTACAGAGAAATAATAAATGCTGATTAGTCCTATCTTAATCCCTAATAGTTCCTGTCTTTCCATCAACTGCCTCATAATGTGACATGATTATTTCAGTAGTGATCTCTGATGGGTGTTTGTCAATAGAGGTGGAAAATGTTACTCCTTCCTCCAGGTGAGTTGGATGGGAAGTTAAGGAAAGCATGTGCAGCTTCTGCAGTGCTGCTGGTCACCACCTGGCTGATAGCTGGGGACTGACAATGAAGGAAGCATTGCAATGACATGGCAAGTAGTGACCAGGGATCCAAGCATGTGCCCTGTTTTGCTTATTCCCCTCAGCAAGTAATAACTCTGGAGAATGTCCAAGTCCACTCTCCATCATCTCCCTCTTCCCTTCTAGTTATTACTTCAGACTGCAATTTTAAAATTAAGGTCTAACAGAATAGGCTTCAAGGAGCATTTAATAACTCTGAGGGTCCCAAATTCAACACAAAGTAAAAATGAACCATAACTTGAGATACAGTCTCATCAAGTAGTGCTAAATGGGACAGCCTTCAGGCAAACACTTGCTATTTCTTCTTCTTGGTACATTGTTCTTGCCCTTTACTGGCAGTGTTCTTGCCCTTTACTGGCAATGTTCTTGCAAGCTCTGTTGTCAAGAGGCTGTAAGACAGTTTATGTGTGATTAGAGTTTATTGTATTTGATTCTTACTGTTAACACTTTTTTCCAGTTAATTATCTGCCTTTCTGCAAAGAAGAAAGAACAAGAAAGTTTCAAATATTGGGTTAATTCCAGCATTGCACTATTTTTATTGTCTTAATGTGTAGTGTAATTTTGTAGGCAATTGACGAGATCAGTCCATAACTCATCCAGGCCTAAGTTTGCTACAACAATATACTGCAAGTGGAGTACACTTTTTTTAAAAACAGCATTTATATGTAAAACAAAAGCACCTGCTCTTTTGTCCATTGAGCAAAATGAAAAAGGCCGTGAAATGACATCTGAGGACAGAAAGTTTTTGGTCAGATTTGAAGTAAGTAGAAAGCTGTTGGTGGGGATACTTAAAGGTATGTGGCCCTTTGAGGCAGTTAAATTGAGCTGTGCTGAGACAGGAAAGCATTTTAATTTGGTGCTTCCTCGTGCTCCAATTCCTCCAGTTTCTCATTAGCAGCTCAGCCTTATTTGCAATCCTGACTGATTTCTCATACCATGCTGGTGGGCTCATTCTGCATGTACCCCTGGCTATCAGTACTCCACTGGTATTGGAAGCAAGCTAATCTCTCCCTACCAATAATAACTCTGCTTATAAGATTGCCTTCTAGTTGAAATAGTAGCGCTTGGGTTTCTGCTGGAGAAATCTTGCAACATACTTCATTGGACTTTGTTAATTAACATGGCTTAAAGAGAAGGAAAAAAAAAACCAAACCCCCAACTGTTCAGCAATAAAAATGAGCGATGCAGAGCTGTGAGGCTGGGACTGATAAGGCTATGACTGGTGTGTTTGCTCTGCAATTTCACTGGTATAAACAGCTTTGAGTTGGAATGACTGAGTTCAGGAGCTTTGTGTAAGCCCAGACCTTTGGAGGCTAAGGGAATGCATTAAACCTTCTGGGAAGATAGTTGTGTGCAGGAAGATAGGCGCATTTAGAAAAAAACCATCAACCTTGCCCTCCCCTTCCTTAGAGAATATCCACAGACAAGAACCTCACTCTTCTCAAAAATGAGGGTTAATAGCCAGACTGAGGGATAGGTAATATTCTAATTTGTCTGTTTTTCAGGAAGCAAATAATTTTGGTTTTTTGCTACTTTCTGTGCTTGGTCTTTCTGACTACAGAAGTTCTCAGGCCCAATCCCTTTTTCAGGAAAAGTACATTTTAAGCATGTACTCTTGATTAGTGGAGTCACAAGTTATACCTTTTGTTTTGTGAGAGCACTTGATGAAGTAAAAATGTTCATCGGAAATATTTTCCAGAGATTCAGTACAAATCGCTTGAAATGATCCAAGAAATAAATCTGTCTCCAATAACTCTGGGCATGGGAGGAAGCGTATTTAAACTTTGCACTCAGATGATGTATTTTCCAGAAATACCAACTTCCTAAAATTCTCTTTTCCCATTATGTTGTCCTGCTACTTTCCTTTAACCAATCTTGCCTAATCTCCGATGAATAACTACAGTTTGTGGATGTACCCAAAGAACAGAAAGAACTAGCTGAGTTATTGTCTTATGTGTTTTTTAGTGAAATGAGTGACATCTGTGCAATATAAATGGATTTCTGTTCATAGGCAGCATTTTTGCTACTCTGTTTCAGGATAGTTGTCTGAATGTGTATAAAATGTCATCCTTGTTTAATGACAATCTACTATGTTTAGGCTGGTTACTTCAGGAAAAATGTAGTTCTTCCACTTTCCTTTATTCTTCTGCTTACTTTCTTCTTGAGTGTTAGAGGAAGAATCGATAAAGATCAGAAACTAAAAGACCCCTGGGTTAAAGTGGTTTTAGGGAGCTTAAGCTTGGTTTGCCCAAACCCATGGTGCTGCTGGTCTGGAAGTGTTACAGTGAGTTTGTCTCCTCCTGCACTATGAAGCACGATTCAGACCAGAACAGTATTCAGTTCAGTAATCAGAAGAGCTCATGCAGGGTGCTCAGTGACCATGGGAGACCAATCTAAACATGCCTGCCAAAGTGTCCTTTCTTAGAGATGTTAATTCATCCCCTTTTAATTGTTTCCTGAGACAAAACTGAATGTCTTAGCAGTGACTCTTTTTTGTTGTTGTTGTTGGTTTTTGTTTGTTTTGTTTTGTTTTTTCCCCTGCAGCTGGATTCAGGTTGCTTCTGCATGAAACACTGGGTGGTTTGGACTTGCATTGATATTAGGAGTGATTTAAGATGTCAGTAGGCATTCGGTAGGATAAACTCTCAGATTCTTATTAGTGGTCATCTTGGATATATTATCAGCCCATGTTGTTGGCCTAGTCTCAAATTAGTACCTCCCATATGGAAGGAAGGAAGGAAGAAAGAAAAAATATGAAAGGGAAAAAAGAGGAGCTATTAAAATATTTTAAATCAGAAATAATATCTTTTCTAAAAGTGATTATAATGGGCTTAAGCTGTGAATATTCACTACTGAGGCACTGAGTATTTGCCAAAAATGTACACCTCTTCTTTGCAAGAGAAAGTAACATCACTTTGTGAAAATTCATGAGTATCTGAAAGATATTCCCATTTTTTCTGTCTTTATAGGGATGTTTTTAATAGGAGAAAACCATAACCAAACTCAGAGTGAGTTTCCAAATGTGGCCCATTGTATGGCTGCCTGAATGCTAGTGCTGTGCTGGCAAGAGGGAAGGGGTGAGCAAGGCAGTGACCACTGTTTTTTGGCATCAACTCACAACTCTCTTATTTGATGTAGTTATGAAACTGAAGATAGAGTTTTAGGATAGCACTAAAGAGACAGATCCACATGCTACTGCTGAAAGAGGCAGTCCTGCTTCCCTGTTCATTCCTGGTAGACCATGTGCTCAGCTGCTTCCCTTGTTCCAGCACTAGCACTTAAGTGACAACACTGTGGATCTGTTCCAGCATCTCACTCAGCAAAGACCTATAACACTGGCAGGGAAATGGTCTTTTGCTTTGATTTCCTGAACCAGTGTGTTCTGTGTGCAGGAAAAGCAGCATGAGATACATGTATTAGTTATGGACAGCGGAAAACTCTGAGAGATTTAGCTGTAGAGTAAAATGCAGACACAGGGGATTTGAGTCAAATCTGGAGATTTGAGTCAAAGTAAGGAATTCAATTTGGGTGTCCCACTTGCTGTTAATGAACGCAGATCCCTAACTATGGGGTCATTTGAAGAATGAGTTGGTATGCATGTGGGTGAAAATTAGGGAAAAAAATGAATTTGAATAATTTGGTTTTAGCTGTGCTAGGTTTTTGACAGAGATTGAATCTCAGTTATATAAAAGTTAAGTGGTTAGGGTGTTTTATTATTCATATACCTCCTTCTTGATATGTAACTTTGTTTTACAGACTTAAATTTATGCACACTGCATGTGTAGGACTCAGAAGGTGTTCACACATAGTATCTCAGTACACATGCTAGTCTCATGTTGATTTATATTTTAAGAGTTTCCTAGTTATCCCTTCAGCTACTGCAGTTAAAATGGAAAAGATGTTAGTTTTGAGGATCAAATTCACCCATTCACAGGGGAACTGAACAATTTGTCTATTTTATATTGCTACCAAACATGAAAAATTAGGGACTCCATATTAGTTTTTGCTAGAGTTCCCTTGTACAGGCTTTTTGCTTTGGCTTGTTTTGTACAGCAGAGGTTTTTGCTGGACATTTGGTCTTCAATATGTAGTGTGAGGTTTTCTCTTTAGTCATTATTAGCACCTTTTTACACTCTGTCTATATTAACTGCACAAGCAGATGGACAATTTTGTCTGTTTTAATTGTATTTAATTTAGCCTAAGGTTGGTTGCTGGCCAAGTACTCATCACCTGTGGATCAGACTTGGCAGTGCTTTTGTTTCTCGGGCAGATATTTTGTTCAGAGGATTATTTCCTTTTGAACGGCCACACCAAAGTAAAGCTGAAAAGCAAATAAAACGCACTACTGGATTTGAAATAACAAGAACTGCTGAACATGTAATTTCTCTTGTTTTGGTCCTTTTAGGGTCATTATTCAGTGCTTTTATTGGCATAGCTGCCAAAGACTAGGACATAAACAATTAGCTGGAAATTATATTTTTTTTTTTCCTTTTTTCCCATTCCCTGCATGCAGGAAGTTTAACACAGTACATCCCATTCTCTTAGGTTGGACCTCTGCCTTATTCTTCGTTTTCTTAAATAATAATAATAATTAGTATGTCACAAGCCAGTAGCAGTGGTATTAGACAGAAAAATAGCTTGTACTATTAACTGTAAAGCACACTGGCTTGGATCCAACTCCATTTTTCCTTACAGCAGCCTAATTTTGTTGGAGTGACATCTCTCTATCTCTTCTTTACAATCACTGAAGCTCAGTGAAGGTCTCCTATTTTCCACAATAATTGCCCAGGAGGGTGTTTTTCTCTCCCTGTCCACTGTAGGGCAGTTGCCAGAGTGTTTGGAAGAGATGGCTGGGAAACAGGGAGAACCTAGTGGAGTGTTCGCTCATCTAAAATCAGGTTTAGGTGTTTTAGGTGTCTATCATTAATTTTATTAGCTGAAACAGGTCTTGCCTAAGAACAGCTTAAATGAGTAAAAGATATTCTACTTTTTTTTCTTTAGTAAAGCTAGCTTATAACCTACTTTATTAAAAATGTAAAAGGTTTTTCTGAATGTGACTCATACCTACTTGCAGCAGTGGTATTAAACACATAAAAGGATGTTTTACATATTTGTCTTGGAAAAATCTTTGTCCATGTAAGCTGCAACTCTGGAAAGCAAGGTGTCAGAATTAGCTGTTTTAGGCAACAGTTCCCTCGGATGACACTAATCAAAGCTTCCATCCAGGAACCTACTATGTATGGCACTTTTTATACTGGTCAGTATTTCTCACCTCAGTAACAGGTATTTCACTCCTCTTCCAAGTGAACTTGGAAAAAGTTATTATGCTTATCACCTTACTAACCTAGCACTTTCTACCTTTCACTGGTCTTTTACTTTGCTCCACTTGTTCAGGTCTCATTGCCCCTCTCTTATTACACCCTACTGTACCTACTGTACCTTTCTGGAGTCTACTTTTTAACCATCTCTAAAACAGGCTATCCAGCACACTGTTTTCCCGAAATCTTTGCAAAGGTGGCTAGAAGGGACCTCTTGAAACCCAGCCTTTCTCTTAAAGAGGGATTATTGCCACCACTAGTTCCAGTTTTGAAAACTGCCAGCGATGGAGGTTTCACAGTCCCTCTGAGTACCTTGGGTACCCTGTCCCAGTGCTGGATGGACCTCCTAGATTTCTTCTTTCAGTGGTGAGTTTTTTATGTTTCTATTTTTAAAGGTTCCTAGTGTCTCAATGCTCAGCTTGACATTTGACTTCATTGTCATCCATAGCTGCCCTTCAAACCATAGTAGAAACTCAATAGGGAGTCCTTGGCAGTGGTTCTTCATGAAGCATGCCAAGGTGCAGCTAAATTTGTTTATTTGATCTATGCATTTCAGCTAAGGCCTGGTCATGCCTCTACTTCAAGGTGTCTTGTCTATGCAGTACAAACAATGCTTTAAAGCTTTCAATTTCTTTACTTTACGTACAACCTAGTAGTGACCTTGGACCATTCAAGACCTGTCTTTGCTATAGAAAACAAAGATTTCTGGAGATGAGAATATTAGTCAGAAATACTTAATAACAAAATTGCTGACTCACATGGTTTCTTCAGGTGAAAGAACCATGTGAGTAGGTAAAACTATTTTGTCAAAATGGCTGTTGTGGATGTGGTTTCTTGCCTTGAAAAGACAGGATGAGCCATGACACAGTAACTTGAGCCAGGCTGCAAGTTTCTGGTATTAGCTACATTCACACTGAGATATTTGGAGTTGTACAACAAAATCGCTGGCAAAGTGATTCTGTTATAGTCCAGGTGTCAAGATCTATAAACCCTTCCTTTCACTAACTTGTATATTTACTCTTACCACAAAGAGCCCCTTTTTGAAAGTTTGTATTGTGCTTTGATGTAATTCCTCCACGAGTGGGATCAATGACTTAGATCATCTGGGAAAGAGGCAACTTACTTTCAGAGTGGGCCCAATCCCCTTCCATTACAAAAGCATCAATACATGGTAACTGTCATAAAGGTCTTTTGTAACTCAAAAGCTTCTCTGGTTAGTCTTTTCTCCATTTGTCTTGAAAGATGGAATTAGTCACAATGGAAGAGAAAGCATGAAATGGGTCAGTTATTTACAGTGTATGCAGCTTGCTTTTGTGTCTTAAAAGGTTTTTATTTGGTCTTTTAATGATCAAAATAAAAATTGGAGGAAGCTGCCAGGGGGAAGGGCTCAGGATTTTTGGTAATTGCTTGTAGCAACATAAAAATAGTATTGAAGCAAGGCTACCAGATATATAAGTCTTGTTGGAATGATTCCAATTTTAAAAGACATTTCTAAACTGTTTAGTAGTCTACTCTTTCCTCACATTCCTGTTTTCACACCTCCTTGTTGACATAAGGATATGGCTGGGGTCAGTAGCAATTTGGGAAAGAAAACAGAACAAATTTCCTGATTGCCATGTGATAGTACATCTGCCATTTCAATTTAAGCCAACATCTGAAGCTACTCCATTTGGAGGCACTTGGCCAGATTCTGATCCAACTGGCATCAGTTTTAGACTTGTGCAAGTACTCAGTAAATCAGGATAACTCCAGTGTAGTCAGCTGTGTAAGAGGCGAGTAAGGCTTATTTTTACCAGGGCAGGCTGTTTTGTATAAAGTTTGTAGAGTCTCAGCAGTTCATCTTAGTCTTGTAGTTTTTTCTTATCTGTTGCAGTCAATCTACTTGAATTCTTTCTCTGTGGTGTTCCAGTTTACTGAAATGTTGGGTGTGCAAGACAGGATGGTATCACTTGTGATCTGGATCTGAAGGCAACCACTGTAATCTGCTACATTTTGAAGTCTGTCTTTATGGCCTTCAAGCAAAACTCTAATCTTAGGAGGCATTAGTGGATGTGATTATTGTAGATAGAGTGCTCATACACAGTAAAAGAAATGCTCTAATATATGCCCTAATCATGAGTATCATTTCAACAAGTAGTCAGGGTGTACAATCCCAACAAGTCTGCTATTTGCCTGTGATCCAGGATGTCTGTTCTGACTATGACTGGGTGTGTTTGGGGAGGGGGGCTGGTAGCAGTGATATCTGGTCATAGGGAAGGAACTATGTATTGTAACGTGTTCACCCGGGTATACCTCCAACAGGAATCTGAGACTAAGAATCAGGCTTTCTATACTGAGACTCAAATACATCCAGTTGGGGAGATGAAATACAGTCTGGATGTGACAGAGACAAACTATATTCTGTCTGAATAACCAGTGTGGACAAACAATTTGTTTCAATAGGTTTGACTAAAGTAGTAAATAAGAAAGTATAACTACTTTGGACGTGAAATAATTTAGAATAAACACAATTATAATGACACAAAGTATCCCAACGGGTTACTCCCATTTATTAGATTTTCCTGGGAGAATTTGGACCAATAGCTCTTTTAAAGCTATTGTTCAGGTCAGTGACGTTTCTTGTATTGATAAATACAGTGTGACCATATTAAAGGCAATACTTTAGGGGCATGACTGTCTGAATCTTAGATATTAAATGATAAAAATTAGCAAAATATGATAATACAAATGTTTCTAAAGACACATAACAGAACATGGAAGAAACCATCATGTCAGAAGATAGTAAATTATGGAGTGGTCCACTGCCATCTTTCAGTGTGAAGTCCTTTTAATTTAATCTTGACTTAGGCAGGTTTTTTTTTTAACTCCTCAGTGTATGTTTATACTTCTGCAACTAGGATAGACCCATGTAACTATCTGAGATTTTTGCTAGGGCTCTGTGCAGAGGCAGCTCATTGCCATGTGCTGCTGTGATTGGTAGAGGCTGCGGGAACTGATTGTTTTCACTGACCACCATGTTATCTCCTCACTGTGCATTTTGCACTCAATTATTTTATCATTCCCAGAAAGTAATGTTATAAGCTTTTAGGATAAGCAACAGAGCTAACAAGACTTTCAATTAACTCAGAATTTTTCAGGAACTGGCAACCCAATGAAAAAGTGCAGTCAAAATTCTCAGTATTTGATAGTCACATTTGTCTGTAGTGAGTTTCAGTTTTTATTCTTGAGGTATACGTTGATTTTCATTTAAACATGAACACATTCAGACTGCTCACAGGAAATTGTTTAATTTTAAATGTAATTTTGGATGTATTTATGACAAGTAATGTTTTCAGTGCTGTATTCAGAAATTAAGCTGTTCTCTGTACACTTAAAGGTTTTTTCACTTGCCTTTTATTTTTTAACCTTGCCATCCAGATTACACTAATAATTAGCTCCAAACAGTATATAAAATGATTATATTATATAAAATCAAAAAGGTGGTCCTAAGGTTATTAGGGATCTTAAAACATATATAGATCTTGGAGGCATTAATCTTGCTCAAGGTGAGAGCTAAGTGTCTGCACAAAGTGTCTTAATGACATGATAAAAGTCCCTCCTGTAGGAGGGGAAGAGCAGCAATATCTATGATCATAAAAGGAGTAGCTTGGGTAATTTCTTGAAACAGGGGTCAGCACTCAGCTTTGATAACTATGGGCCTTTTTACTAAATGGTCCAAAGCTAATCCCATAAGAAATTAGAGGCTGTAAAAGAAGTAAATATTGGACTGAATGTTCTTTCCTTATACACAGGGTCCTGGGCCTGTTTGTGTCAGGTAGCTTTATAATCTGTTTCTTTTCTTCTTCTGAAACAGTTATACAACAGTGATTTTGTCTTTCTGTGCTCAGAGAAAGTTAATTTGTAGTAGATGACTCCAATAGAAAAAATATTTTAAATTTTTATTTTGTGATATTAAAAAAAAAGCTTACTCCTATGGGACTAGCGGAAATAGTTTTGCTGCTCTCATTTTTCAGCTCTGTGATGTGTGACAGAAAAATAAAACATAATTAGAGCTACTGAAAAAAAGAAACCAAAAACTACCTGTGTTTGGAGATACATTTTCTCAAAGTGTGAAGTTGATAGTTGAAGACTGAATGATAATGAATTTGGTAAAAATCAGTGGAGAGGAACAAGCAAGAACTTTCTCTTCAAGTTCTTGTGTATCTTTCCTTTTGCCAAAATTAAATTTAATTTTTCATTAATATTCTTGATCAAATCACTTCTCTGTGAACAGCAGTCAAAATGGTCTAAGTTTGTTGGGTTGAGAAGGTTAACAGTTCCTTGGTCTATTGCATGTGACCAATAAGTTGTTTTACCATTGTGGGTAAAACAATTGTGAAGTTCAGTGTGTTCTTTTTAAACATGTACTGTACAGTCATGCTACAACTCAGTGGAGAAGGGTCTTGTGTCAGAGGGTTGATACCGCCTCATGGTGTCCTACTCATACCTAAGCTGCCCCATAGATCTGGATTCTATAAAGATCCAACCCAAAGACTTTGGAAGGGAGTAGAAGTGTTGCTAGTGTCTAAGGCCCCGTTTCTCAGCCTGAACACTTCAAGTTGTAGCAAGGAAATGACAAAAAAGAAGGCAGAGAAACAGTCTCCCTCTAGAGTTGCAACTGAGTCATCCTGCAGGTAAACACTGTGCTCAGGGACACTTCCGTGGATGTTGCAAAGGTGACAGTACTAGGTCTAGTGAAAGAAAATGAAAATTGAACCTTAAAAAAGTAATTAACTACTTAAAATATATATATATATATATGATATTTTCATTTCACTGTAGCTCTTTCTTCAAGCAATGCTGATGCTGCTGAGTAGCTCAGCTGTTTGAAAGGGTATGTTGTCTTTCACAGTTTGATTTCTCTTGTGTGGTAGAAGAGCTAATCTTGTGTTTGGGGGTGCATTGTCCAGAAGTTCCTGCATTTGGATTTAAATTATACAAACAGGTTTTAATTGTGTCCTTGTCCCATGTACTGCTACTTAGATTAAATTAGTCAGAAAGTGTTTTGAATATGTCAGTTACCCTGGGTTTCTGGTCAAAATATTAAAAATCACTGAGTTTCATATGTATGCCATTTACAAATCATAAATAACCAAGTCTTGTGTGAAACTCTGTCTGTACACAAGTAATTGCTCTTTCAACAAAGCTAGCTGAGCTATCAGGGAGGAATGAAACCTCCAAGAAATCATTATAATGATTTTAGTAATTATGAACACTTTCATTTTAATTATTCATCATTTGAAGTAATACCATAAAACTCATGTACCTTCACTTTCTCCATGAAATTGTAATGGAGAATATGTTACTTAGGCATCTTAACTTATTTTTTTTCCATTACATGGTGCTCCTTGAGTTCCTTTCCCTAATTCTCAGCTCTGTTGGTCCCACTAGTTTGCTTCCCTGCATATTTCCAGATCCTGTTTTCATCTGCTTTAACTCAGCAAAAGAGCAGCAAAATGCCCACATGCTTCGTGTTTGAGGTTTCATCTGTTTGTTTGTTCTGATTTTTTCCTATGGAGTTTATCCTAGTTCTCCAAGATTCGCTGATGAGCTGATAGCAAGTGAGCGGTGGAGAAGAGTAAGCTTAGAAGAGGCAGGAGGAACTGTACCTTTCAGTGGTCTGAGCTGTTACACTGCACAGTGTGACCCCACATGTCTGCCTTTCAACTTCCTGTATGTGAGGGGTGTATTTACAGCAGCAAAAGCATCAGTACATGCCACACAGCACCAGTGGGCTGCTGGTTATGAATCCAGACAGTTTATGGTGAGCTCTGTGGTGTAATGCTGGTACTAGCCAAACTAATTTCTCTCTCTAGTTGCTGCAGTCAGACTTGTGAGTGTAATGGAGACAACCTTTGCAGGGTGGTATCCAAAGACTACTAAAGCCACGGTGTGTGTAGCTGTTCATGTAAGATAAGCACATAGGAATACATTTGTTACAACATGTGGCTGCGTGCAACAGGAGATAGAGGTTAATAAGAAAACTAGAATTTAGCTGAAGGGTTTTGATAATATTAAAAGCTTTCAGAGAAATTTGAACAATAAGACACTTTTAAGTCATAGTATGATCGAATTACAGATTAATGATATAAAGTCTATATCCTTTAATAACTGGAAAAGTAAAGAGAATGCTTGCATCCTGAAAACTACTTTCAGGGACCTTTGTTTAAGGGCAAAACCCAAAAAACTCAACAAGAAAATAAAATATATAAATAAAATATTTCAGAACATGTAAATGACATCATATTGATGTTAAAGGAGATGTTTTACTTATTTTTATTTTCAAATGCCTTACTTTCTATATCTAATGATTCAAGGGACTGTTTCATTTTCCTGTGAATTTTCCCATATGTCAGAATGTCTTTCTTGAGAATCAGCCATAACTTCAATAGATTTATTCTCATTAGTATCTCCAAAAATATCTTTACAGAAAAAAACCTGTGGATCTTTCTCAGCTTCTGCTCAAAACAACCAGTGTAAGGTACACTCTCAGACTGGGCTGGATTTTTATCACTGCATTCATTTCACTATTAATAAGGTATCCATGCACACTGGTTAACCTTTAACTTTGTAATTTTAATGAAAACAGCGTAGAAAACAAGCAAATATATCATTATTAGTTGTTGATTTTGAAGTACTTTGGGATGCTATATTTGGATAAAAGCCGAGCACATAAGTAAACCTGTCTATTGCCAAGAAGAAATTAAATATCTTTACCCTTTTCTGCTTTCTGTTAGGGAAGTAATTTGAAGGTAATCTCAAAATATGTGATATGTTATTGTTCAGTTAAGCAACCAAATGTTTGGCTGGCTAATCGTCAGGTTAGATGAACTAACCAAAGTTTTGTATTGAAAACTGACTACAAATCTCTCAGGAGCTGGCATCCCACTGAGGTTTCTGGTATCCTGTCTTGAAAGGAACATGAAAATAAAAGAAAAGGCTTATCTAAAAATGTTTGTCTTCCAAAAAAAAATCAGTTTAGTTCTGCAAACTATTCTTGGTTTTGAATGCAAAATTCTGCCAATCATAGTTCTGCCAAACAAGACCATTCCTAGCCTATGAGTTGTCATGCTGATTTTAATAGGTAGCCTATTAACACAAAAGTGTCAGTAATTGCAAGGGGACTGGTAAAATAACATTTGTTTTCTACAAGTAATTTGCTAACTGTTTCAGACCATGGAATATCCTGCAAAAGTGATGACCTATTGAAACCCCCGTGCTGAGTGAAGTAGGATGTATATGCCTGCTATGGAATACAGTGTTTCATCACATTGTTTTTTCCCTGCAAAAGAGAGGTTCAGTAGAACCATTTATAAGTTAAATAAAAGTAATCTCGTAACATTAACACATCCTTTTCTTTGTTAGACATAGTTTACTTGTAAAAATGAATCTAAAAATGGTGAAACACTAATGTGAAAAATAGTATTAGATGAGACTTTCTTTTCTAAGATGACAGCTTATGTCTGGGAGATGCATATCTAGGTCACCTGATGTCCTCCCAGAAGTGCCAGCATTCCTTGGCTCCAATTTCAGTCAAGATCTTCAGGCACCTTAGAGATCTTCTGAAATTCTGACTTCTTTACTATCATTACAACAAGATGCCAGACATTGGTGAATCAGGTCCACCTTATGCCTTAGTGCTCATGATATTATGTGTGTTTAACAGCATTTTCATTACCTGCCCCTGTGTATGTGATGCCAAGGCATCATACAGCAGGCAATAATTTAGGGAACCACTGTACCACTGCCTTAATTTATAAAGGTCAAGACCTGGTGCTGTTTGTCCGCAGAACCAAGTGTTTGCCACACAAATGGGGGCAGACTGAGTGAGCAGAACTTTCAATGTGGCCACTAATTTAGGTAACCATTACTCATCAAATTAATTAAGCAAAATTGCTTTTCCTTTGAGCATGGAACACCACAGCCATTATTCCTATGCTAACCTTTAAAGTGTCTTTATTGTTCATAGAAATATGAAAGATATTTTAAAGAATAATTCTTTTCATACTGCTGCTGAAGAACAGGTTTGGATGCCTTTCTCAATTGGAAATGAAGAAAATTATGGCTCAATGTAGGGAATAAACCCTAACAGCTCATTTTGTACATCATGAAAGATGCTTCTTAACTTGATGGTTACTTAGTGAAACTACTTGACCTTATAAAAATAATGAGGTAGTTAATGTACCAGCACTGCCTCAATTTCAGGATGTGAAACTATTAATGTCAATACTGCTGAAAAGAGTACAGCTTCACTTGGAGTACGTCTGGGCCAAAATGTCTCCATCTGCACAGACCTTTAGATCCTTTCAGAAGGATGTTTGAATTGCTTCAGCACCTGATGGTAATTCTGTGCCTCATATTTATTCCAGCTGCTTCTAACCAATACCATAGACTCTAGCCCAAAAATTGCATTTATTTAGGATTATTATGAGTTTACATAGGTAATGTGAAGAAACTTTTGGGCAAAATCCCTAGTCCCAAGGTTTGCCTCCCACAGTCCTTTTTTACATTAGAGACCAGGAGGCAAGACATGATTAGTTTATGCATACTCCTGGTGTGTGTTTTCTGCAGAGACATCACACTGACAGCAAATTATTTGACAAATGTACAGTATTTCTTTAAGGACACTTAAAAGAATAATTCTTAAGAACAGTGTTCCAGCTAAAATCTAGAAAAAGTGCTAGAGCACAATGAGTTTCCTACAAGGGTGTTATTTCATTCACAAATGGCTTTGTCTCCCTAAATTCCCAAGTTTCCAAACATGTTTGATGAAGCAAAAGGAAGCTTAGATGCTGATTTTATTATATAATTTCCCCCAGGAAGGTAGCACAGAATTTACAAGCCCTTCCTCACATATCCAGACATCCGTACAGCAACATGATGTGGTGTCAGCTGCCTTGGACTGTAGATGGAAATACTGCTTAAAATTTGTATGAGATCAAGTTTGTCTGAACTTGACTCTGGGATTCAGTAAGTACCCAAACAGATGGGTATTGGTGCATAATGTAGCTGAGATGGTAAAATAAGGAACACAAAGTGTGTGATTGCTTATCATTTTTTATTTAGTTTAATATTTTGAAATGTCAAGTGAACAGCCTAGAAGTCACAGGATCATTTAGTTGTTGAGAGGTGTTTCTCAGAACAAAATATGCTGGCAAAGTAGTGAGGGAAATGTACATTATTAATTTTTTGTACTCTGTGGATAAGTGGGAGGTGCAAGTTACCAACTCTTCACTGTAGGAGGATATTATTTATTTAAAATTCTGATCTTATTTTTAAAACAAAACTCAAAAATACAATTTTTTTTTTCTCTGAATGTGGCTGTGAATCTCAGAATGTGTTTTAGTCAGCTCTATTTAATACAGCTTTTTTTACATATAGTTATGTAACAGGAACAGATTGCCCAGAGAGCTGGTAGATGACCCATCCCTAAAAACATTCAGGGTCACGCTGGATGGGACTCTGAGCATCCTGATTTAACTGAAGATGTCCCTTCTCAGTATAGTGGTGTAGGACTAGATAGCCTTTAAGGTTCCCTTTCAACCCAAACTGCTCTAATATTCTAATTATAAAAAGATACATCTTTAGCTATTGCACAAAATTTGTAGAGTTTTCTGAGTGTCATCTTGCATTCCAAATGCTCAGTCCACTGAGATTCTCCTGTGTATGCTTATAGCCTGTGGGAGCCAGAGCAACATTTTGCTGAAATTGTTGTTTTCAGTGCATTTGTAAATATTTGGTATAAAATTTATGTATATGGCCAGATATGGCCAGGAACAGACTGTCCTGAGCCTGGAATCCCTCTGCCTATCTTAGTGTACAAAAGTTAGCGCCTGGAGTGATAAGCTTGGAGGTCAGCTCTGTCCCAGGGGTTGCTGGTTTGATTAAAAAGTTGTGCTCTTCTGAAAGATACATCAATTTCTAGCTTCGATGTATGAGATTACCTCAAACAAACATATATGTAAATGCATATATTTAAAAATATACAAATACACACATGTGACAGAGTTAGGAGGAGAAAGATTGCAAGACTAGAATAAATTTTAAGATTAGAATACTATTTGTTGAATCACAAATATGATATATGAAAACCCTGCTATTTTAGAAAGGAGCAGCTGCAGTGTTTTTCATTAACAGACACACCCCAGGCTAGTAGGAGTTTTTCCATTAGGACAACATGTCAAGAAGAAGAAACACATTATATGTAGTAGCAGTTCTTTCTTAATTCTGTTTGCTATGATTTAATTGAATAAAGGCAGAAAAGCAAGCTGAAGCACTGTATACATGAAAGTAGTTTGTTTCCTGGAAGAAATTTTAGGGATACTTCTCTAATTTTGGCATTTATCACATCTCTGAATTCAAATATGATAGCAGATAAATTTGCTTTGATCATGTGGAGGTGATCAGCATGTTAGTGCTGCTACATAAGGGCATAGGAAGTTTTGACTTTGAATACCAGTCAGCACCGTTCTTTAGATTAAGTCCCCAAGATTTGATTCCTTGTTTAAAATGCATCTAAAGGTATTTAGGGTATGTAGAATTGCTGTTATTTCTATTACAGGCTATTTTCCAGTAAAAAGTCCTAGCCTATAGGTTATATCTGGTCTATACTCATGTTAGTAGTTAGCTTGGTACAACACATGTGGATCCATACAGCAAAAAATTTGGTTGTGAGGAACTGATGTCCACATGGTGTGTATTTTTCATGGTTTCATTTTGGGTGGCTTTCATTATGTTCAACCCTTAGGCTGAACATCTAGTAGAGGATAGAGCGTGCTGGATGTCCTCCTGGAAAGCATCTTGAAGCTTATTTTCTCAGAAAGAAATCCAATTCATCACATCATTTTGCAATGCAAAAAAAATTCAAGAAATGGATATGACTGGGAGATCTGCTTCTGTAGTGCCATCCTGATATAAGTAGTAAATCAGGATATATTTGCACTCCTGCTTAACTGGCTTCATATTACAAATGGATCTGTGGGATAAAAGTTTAGGGTTTTTTCTTGTTTTTATTTTCCCTTTCAAAATGCGTTTAAGAAGCAGGGCAGGAAGTGATTTCTGATTCTACAAAGTACTTTGTGATTACACTTTTCCTGTTTCACCACCCAGGATAAGGTTGGCAGCTTTTAAATATCTTCATGAAAAACTAGGTTAAGGGAGAGAGACTCTCTGAAAACTGCTAACAACATATTTTCTTCTGAGAAAGGCTGATCTCCTGAGAAAACTTTTAGTTCCAGTGAGTGAATTTGGCAATTTCAACAAAAATGCTGTATCAGCTTAACTCTCCATTGCCAGCTAATGATGTAGATAAATGAACTTTGTGAACTAAACTTCTTGAGTTTTTTGTTATGATCTGAGTTGTACTTTACAAATAAGATCCAAAGCAGCACAAAGCAGCTGGCTTTAGGAGAACATTATCTCAGTGAATACAGATGTAAAGAGGCCAGCTGGTTGCCTACAGTACTCTGCCTAGCATCATCTGGTGCTATAGAACGGCTTGCAGAGCTAAAAATGGAAAGGAGATTCACATGAAATACTAATGTAATTCCTACGTGCTTGCAATAAAACATGTTACTAAAACCTATTAGCTATTGAAATAGTGTTAGTACCGACCTAACTTGTCAGCTATTTATTAAATATTTATTATGCAATAAGACTAAATATTTAATAAATAACCATGAATATATAACCATATAGTATTACCATCACTAACGAATATGAACACTTTCACTAAGAAATGGATGTCTCTAAACAAGTATTAAATTTATTTGTAAGTTTTCTCCTAAAGAATATATTATAAATGGAAACAGAAGAGAACATTTATACTTTCTGGATGATTTTTCACAGAGGATTCTGCCATTTTTACTTGTCTTTGTATTGATCTTTTCTTAGTACATGCAGACTGCTTTACATTTCATATGTGGAATGGATGTTGATTCTTTACCTTGTTATATACAAGAATCAATAAATGCAGAGCTGAACATATTCAACAAGGAATTTAATTAAATACTGTTAGAGCTTGTTGGTTACTTGTTTTTTGCTGGGTTTTTTGGCGCTTTTTTCCTTGCTAAATTAATACTGTTAATGATACCCACCAATAGAGACAATTTGTTTAGTAGTTTGATTACTGAGAACCTTCTCTATAAATAGAAGTATTAATTCACAGGACTAGCTTCTCCCTTATAGAGGAAAAGTGTTGAAGATTTTATGGCTGGAATTTTATTATTTCTCATTCTGCATTCAGCTCTTATCTGTGCTTACCATGGATTTTACCAGAGGCACCTGCTATTAAGAATGACTTCAAAGGAGATGGGAATAGAGAATGCTTCACATATAATGCACAGGGAAGTTGTGGATGTCTTATCCCTGGGAGTGTTCAAGCCCAGGTTGAATGGGACTCTGAGCAACCTGGTCTAGTAGAAGGTGTCGCTGTCCTTGGCTTGGGAGTTGTAACTAGATGATCTTTAAGGTCTCTTCCAACACAAACCATTCTATGATATGTTTGAACTCCCAGTTAAAACTAGAAGGGCATGTTTTTTGGAATGATTCTGCTCTATGTATTTGCCCTAATAATAAGCAAAACAACAATTTTCCCTGTGCCTTTGACATGTTAATGAGTACTTCATTTCAGCAGGTACTTGTACTGTACAAGTAGTGGAAAGATGATACTCATAAGATTTCCTGTTATACCGCCATATATTAAAATATATGCAATATTTAAATAACACTGCCTAGACCATTAATCAAAAAGCAATTATATCTTGGCTTTCAAGTGTTTTGCCATGCCATATTTGAATATATTGGTTTGTACCTCTTCACCTTGTCCTGAGGTCTCCCATATAACACAATGAATTGGTGGTCCCTGGTTTTCATAGTGCAGATGCTGATCAAGATTGCTAGATGTCTAGAATAAGAAGCACGTATGCATGTGCTATCAACCAGGATTATTCTGAGTTGGATATCTCTTGATTCAAGAGTTGTTCACCTTTTCAGCACAGATGTCCAGGTGGTGATTTGAAAGAATGTTTTAAAACATAGCCCCATTGAGTTAGAAAATAACAACTTCTGCTTTTTCAGGAGATACGACAATGGTTGTGGATTTATAGAGGAGGAATTTCGATCCAAAACAGCCATGGCCTGTCAAGATGTTAAGTGTATGTGTGTGTGTGTTTGTGTTTTCTCACAAGTTTCTTCTCTGAGTTGTACTGCAGGAAATCTATTGGTACGGGATGAAACCAAAAGCTTCAGTATATAGGTTTTATTTTAAGAGAGTTTTGTTGTATTGGCTTAGAATGAACTGATAAGACATGTTAGAAGTTGCAACATTTTAGATTATTTTGAATAAGAATCCAGCTACACTAAACAAAAAAGATCTAATTCTGTGAGAGACTCAGGTGATTTTTGTTTTTGCTAGTGAGACTTGTATACTCAGACAAGTCCACTGATGTGTTTGGGATCTCAGAGTTTCTTTGGCAAAGCCCTTTGTAGCAGCACAACCTGAAATCAAGATCAATACAGCAAGAAAAATTGATAAGATTGTTATTAAGTAAGGTAGTAACTCTGTGAATGTCTTTGGGGCCTATAAAAATAACCAGAGGTCTCTTTCATTACTTACTTGTGGTCATTGTTAGGCAAACCTTGTTTAAGAGAAAATATTCTTTTTCTTCTCTTGGTTTGCACTGGTTCATCAGTGTGCTCCCATCCTTTCTGCCTTCATTAGCACCCATGCTGTAAAGTGATTACTGTAGATGAGATTAAAATCTTGCTTGTTAGGTTTCAAGTGCCCCCTCACACTTCTGAAATCTTTTTAATTAAAGCCTCTGAAAACTGTATTTACTCTTTAAATTCAACACTTAGCAGCTGTAGTGAGAAGCAAGCCCCTTCACAGAACAGCTGAACTACCTGAGGGAGGCCAGAGCTTTGAAGAGATTGCATATGCCCTAAGAGGTCAAGGGCTAATTTGCTTCTGCTAGAGCTTTCTAAAGCAGTACAAGCCACTTAGCTGCATTCATTTTAAGAGCTCTAATGTGACTAAATCTCCTGTACTTCTGTGGGAATAACCAAACAATGATAGTAACTTCCAATGTCCTTGTTATTGCACAATCAGGAAAGAAGACATTCACTTCAGACATAAAATGTGCTGTGCATCAGCTCTTGTATCAAGATGCT
>JAOXXN010000395.1:26922254-26947511 GCA_026770055.1 Myrmophylax atrothorax
AGCTCTTGTATCAAGATGCTTAGTTCCTGAAAGGCATAAAAAAATGGCTCAAAATTGCACAGGCAGATCATGTTAGATCCTAGATGCTTGAAGTTACTGTTCCACCTACACCCTTTACATGAAGAGATAAAATTGCTTTCATCTGCAGTGCGCCCAGAGATACTTTCTCTCTTTTCTAAGCTGAGATATATTGTATTCATACAGAGGACACTTTATAGGAATCCTATATGCTTGTATCAAGGCTGTAAACTAGCTGTTAATTGGCACTATATTGACATCCTTGCTACAGTGAAATGCTGGCTTGTCTAAAACAGATAATAACCTCCACACTCTAATTCAGTATTACCTTGCCTGTAGAGAAGCGGTGAAACTACAGAGCTGATGCGCTCACAGTGAGGAAAGGCAGGTAAGGGAGTGTAGTGGAAACAGTGTCAGACATCAGTACTTCTCCACCTCCTCCACTTCTCTGTGTGTGGGGCAAACACTTTTAATGGCACAACAATGTGATTTCTGGTGCTTCAGAAAATGGTCCACCCGTGAACTGCTTTTCACTGTATTGTGGAGAAATGTGTCTGTCTTCTCTGTGCAAATGGCATAAGCCACACAGGCTGATAGATAAATCGGTTCCCATGTGGCATGTGTTGCACTGTTGCCTGGTAGTTCTAAGATAGCATGGAAACTATGTGTAAAATTGGAATAAAGAGACAGCTGGTGCAGTTTTTCATGGCTGAGGGAAATCTTCATTGCTGACCAGCATGTATTGCATCTGTCATATTATTTTTTGACTCTAAAGGATAAAAGAAATGCAGCAATGTCTCTAGCCATGTTACTGTTTTATTTATAATAAACCAAATATCTTTGTGTCATTTCAGTGTATTAAACACATAAATGAATATGTTTACAAAAATTCATTTCCACTCTATCCCTGCTACAGTGGTCCATGCTTTAGTCTCTTCATAATCCATACCAAATTCCCTTATAAATCTGGATTTTTTTTTTTGTTAATTGCTATAGTTTTAGAGGAAATAAATTAAGTTTCTGCTAGTTTGCTTAAAATATGTTACTCACAAATTAAAACAAGCAAAACAGTCCTCTGAATTATCATCTGGCCTAATACAGGGAAAGGAAGAATTTCCTCATGTAAAATGTACACTGTCAGGATTGGCTGTCAGTGACAGAAGTGAAACTATAACCTATCTTTTCGATTTGGAGCATTCAGAGCAGCTTCTTTTGGCAGTTGCTACCTCACAACCATTCAGTTTCACACACTTGCTGGCACATCATGAAAAATCTATCATTATTAGTAAGATGTTGTCATAGAAATCAATGGATAAGCTTTGCTGATACTGCAGAGCAAGATCATGTAACTTAACAACAACCCAAAGAAAAACCTGTATTGTGCAGCATAATTATTCATTCCAAAGTAAATTGTTGGAGCAAACTTGACAGAATTTAAGCTGGTAGACTGTACAGTCTGAATTCTGATATGTTCTTGTTTTAACGTGTCAGGACTGCATCATATAGGAAATTGTTTTTATCTGTTTGAGTAACATGTTTGTTCTTGGTGCTCTCATTTGAGCCAAAGATATTCTAGGTACTAATTGTGATCTGTGATTTGTAGGGATGAAGAATCTTTGGAACACACAGTTTAAAAGCTATAATTTAGGATGTTATTCTGCAAATTTCTTTTGTTCTGTGGAAGAATAATCTTTACATAAATTAATAACTGAAATAATTTATTGTGCTTTCTGACATTTAGCCACTGAAAATGTTTTCTTCCCAAAATCTACCCAGTATGAAGGCATAATAAAAGACAACTTCAATATAAAAATTCCTATGTGTAAGTTAGTAAAGATATAAGAGGAATAAATTGGGTAACACACTAGAAATTAGAAGCAGGTATGCATCTATCAAAAATTTATAGAAAGGTCCTGCTTTTTACAGTAGGTAATGCCAGGAATACAAATCATCTCCTTGAAAAAATGTCTCAGGGCTTTCCCAGAGAAAAGATGATGACTAGTAACTGTCTTTTCCTTACTGTGTTTAATTTGCAGTAGTTGTTTTATACTAAATACTATAGTCTAGAAATCAGAAACCTCTAAGAATCTGTTTTAACAGCATTTATTCTGGGCTTTTCACTTGTTCCACTATAAGAAATAGTGTCTGTTTCAATACCAAAGCTAAAAACGAGGGGAAAGGATAGAGCAGCAACTCAGAGGTAATATAATAAAGCTTATCATTTTTGTGATGGGATGAAGGGCACCTCCTATGAAGCTCTGAGACTGCAGAGCTCCCAGGAACTAAAACAGGCAACCTACTGGGCTTAGTTCCATTTGTGGCAGAGCCATGGGATATAAAGTATTTAGAAACCTAATGCGTCTTGTGGTGGCCTTTAGACAGATATTATATGATGGTGTGCAGGTTTAAAGGTAAACTGGTGGGAGAAATGAACCTAACTCCAGAGAGACTATGAGTCAGAGTTACAATTTAATACAAATATTACAATACATACAGTGACACAGAGAAAAATTTGGTTTTAACCCCAGATGTGTGACCCAGCACCCTGTGTCACAAACACAGTGGTGTTCATTAGCCCCTGTGCTGAGCACCACGTGGTCCTCCTGAGCACAGTGGAAAAGACACCTGTTGGTGAAAATGGTGGTCACAGTCTTGCTGAGAGTGGCAGACGCAGTCCTGTTGAGGTTCTGGTCCTCCTCTGGATCTGACGAGTGGTACCAGGAGTCCCAAAACCTGAAAATCATCTATACTCAGGTGGGAATGCCAAGTACCTCTTCCAGGGTGAGGAGTTTCATAATGAGTGATTTACTGTCATGGGATATTTTTGGAATCTTTGATGGGCCATTAGCAGACATGACCCCTCAGACTGGGTGTGAAGGTGCTAACGACTCCCTAGACGGAGAGTTATCACACCTGAGTCATTGTTGTGAAGACAGAAGCACTCCTCTGTCTCACAGGGTTCTTTAACACCCAGCTTGTACCCTAAGAAGTCAGGTGTGCCCTGGGCAGCTGCTGCAAATGATCCATTATTAACAGTCCACCAGAAATGACATAAAGGGTATAGAATATACAGTTTTGGTTATACCCACATAGTGATAAACTGGTTCCAGACCCCGTAACTAGGACAGATGGTAAGCAGTAACTGAGCTATCTTTTCCCTCTGTCACTTTTAATTTTAGTATCAATGTAGACTCCAGGATAAGAAATGTCTCATTTTGCTTTCCAAAGAAATCCTTATAGAAGGCCAGATATTACTCAGCTTCTGCAAGAATCCTGCTCATAGTTCCTTACTGTGAGTACTACCCAGAAACCCATTAGCCTAGTGTAGGGCAGGTTGCCCATTCCTCTTTGGTCAGGCACCAAATCATAATAAATTAGGCAATTCATGCCCAAGCCTCTGGAAACAGGCAAGATGAGATTTTCAAATATCAGAAAAATGTGAAAAGATCTTGCTACAGAGAGGTGGTCCAGGAACCTCAAATCTATGGGGAAACTAAAAGAGTTGATAGGATCATTGAGTGTGATTTTTGTCTGTATCTATGTACTGATGTCCTCAGCGCTTCTCTGTTGAGGGTCAGCACAGCCAGCTCACAACTCCTAGCAGTGGGAATTGTATGTCCTATATTGACTGTACTGGACTTTGAGTTGCATTGTACTTAGAGCTTCTATTTTACCTAAAACCACCCTCAAAAAGGCAGCAAGTATCTCAGTGTGGATTTGGCTGGCCAAATTTGAAAATTATGATTATTCTGAGTTGTCTCTTATAATAATCTAGTTCAATTTCACTTCGATATTTAAAGGTGAATAAAAGCTGATACAAAATGTAAATGAAATGTCTTTAATGTCTTTTAGTTTATAGATTGACCTTAAAAGTATAACAACCCCAATTAGCATTTTTTAATCAGAAAATAAATGGCAATCACTTAGCAAGAGACACAAAGCAAGAAAGAACATAAATATTTAGCCCTATAATCAAAGACATGGTTTGACTGTGCAGATTAGATGGATTTTATGCTATCTTATTTCCATTTACTTATACATCTGGGTTTTTTTTCTCAAAAGAATAAGAAGTAAAGCACTACTTATTCCTCAGTGAAGCTTCTCTATGTCCTTAAGAGATAATGTAGAATAGATGATCCATCCCAAAACTCCAAATTGAAATTAGTGATGAAGAGAGAAATGTAGAGCTGGGGAAAGGAAGAAAATACAGTAAACAACTAAAGAGCATGTAGTGTGCAAGTAAAAATTGCCAAGGAGAGTTAGAAGGGTAAAGAATGAAAGTAGAAGTGAGAATATTAATGAAACTTGAAAAGAGCAGTTTAAAACAATTTGAGACATAAAAATGCCTAGACAAGTGAGAAAAATAGTAAGGAAGTAAGACAAAAATAAAAGCAGTATGCCCCAAAGGTGAGATTTTCAAAGAAAAGATGTGCAATTAGCTAGAGTTAGTAAAAGTTGAACTACTAGTTGTTTGCTGAGTTTCTTAACATCTCCCTCACCTTTGCTGTGGTGGTTACTTTGTCACAAGAGAAAGAGCTTGTTAGAAAGTCTCTGGTTAGAGTTGTGTTGGTTTTGACACATATATAGTTGTCAAATACAACTATTGCGTTGAAAGGAATAAAATCTGACGAAATGTTGTTTGGAATAGTGCTAGAAAAGAGGGAAAGAGAGTGCACTGCCCATAGCCAAAAGCTGGGGGTATGGACTGCTAGCACGACAAGACCTGACCTGCAGACTGGGAATTTAATATTACCTGCCACAAACTGAAAGTGTTTCTTAACTGCTGAGCTGCTGGGTTTTTTTCAAGGATTGGCCTTTTTGCTTGTTTTTTTTTTGTGCCATTTTGCTTTTTACACAGAACATTTGAAAAGTTTAGAATCCACTATGAATTCCCAAATCTGTGTTGACTTATTTTTTGTGTGTATTTGGGTTTTCTTGAGTGTAAATAAATGAGAATCCCCATTATTTCATCAGCTGTACATAGAGTATCATTGGGTTATGCTTTTTGATGTGTATTCTTCATCACAATTTAACTCTAGAGATGCTTTGTTTAAAAGTCATGAGGTACTTCTCACCCTGGGCTGGTGGTTAGCACCTTGGTGGTGGAAACAGTGTTTGAAAAACTGTGGTTTTTTCCTTCTTTAAAGATAGCCCTTTGCTTTCAAGTTTCACTGTATTTATATGTAATGTTTTTTTATAAGACCTGTTCTAGTTTTTGTCTCCCCACAGATATTGAACTCTGTGTTTCTCATTATCATTCTCTTTTTCCAGTCCAAAGTGCGTGTTGTTTTTTTTTTCCTACAGCTCATTTCTTTTTCTGCAGCCAACACCCTTTCTCTAGGCCCTCATTTTGAATTTAGCGAACACAACAGGTTAATTCTCAGCATTCTGCAGGTGCCTGTAGGACAGGAGACTGTGGAAATGAATGCTCCTCATTATCCCTTTTGTGTATTTGCCAACCTCTCTTACTGGTCACAAACTTTTTTGTCTCAGCCTTCTTCTTGTTGTACAAAAGGAGAAGTTATGTGTGTGTGTGTATTTACATGTGTATGTCTCTACAGGTGGAGACACACACGTAAACACACAAATTGTATACACATATATTTTTGAATTTAAATCTCCTGGTAATTCTCAGCTAATAGTCTGCTCTGTTAATAGTCTGCAGTATTACTTTTCTGCAGAGTAAATTGAATGCTTTGAACTTGTTTTGCTTTCACTGGAGTTACTCGAAGGGACACATACAAATTTGGCTGGCCTTCAAAACATGACCAAAACCTTTCTAATTACTGTCATTGTCTTACCACCTGTGAGGAGGTACCTTCTAGTGGAGTGGGTGTGCCGTGCTTTGCTTCAGCTTTAATGCTATTAATAGGGAAAGCAAAGAAAGAGGTGAGCATGTAGGAATTCCTGAGTATGGTACACATACCTGGGAGTGCATGAAATTTCCCAGTGTCAGACCCATTGTTCTGCAAGAGAACCATTTGTTTGTAATTGGAATAATAAGCATATTTTGGCAGTCCTCCATCTGAGGAACACGTGTAAGAAACAAGTGTCAAGCCAAATGCAAGTGTTACTTCAAGCGTCATATTAGACTTGAATATGCAGTTCTAGAAGAGCGTTTAGAAACATCCTTTGTTCCAATAAAATCTTTCAGTCTCAGTAGCTCAAAGAGCTGATGGTCAGGGTTTTTCAGGCTCTGACATTGTTCTGTATATTTCAAGAGCATTTTGCATTCAACAGCTGGAATGATGAGGTGCTGCTTTGACAATGTGTTGATGAAAATTTGTGTTGCCTTAAATAAGAAACAAAAGGTTGTGTGCTTTACTATGTTGTTCTAGCTCAGCACAGAGCTGCTTCATTTTCAAAGCTTCTAGTGGCTGTGTGTGGGAGGCTGTCAGGTGGAGAAACTCTACCAACCTTTGTCCTTTTGAACTAGGTTGCAGAAATCTTGCATCAAATCGTGGTGCTCTTGCATTGCCTTGTGGAGTAACTAGGTGACAATGTTGCATGATGAAGTGCTCCTTGAACAGGCTAATCAGCTGCCAGGGAAATGGTCAGGAATTGGATGTCTTGTTTTAAGGAGGTGAATTGCTTCTTACTTTCTTGCAGGAGGACCCCAGGTTTACTCTGCTCTGATTACCTGTATAGTTCTAATTTCTTTTATTACTTACCTTCTTAAATTCTCTAATTTATTTTTTTCCTGGTTTTAATACCCCACAGAATGAAACGATTTTGTAAGAATTGATCCTGTTTGTATTGAGGTAGGGGCAAGAAAAGACAGTTGAGAAAGACAAGACTGATAAATACAAAAGAAAAAGGCCTGTGTATCAGAGGTCCTGAACCATTTCAAGTCTTACCATGCATAAAAAAAAGGCAGTTGCAATGTAATTTATAAAGACTCTCACTGAAACTTATAATTAGAGGTTACACAAGGGCAGGTAGCATTTCAGAAACAGGTAAGACATCTGACCCAACATGCCTGCTGACTGAAATGGAACAGCCTTAGGCTCTCCTGAGATCATTGCAGGGCAACTTCCCAGATTTTGATTAAAGGCCTATCCTTCACCTCTCTGCAGGCCTGTCCTCTAAGAAAAGGAAATATTTTATTACTCTTCAAGCTTCTGATTTCTGAAAGCTCCAAATCTTCTCACATTATTTAAAATGTTTTAAAAACTGGCAAAAATCACTTCCCAGACTTGGGGGGAAAAAAAAATCCATTCTGCATTTGTCCTTTACTAGTTGGTGTGCTTAATAACATTCTAGTTCTCACACCATGTTCTCTCAGTGACAGCACTTACCCTCACCTCAGCTGATAAACGTTAGCTGCATGTTTTTCCTTTACCATTTTGACAGCTGCTGTAGATGCTTTCAACTGGGGGCATTTGAAATCACCTGCCAGGATTTTGCACTGCTGGGTTTTAAATCAGTCTAATGCTTGCACTTTGCCACCTCTTTGACTCTGGCTCTGAGATCTGAGAGCACTGTATACAAATTTGTATTTAGCATCACAGTCCAATGCTCTTGGGGGGTAAACTAAGTAGCCATCTCCCCAGGCTGATATGGCACTTCACCTGCAGAATTTCTGATCCAACTTAAACTGATTGAGACAGATAAAAATGTCCTTCTCACTGACTTATTTTTTTAAGTCTTTTAATCTCTTTTTGGATAACTGTCAAACCTATGGACCATTAGCCTTGGCTGGTCTCATCACTGTTTTTTTTATTGTTTTCCATGTGAGTAAAACACTAAATTCCTTTAGCATGGGAGGAAAAGGAGGGCAGCTTCATCTGAGGAGGAGATTTTGGGAGCAGGCTGCTCCACTCCTCTGTAAAGGAGAGGAGACCATGCCTGTGGCACCTGATGGAGAGGCATGAATGCACACACTGGGTAAAGCAGAGCTTACTCCCTGTTTTTAACCCTTCATTGCATTCATTTAACACTCAGTCATCAAACTTGATATTGCAAGGTGATTGATCTGTAATTCCATGCAAATTTCTTGGAGACTGTGTGGAACCAGGAATGCCAGTGTGGAAAATCTGCTTCTGCTCTGCTTTTTTTTGAATAATATCTGGAGCAACTAAAAGATTTTTGCAAGTGCATCAGAAACAGATACTCAGGGTGAGATTTTATGTGCCCTGTTCTAACACAAACCGGTCATTCTTCTTTCTGCCTGATCTTCTGCCAAGTTAGTGAGCTAAACTACCTTCAAGCCACTGCAAACAGTGGGGCATCAACAAGGGCAGGGGTGGGAGAGGACTGAGATCAACCCATTTGGCTGGCAGCAAGCCTCTTGATCTGTGAAATGCCACTCCTGTTCCTGAGCTGTGGAAAGGAGCAATAAGCAGTATTCAAAGAAGTGTGTGTGTTCATTTTAATGATACAGCTTTTCTTAAGAAAATTCTGTACACAGTGATAGTCACCCCACACATAACATCTAGCCATGGATTAGTACCTGCCAATATCACTGAAGTTATGTCATTTCCACCATTTATGAAGATGTGAATGTACCAAGGAATCAACCAGGCTGGAAGACAGTTCAATAAAAAATGTTATCATTAACTTTTGTAACTTCCCAGGGCTCCCCCTTTCCGAGGTGTTCATCCAGGGTGGTATGATTGCTACCTTGTGAGCAGGCTGAAGCTGTGTAGTAACTGTGCAGTATTTCTCTGTACATATTTAAGTTCGTTCCTTTTCTGGGAAAACTCTTTTTTTCCCCACCATCTGATGGTTTCAATATAAGAGTTTTATGTAGTTTGGGTGATAGGCCCAGAAATGTGCATCTGAATAATCTAGCTGCTTCTTAATATCAATAATAATTTTATAGGAAACGTATAAAGGTAACAATAAGAACTGGGGTTGTGGAGGTGTTTAAATGAAAAACAATTCAGAATGTCTGTACTTGCAGTGGAGGTGATTTGCTTCTTGCTGTAGTTTCTGGACTTATTCCAGTTTAAATTGAAACCTTGTATTTTTTAAGCTTTATTCCATGGGCTTATTTAAATAGACAATTGGATTTCAGAGAAATTCTACCTTTTGTGTCACAGCATATTGATGTTTGATACATTGCTAAGACCTTGTACTAAAATTTTCTTCTATTTCTCACCCATGTTTTCAATATTATGTTTCAAATTAATGCAGATTCTGCAACCTGTGAAAGGTGGGATTTTCCTAGTAAATATGTTCACAGAAGTGAGAGTCCCCAGATGGGCTTCTTTTTTCCTCTCCTAGCATAAATGAAGTCTTATTCTTCTTTTATGATTGTTATAATATTCTAGAAGATGAACTCATCTTAAATCTACACTAACTCAAAAATGGGAAAGTTTTGCCACAGGCTTGTTAAATGTAGTGATTTAACTCTCAGGATAAAGCTGCTTTTAGATGCCAAGGCTGATCCACATAGCATACTGTTAGTATTTGGAACAACCTACCGTAAGCAGTAAGAGAGCTAAATATTTTTAAACATCATAAGCAAATAGTTGTGCACTTTTTATAAGAAACCAAACCTTGGATCATCATTATAAAAATATGTGCTCATACTCCTGTTGATGTATGTTGTAGTTATCCTTGCACTCTGTTCCTTTTTTGCTAGGAATTTTTGCTCAAGTAGAGTCAGAAATTTTGTAATTTGGCTGGAATTTCTAGATACATAACAGGGCTACAGTCAGGCAGAAATCCCAATACACCAACTAATCATTTATGCATAGGTTTCATGATGTTCTTCAAGTGAATTTTGAATTCTGCTTTGTGTAATAAATTTGTACTTTGCTTTGTGTCAGATCTGCTCCATGTGCACAAGTTTCTATGTGCCTCAGAGAGCTCAGACTTGCAATGCTACACAGAGCATGTATTCATGTTTAATTCTGTGACATCCAAGAGAAAAACCATGGCAATTCTATATTGACCGGATCTGCTTAACTTTAATGGAGGGAAATGGAAATATAGGTTATGAGATAAAGATATATTGAACACTGAATCCAGTCTTCCAATAGGTGAAGTGTTATCTGAAAAGCTGAAGTCTTGATTTTTTTTCCCTTACTCTGATTTGAAACACATCTCTTGTTCCAGAATGCTGCATATTGCAGTGACTGATTGAACTCAGTTACTGTGAAATGAGTATATAATTATCCACACCCCTACTAAGAGTCTAAGAGTGGGATGAGTCTTTGACAGCCTTTTTTTTTCTTAAACCATGTAACAATACCTAATTATTTCTCAAGCAATCTACTTGTACTCTAAATTTAGGAATGATTTCTCAAGCCAGCTGTTCTTAGTAAAATTGAGAATTAGAGCTGATTTAGTGGTTTAGTGAACAAGAGTAAAGATTGCCCAAATGCTAAATTTTGTAGTGTTTTAAACCCAAATTTAATTCCCAAACAGTCCAGCCTTTCTCAGAAATAAGAATAGTAAAACATCTATAAAGCAGAATGGAAAAAAACCAAAAAACTTAAAGTTGAAAGTAATTTATCAAGGAAGGACAATGAGAGCTAATTTTTGGAAGTCTGTCTCTACAAGAAGTGCTTAGATTGAGAAGAAACAATATTTTGAATTATTTTTATGGAAACCATAATCAGTGACTGATGATGATTATCCTTTAAAGATACTGTAGTCTTTGCCATATAAATGATACAGGGCACTGCTGAAAGGAGATTTTATGCTAACATGACTTTCTGTAATTTACTTTTTCTGGGAAGAATAGAATATAAACATATGTGGTATATAGTATATACAATTGAGTTAAATTTTATTTGCAAGAAACAGATTCTGTACCACAGTTAGTGTATTAAACGAATATATAGGCAGTGACTGCTTTATTCTCCAGAGATCCAGTAGCATGTATGGTTGTAACACAAAATCCTAATCAAGAGTTTTTCAACTTTGTTGGCAACAATGAGCCAGCTATCAAGTCAGACTTTTGGAAGGGAGGAGCCCCAGCTCCCCGGGAAGCGTTGTACACCCGTTCCAAATCCTTGTGGTAGTTTTGTGACTACAAGAAGGGCATGAAACCATGCTCAGGTTCTTGGACCACAAATGTGCTGCTTGAAGAAGAAACTGGAATAGCCCCGAGACTCTTGCAGAGATACTCTTGTATAATGAGCTTGCAAATGGCTATACGTGAGCTAAGAGGGTTGTTTCGTTTAGTTTTTTTAAAAAGAAACCCCTCACAATCTCCGAATAAGGGGCATAGGATTTGTGGGACAGATTTCACACCACACTCTTCAGAAAGAGAAAATATTCATCTGTGGAATTCTAGGTAAAGTCTTCTTCCTCCACAGCTGTATATAACAATGAGAGGGGGGCAGAAAACCAAAACCCACAAAAAGTGCTGCAGCATTGTTGTGAGGTACATTTATTTTATTTGTGTGTTTATTTTTAAAGAAATCTAAACACCTATGTAGACTCTCCTGATTCTTGGTATTTTCGGCCTTTTATTTCCTTGCAAAGCAGGGAAATTGAAAGGAAAACCAAAAGTATTTGTATCTATTTTCAAAGAAGTTGTTCTGAAGAATCTGTCTCTAATACCTGAGCAAGGTTAATTTGGGAAAGAAGACTAGATTGTTGAGTTTTTCTCCTCTTCTAAAGGCGTTTCATAGTTCTATTTCCCTTTCAACCACAAAAACCATGCAAAATGAGCCCTATTGCATTATTGTGTAGTTTTAACCAACTATTCTCCATCTTGTACCTCACAATGACTTTTTTTTGCTTGTGAGGATAACATTGCACCAAGAAAAAGCTCTGTCCCTGCAAGGCATTTTTAAATCAGCAGTGTTAATAAAGAGATGTTCAGATAATTGGAATCTGTGCAGCTGAAGTACCTGATATATTGAGTTCACCACTCTTGTCTACTTACCACTACTAGAGATGTGGACTGTGCAGACAAGGGCACAAAGGATATAGACATATAGGAAAGAATTTGGAGTGGTAATTACTGATAATCTACAGGTAAGCAAAGAATCATCAGGAGTGGGCAGGTAATGTGGTTGTGATCCAATTCTTATGTACTCATAATACATCCTATAATAACAGCAAACAATACTGTGAGACACTAATCCCTTTTTATGCCGTATGGAGTCATGGTGCTTTGTGTTGAGAGTGTGGATCCGGTGTCAAAACATGGTTGGCCAGCTCCACTACATTCCTCCAAAGCAGTACTTAGCAGATGTTAGTTAGGTTTGTGGTTTGGTGTGTTTTGTTTTGTTTTGTTTTGTTTTTTAACTCTTTGTAGCCAGTCTGGAGTTACTGATTGAAATTCTGAAGCATTTTAAAGAATAAGACAATTAACTTTCAGTTTCTTTTAAAGTAATACCACTAAATGAAAGCTATCAGCTTGATCAATACTGCATTTCAAAGTCAAGTTTAAAATCAACATGCATGGGTTTTATCACTTTTTTAGATGACTACACAGAAGTTGTCTGCAGTTGACTGTGAAGGAGGTCTTGGCAGCAGCCTGAGAACCTCCTTATATCCTGAATGTCCTTCTAAGGAGAAGGGATGGCAATGCCCTTGCCTGGCAGCATTGCCACATACTTGTGGGAAGGCAGAAGGAGTTCTCTGGTGTTGCCTTCGTACTACGAGGATGCTGTGCATTGTCCTGCAGGCAGCCTGTACCTTAACTTTGTCTCCAGGTAGAGCCACTGTAGGCAAAATGCTGACCACTAATGATACAGTATGAATGTTAACTTTGAGTCTATCTTGCAAAATTCCCCTTTCCGGGTTTTATCTGCCTGCACATGAAATCTGCCAATGAAATCTGGCAGAACATAAATTATGCTCCCTGATCACAGCACTGAAAGGTTGACTGACTTCATCACCCTATTCTTCCAGCAGCAACTTATAGTTTAGCAGTTGTGAAGGATCTGCTTTCATTATTATATCTTTACTGTGCTGAACAGAATCCTGTTGCAGCACCAGATAGTCTGCAAGCTATCTATCACCAACTGGCCATGACATCCTGAAGTTCTGTTTTACTTTTTTTTTTCCTGCTTCCATTTGTAGATTAACTAAATTGGTCTCCATGAAGGGTAAAATACTGAAAAAGCAACCTTAATTGCTTTTGTTGGGATACTATGGAATGGGTTTCCATAACTCCCCTGCTCAATTTTGGTTGGAAAAAAACCAGGATTTTTTTTCATTGAATATTCACTCCTTCTATGACATACTCCTAGAACTTTATAATGCTGTATTGGCAAAACAGCACAAATGCAATTATAGGTTTTCATGTTTTGTTTTTTTACCCCCCTTTAATTGCTAACTGAATTGCTATAAGTTTGTGAAGTGAGCACTTTCACTTCCGCCTGACTTTCTTAGTCTCTGCAGTGCAAGAATTCAAGCTCCTTCCTCTCCTCTCTTCCCATAAAAGGCATTTAATGTTACTATGGTGAGGAAAGTATGCAGCATTTAGGAGCTGCAGACTAAATATAGCTATTTTCATAATTCATTTTGAGTATTACACCAATAATTTGCTGAAGTAATTCATGTTACAGCAAGCGCAATCTATTTGCCCCAGACATATGCAAATATACACACTTAGCAAACATTCTAGGAGCTCAGACAGGCAAACCAACACTCACTTTAAACCAGCATCCACTTCTCCCAAATCCAGAACTGGCCAGGTCTAAAATACCGTCCTTCCCCATTCCAGAAATGATTTTTGGGTAAATGTAAGGGAGAGGAGAGATGTTTCTAGGCTTCCCCAATTTATTAATTTTAGTAATCTTTTTCTTTCTTTTCACAATGGCTATATACACGTAACCAGCATGACTCACTGAATCAGAATTATTATTTAAAACAAAAACTCAATCTGGAAAACAGTAAATTTTAAAGCATAATTTGGACTCCGTAGGAAGACAATGCTGAACTGTATATCACCACAATCTGAAAGCATTTTTTTATTGAAGGTGTCACTCATGTAAGCTTCAAAATAAAACTGGGAATAGGCTTTTAATTTTTCTTGTTGGCTTCAGTTATATTAGAAGGTGCTCTTGTTTAATTGTGCTGGGATGGTTTTCTGGTATGTACAGACAGCTGTTGTAGTATACATAGATTATTTGGATGGATGATCCCTTAAGTTACAACTATATTCATAAATAAACTAGGAAATAAACTTTTCAGTTAATGGCCACTAAAGATCTTATTGCCTTCAATAACTGGATAATCAGCGTACTGTGAGCTCAGAAATGTTCTTTCAAAAAGAATGGTCAAGAGTAGGCTCAGGAGGGTTCAACTCAACTGATATATTTGCACTCTTTGTCAAGTACATTGAGAGAATCTGAAGTATCTGTGTCTTGAATGGTGTGTAATATCACTTAGGAAAGGTTGAAGGAATAATTCATGACTGTGTTACTGCTTTTTGTGCACAGGCTTTCTGAGAAATTATTCTGTCAAAAGTCTGCAGTTTCCTGGCAGTGAATAACACTTTCAGTTTCTGGACAACTTTGGTGCAAAAGACCCAGCAGTGCATAGTTTGGTGTCAGTGCTGGGTGAGACATGGCCATCCCCACTTGAGAGATGGCGAGGGCATGGACAGCTGCCTGTTAGATGGCTGTCAGGAAGGCTCATGCAGCTGGAAGCTCTGGCTAGTGGGATGAGGCTGCAGCTTCAGGGGCAAGCACAGGCAGGGGCTGGCAGTGGGCTGTGCAACCTGCACAGACTGAGGGTGGAAGTCCAGATGATGACTTTGTTTTACTGGACTGGGATTTTTAGGTGGGTGTTATATTCTGGTGAAAATACATGGCAGCTCCACTTAACCACTTCAGCCACTCAAGCTAAGCACCAAAACCCAGGATGCACATGATTACTGACCATATTTGGGGAGCTGCTGTAATGACCTCTTTCCCATTCACACATGAGTTGAGATGACTGGGACAGAACCTGAGTTTGGAGAGAGTCATTCAGTCACCCCTGCCATGAGACCATCCCTTGTCTGCTTTTCTTCCTCAGTCACAGCACACCCTCCTGCCTTCGGTGTCAAATGAATTGGAAGTCCCAGGAATACCTCAGCTTCCAGGGCTCTCTGGTGTGATAAAGATGGATTTTGGGAATTTCCTCATTAATCAGGAAAGCTTATAACAAAGCTATGATGAACAACTGGGGTGCTGAAAGGCAAAAATCATTTCCATTTAGCATGCTCCAATAGTCCTCTTTGTGAGCAATCTTGTTTGCAGAATTTCACCCTATCTGGAGTTTTAGTGGGCTGTTAAGGTATTGTTCATTTGATTTGATGCATTTTTTTGAGACATATCTGAAATATGAAACAGCATGCTCTGCTTTAACTTGCTTGGGGGGCACTTCTGAAGCGTAACTTTTCAGTTTGCCTGTATTTAAACCTAGGATATATCGACAACAGTTGGGCAAATAAAAGCCATTCAGAATAACAAAGCCCAGGAAAAATCAGATTGTATTTTTGGAAAGTAGGCACAGCAGTGCTGTTCAGTGAGATAACCCAAGGGAAAAAGAAATAAGAATGACCTGCTTTTTAAAGTGCAGAATTTTTCTGTTCTTTTTGACAATATGACTTGATCTACACCTGGGATTTTTCTAAAAGTGTGTAAAAGGAAGGAATAGTTAAAAATTGCTAAAACCTACTTAATTTTGATATTTTTATCAAAGAAAAATAATAGTCTCTCTGGTTTTAGAGAGTACATCAAAACTCTAATTCTGCTAATTTATTTATCACAGTTTTGTGGACATGAGTTTCAGTCAGTTAAGAGAAAAAACGTAGCTGTTTTGCAAGCTCTGTATGCTTCTCATTACTAATTATTGAATATTTGTAAATGTACTACTGTAGTATTCCCATTTCATTCTTGTCCAAGCTCATTGCTTTTAAATGTTCTATGACTGTATTTTCTGATCAAACAAATGCACCTATAAGTTAAAGTTTAATTTAGTTTTTCCTTTTTCTGAAATATGTGAGCCTGGAATCAAACCCAGAATGTTTTAATTCATTATTCTGTGGCATGCAAAAATGAGTCGATAAGACTTTCAGTGCAAGTGGCTTTATGCTTTCATGGGGGATAATGATTGAATCAAGAATAACAACAGAAACAGGAATATGCTAGAAATGCATATCAAAACAGCACTTTATTTGTGTAAATATTTTTCTCCATATCAGATACTGGCAGTATTTTTATATTTGTAGTTATGAATCTAAGACTAAGTAATTAGAGTAGAATGGTAGTATTCCTGGCTTTGATCCTAATTTAAATGAAGTCAATGGAAGTCTTATAAAGGGCTATAACCCTTTAAGCCCATCAGCTTTTGGGTAATTAGAAACTGCTAAATTAGATTTATCATAAAAAACAACCTTTGTTTCCCAAACTTAGTGATCTCACATGATATAAGAAAAGTTTGCCTTCGTCAACTTACTGTGAATTATGAGCATTATCCTGAACTTTTTTGAAGATAGTTAGGTTAGGTACAGTTTGCTGTCTCAGGAGCCACTGAACTGATCGAGTGTTGCATTTCAGTTGTGAGGGGAATGTATTACTCCACCTCTTCTCCTGCCTTTTCTGACAGGCTGACCCCTATGCTTTGCAAATTGATTTAATTCACAAAAAGGATCTGTGAAACAGAAGAAAAGATGTGAAGGAGGAAGTGTGCAGACACTCTGGAGGTGGGAAGTTTTCCTCTTCAGTGGTTGCAAACTGAAATTGCCCAAGCTGGCTAGTAAAATCTCACCCCTTGGCTAGCACTTGCTGTCTACAACTTTGCCCAGCCATTGTTCCCTGATCAGTGCAAATCCTTCAGAGCCGCAGATTACTGGAATGCATTTTGGGTAGCAGGAACAGGCTTTTACCATGCAGATTTGGGTGCAGTTCTCACAGAGCTGGACCTGCCTTTCTGGGCAGTTGATGGCTGGTGATTGAAGCACAGCTGCTGTCTGCAGTCCTGTGGGATGGAAACTTCACAGCTGTGTTTGCTCTTGAGTATCAGTTCCTGCTTAAAGAGCTTTCTGGTCTTGAAATCAGCTTTCATATCCGTGGAATTTTTAGAGATTTTTTTTTTGCTCTTTTTAATATTAACTAAAGGAAATGTGTGCCCCTTTGAAAACTTTTCTGTAAGGAGAACAAAATATAAGAGCCAGATTCTGTCCAGTACTGTCAGAAATAGAATCACACTATAGTTAAAGAACACCTGTAGCATGCTTGGATCCCAGAACACAAAATTTTTTTCCTTTTAAATTTTTTCTTGAAGTCCTTGCTTGCATCAGGCAAGAAAAACTTCATCCTATTTCCCTATATTTCACATAGGAAGGAGCCATAAGCAAGTAGAACATTGTTTAATTCAGCGTTAGATGTCTGGTGATGTGCTTTTGGCCAAACAGTTCTCCAATGGGATTATAAACCTACCTAGGTCCTAGAGATCTAATATAAACAGGTATGCACCTCCACAAAAAAAGATCCTTAAGATATTATATATGTTCCCATTTTCCTCATTTTTGTTGAGATAATCCTACACATGGCTGGGAATTCTCTTCCTTGTTTTCACATTATTATGAAATATAGATCTAAGAAGGAACATTCTGAAGGCACGTTACCTTGTCTCTTTGCAAAGAAAAAGTAATCTCTGGAAAATGGATGCTGTTTTCACATATGTCTGAGTAACATATGTCTGAATAAACAGATTTTAAATACAATTTGGAGCAGGCATTGGTGAAAATACCCACACCATGACTGATTTTTTTGCAGCTCTGAAATGCCTTTCTGTTTTCAGGGTAACAAATATTGTTGCATTTATTCCCAGACAACTTATATATTTCTTTATTGGCGTGTCTGAAGGGTTACATTGAGATGATCTTATGATTAAGGTAAAGTCTGAAAGGGCGGGGACTGTTCTTCAGCTCTGCTCTATTTTTCCTTTATTACTAGTTAATCTGCTCATAAGGCTAACTTGGCTTTTATTTATAATTATTCATACCTGGAAATTTTCAACCAGAAAATCCTAACCACTGTCTGATTTTCAAATTTTAACACAAACCTTCAAGTTCATGAAAAATTTCTAAACTTGAAGTATCTCAGACAAAATATCGAAAATATCAGACACTTCTTTTTTTCAAAAACTTTTTTTACTGAAAAGTTTTACTCAAAAGCAGCTGAAACATCTTCAGTGAATGCCATTCTTTGTGCCCTCAATTTCTAACCTGTAAGTCAGAGTAGTAGTGTCTCAGAGGTCTTCCTGTGTGTGATGTGTCTGCTGGAGTTGTATGACCTGACGCCAGAGGCAGGAGATAGGGTTCCTCTTTTCAAACAGGAGAAACTTGGTAAGAAATCTAGTTAAAACTAGTTAATAAAACTAGTTAACTAGTAACTTCCTTGAATTTCTTGCAGACAGGTGGCACCAGAGCCTGCAGATAGTCACATGGAGGACCGTAAGATGGTTGAGAAAGACCAGAAGATGAAGTGACTGTGTATGTGGCCATTAAGATACAAAATTTTGGCAGCTTGAGGAGACACTGTTTTTGCAGTGCAGAACCTCTTGACTGCAGCCTTGAATAAAAAAAGTAAATGGGGTTACTCAAAACCCAGCTGAGTGTCCTGGGAGGAAGTAAAAGAACAGTACAAGGTGTTCCACCAGAAGCACGTGAAATGTAGCCTAGACTTGGAACTCAGAAAAAAATTGGAGCTCAGAGAAAACTTTTGGCTTGAGGTTCTTCTTTGGCAGTGTTTTTTTTTTTGTGGGGTGCTTTTTTTTTTTTTTTTTTTTTTGGTTCTGAAACTCTTTTACCTGGCAAAATGAATGTGTAGGAAAAAGGGAAGGAATTTCAAATATCCAGCTACTCTTGAGCCATTCCCGTAAGCTGCTTGGAAACTGACCTCACAGCAGCACATTTTGAGGTGTAACAGACTGCATTAGGTTTTGAAGTGTTTGAAGATCTTGGAGGAGATAAGAAGTAAGAACACTTAGGTATTGTAATTCCTTCATCTCACTGTTTATTTTTACAATCCAAAGTAGTCTTTTTGAAAAATCTTGTTTAGCTTCAAAGCCCAGGTATGTCTCCTCGGATAAACCCTTTGACAGTGGGACAAAACAGACTGTAAGCACTTTCTGCCAGAAGCGAGACAAGTTGCCTTAATAAGACTCA
This sequence comes from Myrmophylax atrothorax, assembly GCA_026770055.1. NCBI lineage: Eukaryota > Metazoa > Chordata > Aves > Passeriformes > Thamnophilidae > Myrmophylax > Myrmophylax atrothorax. The sequence goes on from JAOXXN010000395.1 coordinate 26,941,351, forward strand.
TAATTATGATTTTCCCCCTTTGTGACATTTAAGCATATCTGTCTAGAAGACAAAATGTTTAATAAGTTAAGCAAAACTGAAGATTTCTTAAATTTTATATACACTTATAAAACATTGAAACAGTTTGGACTAGAGACTTTTTCCTCTGTCCCAGGAATCCCTGGTTGTCCCTGTAATAGGAGCAGAAAGGTGACTGTGCAGAATTGGTTTGGAGAGATAAGAAGTATAAATTTTAATTTTTTTCCTAACATGTGAGGTACCCTTAATTTAATTAGTGTCCCTAATACACACTCTTTGTGTACTGATTTGAGTGTCTTTTTCATACACATTTAAAGATTAATGGCTTCCACTGAAGAGGGAAGTGAATATGCAGGGACAGATATTCACATTAATTATCTGCATTTCTGATTCTGACTCAGTAGCCTCACAGCAAAGCTTTGCATTTAATGTCTAATTTATATTGTTATAAATTTCCTTTGGAAGCAATAGCATAGAAAAGCATTTGTTTTTCATGAAGCCTCTAATTTTACAATCATTTAAAAAATACATCTGATGACTGGAAAGACAAAGACTTGGCCTTTAAACACTCTGAGGTGTCTCCAGTTTAGAATTTTTTATCTGTAGGAGGGTAGAGGAAATAGAAAAATGCATAGTTGATACTACATTCAGCTTTCATTTTGACAGTAACATTCTAGGTGCTGTGTATATGCTAGACCTATGCAACATCAAAACATTAAATCTTTCCCTTATAGCAGATTAACCCATTTACCCCCATTTATGGGGGCATAAGGGAATCACATGAGTAATATGTATGAGGTACAGATATGAAATTCAAATCTCAAACATATTTGAATTTGAGGACAAAAAGGGATAGTACAGTGAGGTAGCCAGGCTGCCAAGGATGAGAGGAGTTATGGAGTGAACAGTGTCTCATCAGTGGTTCTGTCCTGAAAATTGTGAACTCCCAATCTAATGGCACATGTTATATATGAGACAGCATTACTAATCTGAGTATTAACTAAGGAAGTGAAAGTCAGGTCAAACCCCAATCAGAAAATCAATAAAACTTCTTAAAAGTGTATTGCCAAAATGAGGAAAAACCCCAACTAACCAAAAATCCCCAAACAAACAAACAAAACTTAATTTTGTTTTTTCCTCTCTCCTGACATTTACCAGTGTTTTCACACACTGGTCAGGATGCACCCTGTAATGGCTATTGGAGGACTATGAGAGTGGAAGAACAATGCATACAAACATACAACTGTGAAAGTGAATGAAGTGGGGGAACTCTCAACAAACTTCTCCACTTGTGACTCATGAACTAGGTAGCTGTAGAGCATAGCATCACTCTTCTGAATAAACTCACAGTCCTCATATCAATATTATATCCCTGCTGTTTTGTACATATTGTGTTTTTTAAGAATCTGCTCATATAATATGGAGTTTTCCCCAAACCCTAAAAACAGGGAGGAGTCAAACACCAGTGGCTATTCTCTGTCCTCATTTCATTTCTGAACAGAGATCTACAGCTGTTGCTGCCATATCAGCTCCTGCCTGCAGAGTTTTCTATGTTTATCTCATTGTGGACAACAGAAGGGACACAAAGAGTGGAGGGGAAGTCATGACTTCTTTTGCATGTTAAAATCCAGGTGGAAAGAACCATTGGATCAAACACTGCTTTCACATGAGCCTAGTGTGTTTATGTGGCAGAACATGTTTAGGTCTGGCAGGTGGCTATGCCCATGGCCAAAATTGCTGTGCTTCTGATTCCTTCTCTACTTTTGGGTAAGCATCGTGACTTCCAGGAGAAAGGTTAGGAAACAGTCTCTCCACTGCCATCAGAAAGAAGATCTTTGCAGGCCCTTTTGCCCCTGGGCCTTTCTTTCCCACGGACCTGTCAGAGCAGGAGACCTGTGCATTGACTGGCTGGGAGTGTGGCTCACTATCGTGAACCTAAAAGTATCTTCACGGCAGCACTGAAGCTCAGGTGTGAGTTTGAGAGCCCAAATTACTTCTTGGATAGTAGCCTCTGGCTACTGACTTGTGTAGGAAAGTTTATATGTGCACCAGGAGGAGAAAGGGAAAATGAGCAGTATAAAAGACAAGGAGCAAAGGAGGAGTGATGGTGTAATGTGGTGTGGGCTGCTCCAGCTGGGCAGGCAGAATGCTTCCAGAGTGCGATAGTTCTGTACTTGGTGTGAAGCCTCTGAGAAGTTCAGTAGGGCTGTGCTTGTCTGGGAGTCTGTCTTTGCTCCCACCTTGAAGAAAGCAGTGAGAGGGGAAGATTTTAGACCAAGAACAGCCTAGAAGAAGCTTTTAGATGTCACTATTCATAAGTCCCTCTTGCCTGATTTTGCCCTTTGCCTATGGAATCAGGATTTCTTAAGTTGTCTTTTGAACAGATCCACTTACTTGCAAAGACATTATTCCATCAGTTCGCCTTGCAGGCAGGACACTGAAAAGACTAATTGGTTGGGTCAAAAGGGAAAGTGACACTTCCTGATGAAGTTTGTCTTGCAGTCCTTACTGATGAAAAAATTTGCAATGGGTTGGTTTTGTCAGTTGGGGATAAGCAGTTTTCTTTTTTCTTCAAGTGGTCTTCTGGAAAATAGCAGCCCATGTTTCAAAAACCCTGCATCTCTGAGCATAATTGATCTTCTATGAGAAGGCCTCTCAAAGTGAATGTCAGCATTACAGGAAAACATTTCAGCACTCCTTTTACATGAAAAGTGATTAGATGCTCTTTATTCCTTGAAGTGTGTTTGCCTGCTGTATTTACTTCTACCCTTATATACATGAGTCTTCTCTGGATCATGGTATGGGCTTCTAAAATAGATCTCTGAAAGACTATTCAAAAAGGGTGTTGTAGCATGTGCTGTCTTGGTAATGGTGGTGTTTGAATAGTCTATAAATAACTAAATGCTGTGATGTTTCAGTAATACCTGTTTTATTCACATGGCATCTGGAGTTTGGATAATATTATTCAGCCCTTATAATTCTTCTGATGTAGAATTTTATTCTTACATGGGTAAAGATGCACCAGTAAAAAAGCAACATTTTGGTTCCTACTCTGCAGTAGGCAGAGAGAAATACTGCGTGCAGCATTGAATTGTGAAACTTTGTTGTGGATTTTGTACATTAACTTGAGTTTAGTGATTTTGCCTTATTGAAAAAAATTCCTTTGAAGTAACAGGCATCAGTTTTTTAGTATCCTGGGGAATCGGGGGTGATTTACAACTGAGTGAATGACCTACCATGTATTTTTCATGGACTAATCTTTTGGTTTTGCTTTATGTACACTTCTCAGACTTTTTGAATTGATTATTTTGTACTTCTTTGTACTAGGGTAAACATACACAGACATACTGACATGGTTGTGTACTATTGTCTGTGTACATGTGGGCTTGTGTTAAAGCATTGAACCCCAGAAACAACCTATTTCAACTCTGCATAATATTGACCACATGTTGTAGTAGAGAACCTTCTAAGTTGCAGATGAGCTGAGAGCCAAGTTATTGGCTGACTTGGAAAAAGTGTTGCATTGATTTTTGCCCATAAAATACAGAAAAATGTTAAAAACAAGGTAGCAGGAATGTGTCTAACTTTGCACTGCATTAAAATATTTATTGTGAAATCTTTAGTGCAGATATAAATGTTTAATGCTAAGAATGTACTTACATGGCTTTCCATGTTTCTGTTAAATTTGAGATATAAGTTACTAGATGGTGGCAAATGAAAAGGAAGCAAACTCTCATATTTTTTGTTTAAATTATTCCATAATGTGGAAAGGCATTCTCCTTTCTGGCCCACAGAACTGAATGTTGTCCAAATTAATTATTCTGCATGTGAAATGTCCTCATTGACATAATGTTTCTCAGATGGAGGAAGTGCAATATATGCATACGAGAGTCTCTCTGAAAAGCAGAAAGCAGGATTTTCTGCTCACCTTTTGATGTCTCAGAAATGAGTAAGTAACAGAGATGCATTTAGCTGTATTAAGTCTTCAGAGAAGACTAAAAAAAATTAACCACATTTAGTAAGCATCTCATTTCCAAATTGCCCCTGTAAATTTAATCTGATACTGTGAATTCATAATTAATAGTTCTTATAACAAAATTATTGTGCTGTATCAGGGCCCTTACAGTATGCTGCAGAGTGTGTGCTGATAAGCAGGTGCTATTTAAAGATTGTGGAAATCTGAAGAAAGTCTATAATTTCAGATTGTAAAAATCTGTGCACTCCGTGACAGAGCTTTCCTTGTCTGCACTGCTAATTTATTTTGTGTTACTAAATTTTATGTGTCAAAATAAGATGTTATCTTTATCTAAAAATGTGCATTTTAATATGAAGTAAGTAAAGAAATTCATTCTGGGAAAAGTGCCATTGTATGCATGTATTTGCACCCTGAACTTTGTGGAAGGAAGGGGCCACCAGCCACGTGGACACCCTTGAGTGCAGCTACTGGGTGACTGGTGTCACCTAGTGCTTCCAGGTTTGGGGCATTCACCAGAATGTTCTTTGGTGAAGTCCAGCGATGTGCTATGGTTTATTGAGTACAATGGGCCCAGTATGAGCATGTATCATTAACATTCCTAACAATAAACTAAACTGTGTTGTTGACAAGAATGGCACTTGTCTGAATTTGGTTTGATGGAGTAAAAACCATTTAGAAGACACTTCACTGATCTGAAGGAAAATAAAACACTTCAGTAAAAGCAATGCCAGTATCTGTACTGCCTTAGTGGTGTTGCCATGACACCTGCACATGTACTTCTCTGTTTTTATATGGATTATTTAAAAAATCTCTTATGATGACTATTCTGGTTTGAAAATCAGTACCATCCTGAAGCTACAGTCTGGAACATGAGAAGCTCCCAAATCACCCCAGCAATGATCAGTACCTTTTGGCAGGCTGTGTTTGTAATTGTTTTTTAATCTAGAATCTGGTGTTGCATTGGTTTTCAAGTTGCACCGTTAAACTAATTTTTTAAAAGAAAAATGTTTTAATATAGCAAGCTTCAAAACCGATTTATTTTCATCCTCTTAGCTCAAGCTGAATTTTCTAGTATTTGGTGGTACAGTGTGAAAAAATTTATTGCCTGGGGCAGTTGAAGACTATCCATAGCTTTGTCAGTGTAAAAGAGACAGCTGAATTTTTCACTGTATATCAACAGGACTGTGTAAGTTTTGACAGTATTGACTCCCTTTTGCTCACTTTTGCTCTTTCAGGCAGGTAGATTCTTCTCACGGATTAGAATATTTTAATGTGAAATCAAAGTCAAAGTGGCATATTTCTTGTAGATAGTAGTGGATAGTAGAAACACCTGTGCACAGCACATATAAAGCTAAGGAATGGGATAAATACTTCTAATACCTGTTGATTTATGTGAATCTGTAGCTGCCATCCTATCTCCAGTCCATCTCCATTTACTTTTGAAGGCTTGTTCTAGGACTTAATCACACTTTTTCTTATAAGCACAATCATATTAAAGAGATGACAAATTTTTTATATTATCATTTACTTGAGCAGGAGGATAATTAGAAAAGAACAATACACAATTGTTTACCACTTCCTTAAAACTCAGTTGATCTTTAGGTAACAGAGTATTGCAGAAGTAGACCAAATTCCCAGAACAAAGCCAACATTTTGTTATAGTCTGATACTTGTCTCTCTCTTGGGAACAGATGATTAGTACTGTTCTAGAGACTGATTAGCTTGAATTTTCTGACTTACTGGCTTAGCAGCATGGAATGAGCTGTAGTGCTGGACAGCAAAACTTTTTGCCATGTGCTTTCATGGGACAAGAGGGTCTGGGTGATGCTTTTATGTGATGATTCTTTTATGATTTTGAGCGCCTGCTTTGGAATTGTCCTTTAAAACTCAAGTAGGTCAGTGTTTGAAATGATTCAGAACTGCTCAAGAAACCTCCATTCCCTGCCTCTTTTTCAAACTGCTCATGTAGCAACAGCAAACAGGACTGGACCAGGCATTAGGTCCCGAACTTACTTAACTCTATGGGAGTGGGAGCAGACTGAATGAAGGTTCAAATGATGGGGTGGCTTGCTTGACCAAATGTACAGGAAACATCTGAAATAGTAGGAAAGGATGTGGTCCATCATCTCACTACTCCCATATGAAATGTGTGACAGAGGTATTCTAT
>JAOXXN010000395.1:26947521-26958373 GCA_026770055.1 Myrmophylax atrothorax
AGAGGTATTCTATGGGAAGGTGGAGGTAAATGCACTTGTGAATGATTACCTGGAGTCTTGAATGAATCAAAGCACAGGGGCTTCCCAAAGTGGAACAAACATTGCACACAATGCTGTAAAGCTGAAAGAGGGGCAGACTTCTGAAAGTAGCTCAGCTCATGCTGTGTCTTTTGCATATAGAAGAGCCTTCTGATAATTCTAGCATCTCATTTAGAAAACATTGCCCTACTTTTTTGTAAAGTGGAGCTCAGAATGTTTTCAAACTCTCAGGTTTTCTGCATGGAATGGGAGGGCAAGCAGTGATAGTCAGAGATCCTATGTTTTGGAAACAAAACTGGAGACCTACAGCAGTATTCAGGGAAGTTCGTGTGCCTGCAGACAAGGTTGAGAAATGAAAGTGCTGTCAGTGATTCTACAGCAAAAATAAAAGGAGAAAGGGAAATATGATAGAAGATTCTGGAGGGATCACTTGAAAGTATATGATTCCAAATCTTGTTCTACAGCCAGATTTTTGTTTGATTTCATTTTTTTGTATTTATCTCTTTTCCTGTGTTTTTTTTTCTCATTTTTCTTTCCAGACCTATACAATCTGGTCTCCACAGACTAATATCCAATATGACCAATGTACATTGCCATATGCTATTATTTATTGTAAACTTAAAAGTAAATTACACTGTTGTCTTTTAAAATGTTTTATATAAAAAAAGTGTTTTCCTGTTTCCAGTTATTTCTCCTTTCCATATATTTAAGATTAAAGGATATACCTGAAATGTTTTAACAGATTACTTCCTGCATAGTGACTTGGTCATCAAGGTCAGTTAGCACTGTCCACAAAAAGAAAGAAGCAACTTTCAGCTTATTAAATGGGAGACAGAAAAAGAAATTCACTGTTTTAGACAAAGACCTGTAGGCAAATGAGTAGATATAATGGAAGATCCTGGAGGATCTCTAGGGGATTCTAACATGGCTCCTGAGAGCTGTCAAGAATGAGGAGGCCAGGAAATGTGTGTTGGTGTTTTCTATTGGGTGGTGATATTTATGGTGCTAGCTAGAGGATGGGGCAATTCCCAGCACTTTTATCAAACATGAGCATCTTTTTGCTGCCACTGTCAAGGTCTGTGGGAGTGGGTGATCTGAGAGTGCAGCAGGAACTCAGTCCTTAAAAACCAGCAAGCAAAACCTGAAAGAATGAGAAGTAATATAAGGGAATTGCATTGTTCCTGAAATTGCCTACAGCAACTGCAAGGTCATTTCTTAAAAAGACAAGAAAGTATCACAGTGACACTAAAATGAATACTGGATTCTGTTCAGCTGAAGGACACGTTCTGAGCACAGAGCCCTACATGAGGGGAACCCAATGTCTCAGCTTGCTGAGCATCCTGTGGGCCAAAATATACCTGGGTGTTTTGCCTAGAGGTTTTAATTTTGGTGCAAGGTGAATGTTTGGGCAAGTGAGTAGAGCAAATGAACAAAAAGGATTGTCAGATTTTATTATGATCCCAGTCCTGCCATTTCAGGGCCATGTATTGGACCCTGAGGAGCTTTATGGATTCTGAGTAGGATTCATTCCAAGCTAAACAACGCTCCCCCCAAAAAACACATGCTGGTTTTAGACAACCAGTTTCATCTCTGGTCAGTGGAGAGAGAGGCAGCCTTCTCTTATTTTGGAAAGAAAATGTTGCACTTCATTCTACAGTGATCATAAATAAGGATGTTGAAATCATCTCCAGAAAATTATGTTGGTTTCCACTGAGGGAGATGATGTAAGTAGCACAGACTAGATGACAATCTTTTACACAACAAGCATTAGGCAACAGGAACACAGCCCCCTGAGTCATCAGTTCTCTTCCTCCATTTCTCCAATGGTGTGCTGATACTGCTGACCAGAATTAGTGCTCTTGGACAGCTTTATTCAAAGTTGTTCAGGGAATCTGGAATCCTGATCTTCTGTAAACTTCATATTTTCCACAAGATAGCAGTGGTGCTATTTTGAAGTATTCCATGGAAAGAATTCTGTGCTTGCGTATTTCTTTTAATAGACTTCATTAGAACTGTCTCTTTTTTTCTTCCACATTTTGGTCATAGGAAAGACTAAAATGAAAGTAACAGTCTTGAGCAGAATAAAATCAGAAGGCTTTTGTAGCTTTCTGAGAGAAATGCATTTTGGTGTTGGAAAATGTGAAAAATAAGAAGCTTGGATTTATTTCGCTCAGCAGCAACCTTCAAAGACTCATACAGAAGAGTAAAATCTGCATGACTGGCTGTCTGCCATGGCTGTTTGACATGAAAGTAAGATATTAAAGTTGATATAATAAAAGTGCTTCATATAGCACCTTACTATGGGTGCATGACAAAAAGTCTACAAAGGGCTGAGGCATTTTCCTAGACTTTCATAGTCATCTTCGTGTCTTGTGCAATATTTATTCTATCAGGTGCTATGTGTTAATATTTCTCTTGCAATTAAGTGTATACATTTGGAAACACTTCAAAGTACCCCAAATTATAGTAATTCATCAAGACAACAAAGCTAGTTTGCTTAAAGATTCAAAGGTTTTCTTCTGGAGAAGAAAGTTAAAAAGCCACTTTCCTGCTACATTATTGATGTTTAATATTGATTCCTCTACTGGCCAGTATCGAAAGATCACATATTCCCTGCTTGGTCACATTTAACATTCTATCCTATCTTTGTACACTGTATATCTGTAGTTTATGAATATATATGGTGGGCAGACCCTGGATGGCACCTAAGCCCCCACCCTGCAGTGGGATAGGGGAAGAATTGGAAAAGCAAAAGCAAGAAAATTTCACAGGTCAACAGTTTAATAAGTGAAGGCAAAAACAAAGAAAAATCACCAAGTGATGCAAAGGCAATCACTTGCTACCTCCCACCAGCTAAGTGATGCCAGACCAGTCCCCAAGTAATGGCTACTTTGGAAAAACTCCCCCTCAGTTTTATTGCTGAGAGTGACATTATATGATGTATAATGTCCCTTTGGTCAGCTGCGGTTGTCTGTTCTGGCTGCCTCCCCTCCTGGCCTCTGGCCCATCCCCAGCCTTACTTCTGGGGGGCACAGTGAAAAAACAGACTAGGTCTTGATGCTGTGTGAACACTATCAGCCATACCTATAGCTCTGGTATGCTGTTAGCACTGTTTTGGTCAACAAGCTAAAATATCGTACCATAGATGTGCAGTGAAGAATATTAATTCCACATTGAGCAGTCCCAGATATACCATCTGAGCTAATGCTGCAATCATTTTATCAGCAGTTTATTAGCAGTTAGCAGCAATGATTTGAGCAGTTAGGAAGATAATATATTTAAGAAGATATATACTTACTTTTCCTAAGTTCATAGTGTTCTATAGGGCTTTATCAGCAAAGTTAGAGAAGTGTAGAATCACCTTAATATTTATCTTAGTTACTCTTCAATTGTCCAAAAAAAGGCTACTATACCCAACTTCTCTTCATAGCCCCCAAGTCTGATACTTCATTTTAGATCATGTAATCCCAAATTCTAAAATGTGTAAGGGGAAATAAACATGAAAATACAGTTGTCATGTCAGTAAAAATCTTGATTTGTTGTGTTTAATTGGTTTATAAAGAATAGCTGAACATTCAGCATTTATTAAATCTGCTTATTCATAAATAAATTCTAAATAGGCTTTCTTGCTATTTGGGAATCAGAAAAGGGACATTTACATGGAGTACCTGAAGTGACTTTTAAAAGGGTGACAGATGATGAATACATAAGCACTTTGCAAAGAGGCTGTAGCTGTTCCATTTATTTATTTTTTGTTCTTTGAAAGGAGCTACTAAAACAAATCAGCAATGTCCAATGGTAATTACAGCTTTACTTCTTTGTTCTCAGTTAAAAGTGATTTGTCATTAAGCAGAATCAAAGGCTGCCATTTAGTTCAAGTACAGACAAAAGGTACTTGTATAATAAGCTGTACTCCCTCATATTTTAGGTTGTCTTTAATCATGTTGTGAAATCTAGATTTAAAAAGGCACACGCATAATAGAGAATTGGAGCATTAGCATCTTTTATTCTTAAATTTCAATTATATACTATTGTTTCCTTTTGATTCAGTAGAAGTAATTAAATCTATCATGCTGATGGTCAATCCCCAGATGCAGCTTGTACTGCTACTTACTTCAGAAACACATTTTACAACAGATTTTAGAGAAGCTATAAAGAAACAAAAATTGTCAGTCAACCATTGCAGCAGAAAAATCTTGGCATAGGAGTAGGTAGGGCTAAATTATGTTTACACAGGTGTGCACTATGATAATGCTCTTTGCTTTGGTTGAATGAGCCTAGGGTTTCATTGGTGGGGCAAAAAGAAAAGGTTAACTCAAGGGGGCAAATTAACAATAATTAGATTTGTTCTAGATGTGTTCCAAGGAAACTGAGTAACACTGTTGAGAAGCGCAATTTGTAAGCTTGAAATCAATTCCTATTTCATATTACTTTAGAAGATTAACAATTCATAATTCATCTGCATAAACATGTTTATGCCCAACTAAAATACGTTAAGACCTGTAACCTTTGTGCTGCCTTCCTCTTGGAACTCAAAATTTTTACACTCTGCCTCGCTCCCATTTGAAAATAATTGTTGACACTTAGGTTTCATATTCTCAATTTTGTTGACTTCAGAGGAACCAAGAATTCACATAGGCGTTTATTTAGCTTTTGTACCTGTTCATGCAACAGCTTGATAGGATCATTGTTTTCTACAGATTTGGACCCCTAATAAAACTCTGGACAGAATATATTGTTTCTCCAGGTGTCTCATAAAAGTTGAATCTACTGTGAATTCTCCACAAAATGAGTAGCAAGAATCAATATTTGGGAAAAGACACAAAACAATGCACATTTTTAAGAGTCATTACATGAGCAGTAGTACTGATATGCACAAAATGCACAGCTCCCAGTTGGGAAGATGATATTTCAAAGCAATTTATACAGTGAAAGAATATATCATGTTGTTTGAAATCTAAAGTTCATAAGAAAATAACCTCAGCCTCAGTACTGTGTAACTGGCAGAAACCCACCCGGAATGGGCTGCCTTTTCCCCTCACCAGCTCGTGCATGTGACTACCTCAGGAGCACATTTTTGAAAAAAATGCCTGACCATTCCTGAATTTCACAAAACTTTCAAGTGTGGGTGGGTAGGCAGCAAATAAACATAAAGCAAACAAACAAAAATTCCTCAAAAGCATGGCAGCCTGTAAATGTTCCCAAGGCAACCAAGTCAGTGTGCTCCTGCTTGCTGGTAGTGTGGTAGGTGTTTGCAAAATGTATGAACTTCTCTGTTTTCTCCATCTGATCAGAAACACTATTAAAATATCTCAGACCAAATCTAATTTGAACTCTTGTGAAAATGTTATTATAATGATGTGAAAAATGAGGGAAGAATTATTCTGGTTAAGCAGTATCTTCTTTGTTATTTTGACTTATTTATTTTTGGGAACCAAGCACAGTAATGTAATCTTTTTCTGAAGCTTTAAACTGATGGTGTTGTACTGTGCTTTCATTCTGTATGTGATCCTAGATGAGTCACTGAATTTTTCTTCACTTTTAAAATTGGACTTCATAGTGTTTTTCATATGCCCTTTATTAATCTTCTGGCATAAACCTGATTTAAATATGGCACATAATACTATAATGTCACAGTATTATTTTATGCCATTATTTTTTGACTAAAATTCTGGGGAAATGAACAAATAACTAACAAAATTCAGACATAAATTTCGCATAAAAATCAGTGGAACGCTCACCTTTATGGTTTGGTTGTTTTTTTTTTAGCCACCACATTAAAATTAATTCTGTTTTTCCAAGTGTATAAGCAAGAGGAGGAAGAGATACTGTTCAATGTCCTTTGGGTTTTTTGTAACCTATTTCAGAATCTAACTAAGAATGGATTATTAAAGATACTTTTGGACCTAAAGGTCTGATGCAGACTAGGAACTTTAAGTTTTATTTCAGATGTCTTAATGATTTACTTTATGTGAGTTCTGTGGGGCTTTAAAAAAAATTACCACCCCCGCCCATTCCCTGAACTATTCCTGTCCCTCTTTCTTTGTCCCTTATATGTCTGGATAATGGGTGGGATTTGGGTGCAGGAGCTCACATAGAATTTCATTTAATGGTACCATTTATCTGGGTAACATCTGCTGCATCATGCAACAGTTTAAACGTGATAGTCATATGAAGAAGACTAATTTCTTGTGAGAATACAGTCTACAAAAATTGTAGCAAATATGAAAACTTTTACTTAATGATTTTGTAGACTGGCATGGCATGTAGCCTGTGAACCATCATGTGTCTAAAACACTAGCAGATCTTCCTGTAGTCTGGACTGTTCTAGGGAAATCAGCAGCAGGAGCTTTTAAGGCAAAAAATCCATTAGAAGCGCGTCTTGCTTAACAGTCTCCCCTGGTTTTCCACAGGCTTCTGGGAGAATATCTGGAACTAATTTTACTCTTTTCAATAAAAGAGAAAGATGTTAGAACATCCCAGTTAGTTTAAGCTGCTCCTAAAAGAGGTGGTTCTGCTCTTCCCTCTTCCTGGTTGTTTATTTCCTCCTTCCTCATTCCAGCACAGCAATCTCCAGTGAATCTGCAGCTCAGAGTGTGTTGGGGTGGGTGGCAGCGTATGTCCAGGCAGGGAGTGGGGGCTGCACCCCTCTCCCCAGTAAGGGCAGAACTCACCCCAGACTGAGCTGCTCTTCAGATGAGGGTGCCAGAAAAACCCTTGGGGTTTGCTTGTGTCTATTCAAAAGGAGCTTGAAGTGAGGTGTTGAAGAGTGCTTGAAAAGCTGTAGTGTGCTGTAGAATCTTGCAATACCGGAATGTTACTGCAAAGCTTGGCTTGCTGTCTTGTTCTTAGTCATAAAGTAAGCAGGATTTTACTCTGCGTGAGAAGAATCTCTCAATATGTTTAGTTTTTATTTCTACTGCCCCATTAGTCCAAGACCTTTCTTCCCCAGGCAGTGAAGCCTTTTGTCTCTGGACTTCCTTTTCCCACTACTGGACTAATCTCTCCTCCCCTCTTAGAAAAATATTAATTACAGATTGACCATGATCTCAGTAGGGAGATTGGCCATTATTTTCCCTGATAGCCATTTTTCACACCTGATAAATGGTTGCCAGGCCCACAGCTCCAGCTCCATGGGCTTGGGAGCTGCGTGAACGTGCACAAGCAGAAGTGCTGTCTCTCAGAATTGGTATAATGATATTTGAGTATTGAAATTAACGTGTCTTCCCCAACGGTTTCATGTTTAGGATTTTTCTAGGAAGTTAGTCAGCTCTTTCCTAATTTTTCTTTGGAAAAAAGTTTTTGTGGGGAGAATTTAATCTAATAGTGTTTTGAATTTTGTTGATGTCATTGACAGTTACATTTTAGTCCAAATAAATTAATTAAAAAATCAAAATTATCAAAACAACCAATTCAAACCCTATCCATTATTTAAATGTTCTCTGGAGTTCCAGAGGTGCTTAACTTTAACTAGTCTAGGTTCTTAGGACATTTCAAGCAGACTTTTCTGGGAAGCTCAGCATACTCTTCTGGAGAAATAAACATTCTGTACTTCTACCAATACATCATTATTCACATTGCTTGCATATTTATGATTCTGGTTTTTGATAACTACAGGGTAATGACTGTATTTGCAAATCAAAGCAATGTATAAATTTTTAACATCCTCACCCATGCATGGGGACCAGAATATTTATTTCAAGAAAAGAAGTAATAAAACATTCTTAAGAACTTTCAACATCATTAGATAATTCACCAGGATTTTTTTAATCAGTAGTTTTTAAAATATAGTACATACCAAGCACTGATCCCAATTCAACTTTTGTTTTTCCCGTTAGTGAATAGTAATAAGCTTAGGACTTTCAGTAGCATCTGGAAAGCCAAACAACCATTTCTCCCTCTTGGAGTTGTAAGCATGGGACTGTTTTACTGTTAGAGGGTTTTCTTCCTGTGGTAGATGATGGTGCTAACATTTTTCTAGAGGTTCACCAGGATGCTGTTGTACTGTATAGACGTGTGTTTTCTTACATAGGAAATTATAGTGTTGCTAATTTAAGTCTAATAGTCGTAACTGTGGTTAGAAATATTGCCAAAGTTACTCTACATAGATAATGTGTAATGGATGGATTTAAACTCAGTATATCTTTAATGAAAGAATTATGGATAAAAGACAATTTGTTCAACTTCCAATGCAATTCAGTTCTTTGGGGTAGGGGAAATGACAAACTCAACAGTCTCATTAAACATCTATGCTGTTTCCAATTGTCACGGGGTATAGGATACTGTGCAAACATTGTGCTTAGACTTTCAGTAATTTAAATAGTAAATGGGATATTAAGACTACGGTTTCTCATTAATTTTATGTATTTTAATAAACAGCATGGATATCTGTTCCTGATCTTGTAATGAATCCATTCTGTGAGGAAATTGTGGGTTTAAATGTAGAGAATCCATTACTTTATTGCTGAATCAACCATGCTCCTGATGAAGCAATTACAGTTTCCTAGTGACCTAAAAGGGAGTGAATTAAAGTCTGTACTATTCTGCTGACTTTCTCTTACTTAGTGTTTCACAGTCTCACAGCCCCAAGGTAGGAAACTGGTCCAAAGTGAAAAGCTGTGCCCCAGCAGTGAGAGCTGTACCTTGGAAGGGCTGTCTTCTGCAGCAGTGTGAGTAAAGCCCAACTGCCTTGTGAAAGTAACACAGCATTTGGAAGCACAGCTGTGAAATAAGCATGACTGGAATTCAGCAAACTTCTTACTAAGGGCTACTACAGCTGCTTGTTGGTTTCTAGATCTAAAACCCAAAAAGAGGCACATGCCTAGGACCTAAATATATGAACAGCATAACTTGTTCTGTTACCTGCCTTGTAGAAAAGCAGAGAGCCTATAGACATCTTACCCCATCAGTGCAGGGTGGAAGAGTGACAACTGTACAGCAGCATTTGTAGTCTTTACGCAGGTTTAATATGTTCTGAGCACAGAGTAGTTCTCTGATTTCTCATGTAAACTGCTGTCTCATCTTGCCTGTTGGTGCAAACGTGGGAGAGTACAATGTGAGTAATAAGCTGCTTGTGCAGGACAGGTTCTGCATTGAGGTCTGATCAGTGAAGTTCTATGTGACCTTTGGAAAAGCACTTGGGAACTTGCTGTGCCTGTATAGAGCTGACTCCTCCTTGTATAGTGAGTGTTATGAGGACCTGTGTGTTTAAAGGAGTTTCAGCTGTGTTTATCTATATTGGGCAGAGTTTCCAGGTAATAAAGAACATTTCCAAAAGAGGCCAAGCTCTCTACAGATGTTAGGTGCAAAGAATAATCACACATATAATTATACATATGTAATTTTTCAAAATTACAGTACATACCAAACACTAGCCCTAACACAGTGTTCTGATGTTTTGCTTATACAGTAGCAGTCCTAGGAATATTATTTTTTTTTCTTTTTAAAGGCAATCAAATCTTTCAAATTGAGCAGCAGTGAAATTTGCAAGTTGCATCTGCACTACTAGTGCAATTTGCTTACTAAATTTATTAACTGGACGGTATAGGAAAGTCATGCTGTTTGCTACTGCAGAAAACCCAGAAATAACTTCTATGAGAGTGTTTCCATGAAGGATTGTCTGCAAGTTAGATTTCAATCTGCATAAAACCCAGCGTTGTGATTCTTGTTTTATGCTGTCACAAATAATGCAATTGCTGGAATAAAATCTTGTGCAGTGTGCTCTAGGATGACCCTGCTTTAGCAGAGATGTTCAACCAGATAACCCACTGTGGTCTCTTCCAACCTTACCCAATTCTGTAATTCTGTGATTCCTTAGGTGGATCAGAAGTACCCACTGGTTCAGGCACTTGTGTCCCAAGGACACACTGCAATGCTGTTCTTAATATCTCTTTGCATGAGACCCGAAAACAGTCTTTTGTCATGGCACGTGTATATACGCATTTGTAAGTGCCTAGTTCTATGCATGTTTAAAGAGAAGAGTGAACAGATCAGCATGTTTATGATAAAGCCTCCTTTGAATGTGACATTCAAGAAGGTTGCTATGGAATCGTGTAGGTTTTGTAGGCATTAAGTTGTCATCTGTGCTTACTAAAATCTATTTAGCTTCAAAGTAAACTTTCTGTTGGCTAGGACTGCTCTTGCAAATGTACTTTTTGATGTGCAGGTTCTGCCTTTGTCCTGACTGAATTAATCATCTGACTTCTGTGCAATAGGGTTAGACTCCTGCTTATTAGGGCATCCTAGCAAATACTGGTGTGTTACTATCCAAGAGTTCACAATATATAATTAAAGAACACTCTGCTACACGTGATTCAAGTAACTGATCATAAAGAATGGCAAGGGCAAGGAGCAGACACCAGATGTCCCATTCCCAGGCTGCCCTTTTGAAAAGTTGTATCTATTCTCGGGTACCACTCTGCTGATATTATGTCACTGATTTTTTAAGTCACAATGTCACTTACACACCTTCAAAATATGACTTCTGCATATTGAAAACCATATATTTAAAAAAAAAATCGATTATGAATTATAGACTGCTACGGAAAACCCATTTTAAAGTAATGCCATGATGACCACTCTTAACTACAGGTACAAAAGACTGAAGGATATTTGGAGGCTGCTTATAAAATCTGATGCTTACTGTCTTTATCTTCCTTCTGTCAAAATAGATATTAAGTTAGCGAGGGCATTCAATCATTTGTGCTCTTAACTTGCTTATGTGCCAGAGACTTGGCTTGAAGTATGGACACTAACTAGAACTTGCTTGATTTGACAGTTACTTAGTTTTTGTTTTCCTTCCTCCCGGCCCACC
>JAOXXN010000395.1:26973723-26991811 GCA_026770055.1 Myrmophylax atrothorax
TCTATCTATCTATCTATCTATCTATCTATCTATCTATCTATCTATCTATCTATCTAATCTATCTATCTATCTAATCTATCTATCTACACACACACATAAAACTAACTTTCAGAGTGAAAGTGAGTCCTGTGGAAAAAAGTTCTGAGTGTTGAATGCGTTAGAAACTTGGTTTAGTTTTGCTTTGATCCCCAATGCAGTAGAAAATCTGAGCCATATATTCCTAGTTAGTATCCACCCAACACAGTCCAGAACAAATAGCATTTGTCTGGAATGTAAAATCCCCTCTTAATGAACTTTTGCACCAGCATATGCATTCCTTTCACTTCTTCAAGTGTGAATTAACATAACTCAAGCTGGCATTTTCAAAAAAGCTTTGGTGAGTTAGTTAGCTAAATCCCATAAAACCTAATTCTGAACAGCATTTCTTTATTGTGCAGTTGTTTGAACTTACTGTAAAGTAAAATGGAATTTTGCAATTTTACTTGAGGTACAGCTGATGCTGACTATTTAGCATGATTTGAGCAATGAATTTGAGCACTGAAAAGTTCTAATTATTTTCTAGAGTTCCCCTTATGTGTTTTTCATTAAGATATCTCTCAGTTCTGGTTAACTGTATTTTCTTCCTATATTTCTAAAATTAGAAATAGTATGTTATCCAGAAAACTCCATATGAACAACAAACTGAATACGCAAAAGAAAAAATGTATTATAATTATTCACTAATAAAATAATCTGATTAAGAAATAAGATTAGGGATAACTAATTCATAAAGGAAAGGCTAGCTCTACTATTAATGACTTTTAACAAATGAGCTTTCAAAACATCTGTTTGTTACTGACAGACAATGTAGAATTTAGGATACTTTGAGGGTATATGTGTTAGGCTGGAGTTCCATGGCAATATAATGAAGATGATGGGAGTGGTTCAGTGGAGACATCAGAAAGAATGCGTGGTTAGAGACTAGGGTAATGTATGTTAGAAAGGAGCAGAGAATTTTATGAAGCAAGGTTATGTCAGCTGTAAGAGGTCTAATAATAAAAAAGAGATTTCCCAGTGCCTAGAGGCTGAGGCAAGTGATGCTTTGTGGCTTAGAAAAGCAGTTTGAGGTGGTCATGATAACCATGATTTAGAAGTTTCTGAAAAAAAAATCTGGACTGAAAGTTCAGCATTATACTTGAGTTTTTTCTTTTTCAGTCTTTCCCCTCCTCTATTTTTCTAGTTGTGTTTAGTTTCCA
The DNA here is from genome assembly GCA_026770055.1 of Myrmophylax atrothorax. Lineage (NCBI taxonomy): Eukaryota > Metazoa > Chordata > Aves > Passeriformes > Thamnophilidae > Myrmophylax > Myrmophylax atrothorax. Next base: position 26,974,959 of record JAOXXN010000395.1, read on the forward strand.
GAGATCAGCTTCAGCTATTGCCTCTCAAGTAGAGAATTAGGGGAAAAAACCCAGAGTCTTATTGTTGGGATTTGTTTTGGTTGGGGATTTTTCTTCTTGTTGCTTTTTTACAATTCTCTTTCTATGGACACTCACAATAAAAGCAACTAAGAACAAAATACATATTCCCAAGACTCAACACTTTTTCATATTAAAAATATGGTAGGAAATGTTCTTGACACCAACTCTAGCATTCTCTTAGTAAGTGGGTGAACTGAGAGTCTGAAAACATGGAAATAAATCACATACACCCAGCTCCTAAATCCTTGAAGTCTGGATTTTACAGTTAGGTTTGAAACATTCTGGAGAGATGGATTTGCTTAAAAGTAAGGCTTGAGGGCTTTGTTTTGACTCAACATATGTACTCAGACAAGAATTCCAGACCTTTGAAACTTTGCCAGGCACACTTTAAAGCCAAGAAAATGGCGCTTTATTCTGTGTACCATTCAGTGTTATTGTTATTTACTATTTGCTTAAATCTGATAGTGTGTTCAGTGTTGTGCAAGACATAGGTATCATGCCATCCAGCCTGAAGAGTTTATGATATAGAGACAAAAAAAAAAAAAACATCTCCAGGGATTTCTGGGCTTTAAATTAAAGAAAAAAAATCAAATTAATGTTCTCTATGGCACAAGAATTCATTTGAAATCACACAATCAAAGAGATGGGGTTGATGCTTTAACTGTGTTATGTTACAAATATCAGATTGGAGAAATGAATGGATGAATAGCATTTGGCTTTTGATTAAATCCTCCATTCTGCATAACCTTCTCATTCGTTCCTTGATTCTAAACCTCTATCCCCAATTAAAAAAAAAAAAAGGCAGAAAAAGCTGGGAAAGTTTACTACATCACAACGTCCCATGTAATATTCAAATATCTTTCTGCTGACGGGAAAAATGCACAACAGGAACTTTGAACAATATTCTTAATTTATTACAAAGTTTTAAACAATGAAAGTTCAAAAATGTATTTAATCCATATGTGCAGCAAAACCTTACATACTATAAAGGCTTCAGATTTCAAACAGCATACATCCTTATAATCATATCAGTAATTATATTCACATAAATGGAATGTGTTTTTGCATCTCTAGCATAGTGTCAGGGAATAGAATTTGCAAAAATTATGAATTCCAGTACTTCTCTGATGGATATTTTCTTTCCTGGAGTATTGCTGTCAGATAAAAAAAAGAATGGATTTTTTTATTCAAAAGCTGGAACTACTTGATGAGATGAAAATCACAAAAAAAATCCTTTACTGTTAGATCTAAACTGTTTGCACAGAGGACAAATACCTTTCTGGGTTTTTTTTCTGGGCTTACTTGGTATATTCAATGTGCTCTACTTGAAAATTAGAATGAAAAATCTGGGAAAATCACCACACAGAGTGTAAAAAATAGGTGCAAACGGACTCTGTGAGCTCCAATGTCTATGGTTGCACATAGAAAGAATTCATCCACTGTGTGAATAGCAAAAACACTGAGCCTTTATTCCAAGCATCTACCTCTTACCGCAGAAAAGCCTAAGGCAGCTCACATCCAAATGTTTGGGCAGCGAGGGATGACTTTGTTCTGACTTTTATCTGTTTCATAAAGCAGTGATGACCACAATAGAATTGTATAACCTTAAAAAGGAGTGACACTTGAAAGTCCCAACTCCTGAAATATTGTTATATGCAGGACTTCAAGTAGAGTATTTTGCCACCAACATAGAATATTGTCAGAGAGATTAGAAAACCTGGTTTTTGTTGTTGTTTTGTTGGGGTTTTTTAATCCTCTCTATTTTCTTGAATCATGGATATCAGCCTCTTGATGCTTCTTTTTGATAACAGAAAAGCACAGCAGTTTGTCATGATAAGCATTAACTAGTCCACATTAAAACACTTGTTACAGTAGTTGATTTGGCCATGATCAAACTGAACTGACACTTTTTGATGTTTGTCTACAGCCATGTAATTTTCTTTTAATTATGGGAAAGAATGAGCATAGGCCTGGGAATTAGAACTCCTGGGTTGCTTCCAGGTCTGCAGTGCTTTTTATGAGTAGCCTTGTGGGAAGGTATTTGCAGGCACTCAATGCTTTTAATTCTGATTTGTTGGGACCAGTGGGTGCCCAGCCTCTGAAAAGGCTAGGCCTCTATATTTAGTGAACTTCAGATTGTTTAACTATATAATTTAGACCATAATGTGTGTGTGCCTCATAGAAGTAGTAATTAATTAGTGTTTCCAAAACACATGGATAGCCTCTGGTAAAATCTACTGTGAATGTGCAACCAAACCATTGCTCCTGTTGGTGTGCATTCTTCCTGGATTCCAGCTTTCTAACCAAGCAAGATCAAGTAAAAGAGAAAGTTATGGCAGTTTTCTAAGTGTACAAAGTCTGAGGAAAAACATAAAAAGTGACACTGCTGACATTACACCCCCATGGCAGCTGACTGGAGAAAGCATCACTAATGGAACACTTTGTGAATCTCCTACTTTTCTGCATTGCAAGCTACTCATTGAAAGCGGCAGCCTTACTGCACATAAACAAATCCGTATCTTTCCTTAGCTGAAGGATGCCAGAAGCTGAAGAGAAAAACAAGACAAAGGCACATACCATCAGAAAAGAGAGGAAAAAGAAAATCACCAAAGCATCCTGAGCTCTGTAGCTCATAGAAGGAGTGCTTGAGATGGCACAGTGCTTAGCTGCAAGCCCAGGGGCATAGTAGCATAGCAGGATAAAGACTCGCCATGCCTGAGTAATAACATGTGGATCTTGGCTAATATATTGTGAACACAGTGCTCAGGGCCATATTCTGTCTCAGTAGTACAATTTGAGCTGAACAGTGCCCTGAGGACAGAGGTGGAAGGGGCAATAACCCAGCACATTTCTGAAATGTTATGAAAATAGGCGTGTGTTGCTCATGTTGGGAACTGCTCTCAGGAGAAGATTATATAAATATAAAAAAATGAGCTGTAGAGCTCTCCTAGAGCAAGTAATTAGAAACTGCAAATCATATCTGGCTCTTTGGGGTGCCTTTGTACTACAGATTGAAATGCTTTTATAATGCAAGCCTTAAAAGAAATTCAGAAGCCTTTTTTTGCTTTCTGCTCATGTAAGGCCTGATCTTCAGTGAAGTAAATATATAGACTATGGCTGGATTTAACTGCTTTTGGATTGAAATCCTAGTGCCTGGAAGAGCTGCACAGGAGAAACTTTGTAACAACAGTGTACTTCAGCAGAGAAATAGGCTGTTGAAAAATGTGTTAAATAACCTCCAATCTGTTTCTGGTAAATATCCAAGTGCTTCTCCTGTTGTCATTTATTCTTATGCTGAATTTCTCTGTCTTGTATATTCTGCAGATTTGTTAGTTAAGTACTACTTGTTTTAATTGTCTTTGCACTTATATTTTAAAACAGAAAAAAAGTTAGTCTGGAGTATTCAGTAAAACTCAGGAAATCTTTACAATGACTGATATTTAGATTCTGTGGAAAATATAGATTTGTTATTTGTTCCAGCTGGCTTATCAGCTCTTAAGATTTAGGTAAATATTTTATATTCTGTTTAATGATCTAAAGCATTTTTATCATTTACAAGAACAAAAGAACAAGAAGAAAGAATGAAAAATCTGAAGAGAGCTCAGTTGTGTCACATTTGTGATCACTTCACAGGACACTGAATAATAACTCACACCCTTCTTTTCTTTCGGGGAGACATAACTCTGAAATAGTCCTTACACAGGATAGAGTCTGGCCTCGTACATACAATATTGCCAGTTCTGCCTTACATTTCAGTGTGGGAACACCCCCTTCTCCAAATCCAAAGTGTTCTTAGTGGAAGAGGAAGGGTGGTCCAGGGTCACTGCCTGATGAGTCACACTTGCCTTGAGAGGTCCAGGAAAATGAATGTTATCAATTTTTTTCAACGACATCTTTAAATTATGTCTTTAGGACAGTTAGCACAGGATCAAGTTTCTGAAAGTAGATAATTCTTGATTTTTAATCTAGCAATATATAAATACAGCAGTACAGCACGATCTGGCTTGGACCTAGTCAATCAAATACAGGCGAAGGTTCATATTTTTAAAAGTTTAGATAAGAAATCCTTACGTTGTTGAGGCAGATTTTTCCCTATTGGACACTTTACAACATTGGGTGTTTTTCTAAAGAATACAATGAACTTCAAGCTGAACTTTATGCCTCAGTGGGGCTCCATGGGCTTGTCCTAGAGAAGAGTTAAGACCTGAGAGTTTCTGGTCCTAAACTACATGAAGAAATAACGCAAACAGAACTCCGCTACTCTGTATGGTTGTTTCAGTGCAGTTATACTAAAAGATATCATAGCCATTGTCAGTTCAATCCAATATAGAAAATGGTCTTTTGTGGTACATAAGTTTAAAAAATATTTATGTCTAGTTTGCTGCTCTAACTTGGTAATATGTATTCATGACAAGCATCTTAAGAATTAACTGTTAGTGGAATGAAGTTAAAATCAGGAACAGTAAGTCCCAGAAATGGAATTTACCCTTTTACCTGCAGTATTCCTCAGGGGTTTTTACATATAGTTTTATTTGTTCAAAATAAAAACCAGAGTCTCTGGCAAAATTTTATTACAAAATTCCAAGAAATTCACCTCTTAAAATTTGATAGAAAACAAATATCCCTGTTATATATATTTCAGTATAAAAGGCATTATTTCCTTTCCCATTTGCCTCTTAATCTGGAACAGAATGGCAGGAGATTATTACAATTCATGGTCATGTTGAGAGGACATTTATTGAGACTTGTGGCAAGGACTTCAATGATAAGAGAGAATTCTCATAGGAGATCCCATTAGAACCACAATGGGAAGTAAAAAGTCTTACAAAAATTTACTTATTATTCAAATATTTTATTTTAAATTCGATTCTGTAAAAGTTTGGACAATTTCAGTTTCCTAGGAAACCTATCTATTGAGATGATTCATCATTACTTGCTGTTTTGTCATCATTCAAGCAAGTGAATGATGCTGTAGAAAGTGAGTTAAAATGCCACTAGCTTTGTTGTAGCATGAACATAACCTAAATATGAGTTTTGGACAAGTGCACAGCAAGGAATAATCATGCTTTTGGAAAAAATTACGTTGATGATTATACAGACTTACTGGAAACACAAACAATAAACCTTGAGATTTCTGTTTTTGAGATGCTGTGTTGAATTCTTACAGGGCCTTAGTCTCAGAATGGCAAGAATTAAGTTTTAGTCATCTTGTCTCTTAGTTTGAATTGTCAGTTTTCAATTAGTTTTCAAGCTTATATTATGAAGAGCATGGGAAATAATAATAGCAAATTTAAAGCTAGGACATCTGCCTATATCTTCACATGATAGTATACTCCTAGGAAATTTTTAATGTATAATAGACATTTCAACAAAAAATAAGTTTTAATTCAAAGAAAACTAGCACTAGAGCTGTTCCAAGTTGAAAACTCAGAGTAACTTGTTGGAAGAACAGTGATAAAGGTCTTATGAGCAGTTTTTTACCCATCAAAGGACCTTTGTGGAAGGTCCTCACTTCCAGCCAGTTCTGTAGCTTTATGAGTGGCAGCAAACTATACTCTGTAGCTTTTGGTTTCTTTGTCTTAACTGAGGCTGCCTGCACCCAGTTCTGGAGTCCTTGCTGTGACTCACCTATCTGGCCCCCCTTGTAGCCTTGAGCAGACAGGAATTGTTTAAGTGCCTGACTCCTATTCCACAACACTCCATCTCACCCTCTTGCTCCTTTTGGGAAGAGAGACATAACCAGTGAACAAATGTAAAGCAAACAAATAAAAACCTCAAAATAAGCAAATTCTATTGTAGTCATTGCTACTACATTGAAACTACTAAAGTCAGGGGAAAAATCAGATAAAGACTGGATTCACACTTCAAATGTAATAGAAGGATGAACAAACTGGTGTAAACTAGAGTTGCTCAATTTAAACAGAGGAAAGTGAGGCATGTCTTGTAGTGTTGTGAATCCATGTTCATTGCTTCTTACAGGACAAGGCAGCTCTTATCCCTAATCTGAGCAAGAGAGTTTATGCAGCTACGTTGACACAGTCATCACAAGTGACATGGGAGTGCAGGATGCTCTTCTATTAGGTGATCTGTTACTTGTCTATTATGTGCAGCTTAGAAAACTATCAGAATTAACTGCTGAGTCTTTCTGCCTCCTCTGTATTCTACTGCCATTCATGAATTTTGCCAAGTCAAACTTTGCCTTGCTTTTGGCTTTTCTCAATACAGATTGAAAGATATTTTCAAGGAGAACTACCAGTGGCAACAAGTTTGGCCGTAGTCCCATTGTAATGCTTTTGCTGAAGTCACTCAGCAGGTGAATCTCTTTAACAGATATTAAATGTCAGCCTAGGAGACAAGTAGCTCCTGCTGAAATCAATATCTGCTAGTATAGCAGTCATTTAGTGGTTATTAATTAAAACAGCGGGTTGCTTCTCCCACACAATTAAACACAAAATCCTCATAAGAAGTGGATCTCTCTGTATTCTCTGCCTTGAAATTTTTGAAATGTTAAGGTAGGTTCATTAAGAATTGAGCTTTTTTAATAAAAATTGCTTTTACAGACTGGATGGTTATAAAAGTCCGTAATAGGTGTATGCCTGTGTAAAAGTGTCAAAATTTGACAAAAGGCTTAGTATTCCCACATATTAATAAGCTGTATTTGGATTGAAAACAAGTGTAAAACAACCCTGAAATTCTACTCCATTGACAAAAATAGAAACAAAACAACATCTCAGTGATTTGAAGAAAATTCAAGGTTCTGATGATATATCCCAGCCAAAACCAGGACTTGCATGTATTATTTTAATGGAATAAGTGTTATTTCAGTGTACATTCTGATTGTCAGTTTTATATGCAAGAATAACATATTATTAACAATAATAAGTATAAGCTGAAAAGGTAATGGTTTCTGGTTTTGTTAGCTCATATCACCCCTGCAAGCTGAAATTGTAAGAGATAAAAAACAAGTCAGTAATTTTTGCAGGTCAATTAACAGGGACAGCCCCCTGCTCCATGTGTGCTTAAATCTGTCACCAAGTGATTCCAGTTTTCCTAATTCAAAAGGTAAATAACTTTATTTAAGGATGTTGATAAGTGTTTGAGTTGAAGCAACAGCTCCTTTAAAGGAATACATAATTCAGCCTTTATCCAAAACCCAAGCAATAAAAGGCAGCAGAGATACCTTTTGGGATAAAAAAAAAGTGTTGCAATTACCGGTTTCATAATTAGGACTATGAAATCAGAAGGATCTCTTAAGTTCATGAGCTATACTGGAAAAGAAGGGTTTTGTTTCCCTCAGATGATTAATCAAATGATTAAGGCCTTTATATGAGACCTGTAGGGCATAGCATGATTTTCTTACATTTTGTTTCTTTGGAAATGGAATTACTATTTCTTGAACACAAGGAAGGTAATTGAAGCTAAAGTTGGGTAAAAGATTGTGTTAAGCAGACAGCAAATCCATTATTTGGAAGCAGATATGTAGGATAAAGGAAATATCAGCACAGACAGAGATAGTCCTTTTGGCCTGATTTTGCAAAACTATATAATAGAGGGTTAGCGACTAAAATAGCCTCCCTTGCATCTGGCTTGTTGAGGTTCTGCAGGAGTGATTACAGCTTTTTTCTCTGATTTTCTGTCAGTGGGGTCCTTTCATTACTATAACAGTCTCTAACAACTGTAGTATTATTTTAATGTTTGGTTGTGGAAGTGTAAGAAGTCCTATATCACTATTGTGTACAGACCTTGAATAAACATGGCATATAGTGTCTCAATAAAAGTATCATGATTTTTCTGTAAATCTTTCTAATATAAGTAGGAGCCATGGATGATAAACTGTATCAAAATTTAAACCAATTTAATGTAAAGACCTGACTATGGATATGTATCGTGAAATTGTAGAATAGTTTGGGTTGGAAAGGACCTTAAAGATCTAGTTCCAACCATCTGCCATGGGCAGGGATATCCTTCATTATACCCGGTTGCTTGAAGCCCCATCTGACCTGGTCTTGAATACTTCCAAGGATGGGGCATCCACAGCTTCTCTGGGCAACCTGTTCCAGTGTTTCACACCCATTTCTTCCTCATATCTACTCTAAATCTATTATCTTTCAATTTAAAGCCATTAGCCATTGTCCTATCTATATATGATTTTACATTGTTCTGAAAAACTTGTTTTAATGGCCAATTTCTACCTCTTACCCTTCAGATCAAAGAAGTATTCCTCACTAGTAATTATACCCATGTATATGAAGACTGAAATGAAGCTCACAAAAGAATCCTATGTCAGATTACAAATTTGGGACAAAGTTAATTAAATCATAGTGTTCATGAGAGGAAACACTTACTGAAGTGATGATTTTGGTTCTTTGAGTTCAATAAAGCTGTGATTAGAAGCCTCTGGGTTCAGGATTCTTTGCTGGCTGAAATTTGAAACTAAACTTTTAAAAAGAAAAGTTATGGGAAAGTAATTTGACCCATCTGTTTCCCTTCTCCATATCAGGTTAATTTTAAAGCAAGAGTGACTGTTGTATAACTAATGAGAATTTAGTGAAATTATGATTGAATACATTAAATGATACTTAGAAAAGCAATTAGAAGTCATTGAATGAATGCATGCAATTCAATAGCTGACCTGGCCAGGCAATTTGTAGTCTGAGATTAGAAAAGATCACTAAAGAGTAAGACCTATCTGTCTGTCAGACTGGTCTCATTAGTAGTGATCAATATCTCTTTTCCCTGATTGTAAGTATGAGAGTAAAAGAACATCCACATCACAATTAGTGAGAAAAATGATGCATAATTGTTGGAAGCATTTAAAGAGACAGTTCAAAAAAATTCATTCATTTCTGAGTAAATTCAGCACAAGAATTCACTAAGAATTCTATGAGACTGATTCTGACTGTTGAAATATACATAAGGATTGACTTATAACTGGTTGCCAGGGAAGAATTACTAAAAAAAGAACTTCCAAACCCTTAAAAATTCCCACCAGAATATGAGAAATCTGAACCCAAATTTCACCTCCCTCTTGAAGAACTAGTTTCATTAAGAATAGGCTGCATTCTGCTGACAGACAACATGTTTTCTGTCAAAAGCCATTACAGACATATTAACATCTCAAAATTTTTTGCCCAGTGGAAATATCATAGTGTGGGAACTGTCATTGTAAAGTAAGTAAGGTAAAGCAGGAGTGATTGTTTTATAGAGATGGATTTCTAGATTGGACACTCTCATATTTGTTGTTCATACAGGAACACATCCTCATGTTTTGCCACTATTATTCATCATGTAACTTGTCATTGTTAAATCTAGTTGAATTTACAAAAGCATGGATCATCTAATGATGGGCTATTTTCCTTCAAAGTCAAAAGTAATCCAATGACAGGACAACGTGTCATGGCAGGAGATTTAAAGGTTGTCCAGTTTTGAGAGGATTGTGGTTACTGTTCAGAGTACTAAACCCATCTACTAGCCTACAGTTACAGTGGTAAGAGATACAATATTCTTATTGCTTGAATGTTTTGTTTTTATTAAGGAGGTAGGAAAGAGCATTATAAAATTAATAATCAAAATAGTAATAAACCCCCTTTATATCAAACATTGTCACATAAGTGACAAGAAAGAGATTACAAGAAGAAGGCAAAGCAGTAATGACATACAAGCAGAACTTCATTGGCAAGAATCTGACCACAGATGCTCACATGCATAACCAAAAAGTGGTGGTGGTGCACACCCCTTGCTCTCCATCTATATGCTGAAGTAAATTGATTGCTCACAATTATGGAAACGGAAGACATAAAAATCTTCATCTTATTGGTTAGGGCAAATGCTGGGAACATTACATTGTTTTAGACAGTTGTGTGAACAAAGCCTCTGTACCCTAAATCTGGTTATATTACAACTGACCCTACTATGGACAAATGATTGTAGAGTAGACCAGGCAAAGTGTGGAGAACACCTTAATTCTGCTGCTTTTCTCAGGAAAACCTATGCTTTTTGAAAACAATGTCACTGTGGCTTTGCTAATGGTTCAACATCACATATTTCTTCCTTGACTATACACAGCCTGTGGGTGTAAGGTATTCCAGTGATTAGGGAGAGTAAAACAATAACTTAAAACCAAAATGTATTGTAATGTCTCTGTGTGTATGTGCATATAAAGGTCCATATGAACATGTGTATGTGTATATGCATATATGAGTCAATATGAACGTGTGTGTGTATGTGCATATAGAGAATTATTTTTAATAGTGTTTTAGAATTTGCATGTAGAAGAATAACCTATGTAAAAATAAGAACATCACTCTTTCTATTACTGGGAGGTGAATATTTGACTAGATAGATCCCCTCTAACCCACCAGCTGATGCTCTGATTCACTGAGAGAGATTTTGACAGGAAGAATTAGGACCAATTTCAGTCTTAACTGATTCACATCACTTCTGGATTTTGTCCCAAGTGTATAAAAATAGAAAATTATAATAGGATTAGGTTGCTGCGTTTACTTGTTTATTAGCCATTTTTACTCATTGTATTGTTTGTTTCATTTGTTTGTTTTGCTTTTGCTTCCTGACAAGGCCATTGAAGACTGCCTGTAGAGAGAAACCACTTACTCAAATTGCTCCTTGTGGAGGGAAGACAGAGTTTTAGAAATGAAGCTTGGAAAGCTAAGCAGCATATTTTGCCTTCTTTTCTATATGGAGAACCTTAATTGACTTTGTTGCCAGCTCTGTCATCAGTTGGGAATGAAATCCCTACCTCTGCACAAATTTCAGGTTTTGAATAAATAGAAGATGATGGCTTTAACTCAGGATTTTGTGCTTATTGATGTTATTTGGGTACAAAAGCGGCTTATCCTAATACTCAATACAAATTATATGCCTTCTTTTGTTATAAATAGAAGATTTGAATGAGCAGTGGAAAATGAAGGAAGACAGTAGAAGCAGCAGCTATGATGGCCAAAAGAAGACCAATATGAACTGCAGGAGAATGTCATCCCAACTTTGCTGCCAAAGTGCTTGACCAAGGTAGACTCTGGCAAAATGACAAGGAATGTTGAAAAATCATTATTTTCTCTTACTGATGCACTACAAAAGCCTGAAACTTTAGATTTCTAAGGTGTCTTGAGTGTCTAAATAAGTTTGGAAACATTTCCTAAGTAAACAAATAGCGTCTTAGGCCACTAAGTGATTGCTTAAGTGCTTGCCTTTATGAAATTAGACCAAGAGGTTACAGAAAGCTTTGCTTTACAGTTTCTTGCTTGAGAGCAAAGAGGAGTTAGCAACTTAAAGGCAAAAATATTCACCAATAACTGAAAGAGCATTATGACAACCTGCCATGTTTTTCTAAAACTCTGTGGTCTTTTAATAATTCTTGTTAGGAAATTCAGTAGTGATCAGTGGAAGTATCCTTCCTGTTTCTCAGTACTATCGAGGCCATTTTTAGAAACTTGACATCCCCATTCCATTTTTTCCTGAAATAGCATTGGATTATCTCTGGATCCAAATTCCTGGCCTTGAAGCATCATGGGTGAAAAATTTCTGTCTGGAAAAGCAGAGGCATATTTGGCCCAGAGAAACGTTAAGAAAAAGAAATTCTTGTCTCCCTGTGTTAAAAGGTATGTTCTACTAGGTTAATATGCAATATATTACCAGAAAAAAACCTGCTGTATAAGTATCAACAAATATTGCACTTTAATTTGACCACAATTTAGATATAGTTCATCTGATTTTACTATAGGATATGGATAATTTTTTCAGTGTCTCTGACAACCTGAACTCTACACATTAGTAGATTTATATAAAAATCTTATTTTTCTCATCTATACCTTGCTGACATACTTACTGATACTTCTAACTTGTGTCAGAAAACCCATTTGCCTCTGTGTGATTCTCTTCTTTGTTATCAGGCATAGCTGAAATGAACCCTAGAAGAATTTAGGACATCTAGGTAACTATGTAGTAATGATTTTACATTTTACATTCATCAAACAATTGCAAAAAAACCCACAGAAAATGTAGACTTTATTATTTATAACTCAAGTAGAAATTTTATAAATCTATCTCTTCACCTTTGAATGCTTTTTTTCTGTCAATGGTTATGTGCTAAATTATTATTTTTCCTGAAGTAATTGTTCATTAGGAAAAGGACAATAAGTTCTGCGGTAACTCACATTTGAGGAGAGGAATGACTGCTCTTCTGTGATGGAGCTTTTGTAGTGCAGGAACATATGCACTGGGTGTCACTGATCAAGAGTACTTTTAACACAGGATTCTTTTCTAGCTCTTCAAGATATTATTTGGATGTCTATTCAGTGCTCTGCTGATCAGGTAAGTTATCTCTACAGTAGTGTTTTGAATAGCTTTCAGTGAGGGACAGGCAAGCAAACAAGCAATAGTAGACTAATACTAGCAGAGACAGGGATTCTCCTTAATCATCACTAGGGATTCTTTTGTGCCGTGCAATATGTGACTTGTTATGCCTGTAACAGATCACCACCTGATGGTAGTCAGTGGCTTTATGCTATTTTGTTTCAGATGAGAATCTTATATTTGGCAGAATGAATAGAATCTCTTTATTTTCAGTCCATTTTGTCCTTACTGAGATGTACTCATTGCTTTAAATAAACATCCAGCACTTTCTCAGAATCCTGTTAAGCTATTGGCTCCTGCAATCTATCATGGCAATGAATATTCAAGGTTAGTTATGTGCAAAATACAATTATTTTACTGGCCAGACTTAAATGTAAGATTGCTTTGGTATCACTGAATCCATCTGAGTTGTTATCCAAATGTAAACAGGACTTTCTCATCTACCTTCTGTCTATATCATAGTCCATTTTATGTGCTGCTTAATTAATCATCTTAATTAAGAGCATTCATATTGTCTGTGCTTCTTATTAAATTAACTGGCTGAGGTGATCTGTGTATATTCAACTATTGATGGAAATTAGAGAGTACTCCTACTCCAGAAAGGTGGCTTTTTTCATTCTTAGCACATAGAGAAGTGCTTTTCTTTTCTGCTCATTGCTACACCCAAATCTTGCTTACACACAATAGAAATAACCCCCACATATATAGTCAAGAATTTATTGTTAGTATGACTGAAAATTTAACAGTCTAATTCAAGAATCTCTATTAGTCTAGTTCTAATAGAAAAAGAAAGAAACACTAATAACAGTTAAAATTGTTACATGAGCAATTCCTAGTTCCTATCCCACCTGCTGGTGTTGCATTCATGTCTCCGCTGCTGCTTGGGCTGCTGAGCTTGATGGTTTCATGCTGGTGCCATCAGTGTGGTGTTACAGTGAACTGTCAGCATCTTGAGTCTTTGCTGTGAGGAATATACATTTGTGTGGATGGTTTGTGGTTGTTTATTCTAGGATTGATCAGGAGTGATTTTTATACATTTGCAAATGTGCTTTATACCTCTCATCTGTCTTCATTGGTCTGCAGTTCTTCATTACATGTAAATGTATATATATGGTGCTTTTCCCTATGTTAGACACTCTTTCTTAGTTACCCCCTAAGTTCTGTCCAGCTCGAGGTCTACGTGTCTTTAACTGACTGTAGGTAAATTGTTCATAGTCAAGGGATCTTCACTGCATCCTGTCTCCACTGCTCAAGGACAGTTCTTGTACCAGGCCTGTTTTGCTCTGCACTACATTATCCTGTTAGGGTTGTAAATGTCCCATTTTCCATAGGATAACTGCTTGATATTATTTTCTATATAAAAGGATATAAAGTTGCACTATACAAAGAGAAACAGAAGTAAAGCAATTTTGCCATAGACTTGTGGTCAATACAAGAAATTGCTGCCACAGCTAAACTAAGTAAAACAAAGCTGGAGGCAGGTCAAGAAAAGTTCAGACCGAGCAAGTTTGCAGACTCAGTCCTAAAGCCTCATAATTCTACATAAAGCATATGGCCTGTTAGCAATGGCAATACAGAATTACAAGGTTACCTGGTTACATAATCTTTTATTTATTTCTCTTTTTGAAGCATCTTGTCTGAGATAGCAAAGAGAGAGCTGAACATCCATATAATGGTATTATAAGGAATTAGGTCATCGTTCTGGGCAGAGATTTCTCAGTAATTCAGTTGCTGAGTAACTTGAACTTGAAGCTTATCTCTAGCATAGTTTGTCCCTGATTGATCTGCATATTAGCATTACTTCTTTCAGGTACACTACTTTGGCTGGAGACTACTCCTGTTTCTAATAGTACATCATTTTTCCCCACTCTGTGAGTCCCAAATGTGCTTGCTGGAACTACTAGGAGTACAGAAATTTAAAAAAACATGCCAGAAATGGGTTCAAAATAGTGAGGAAAACTTTTTTTCCAAGCATTTCTCAGTGCAGCACAGATTGACACCAAGGTCCTGGCTGCATTCAGACAGAAAACTGTATGAGAGCACTCATAGCCCTGTCATGTGCTTTTTCTTCTGATGAACATGATGTCTTTTGGGAGCAAATGGACCAATCTTTCTGTTAGCAAGTATTTCAGAGATCAGCTTGGTCGTAAGAGGCATCAATATAATTTGATGTCAAATTCATGAAGCTGTGTGAGGAGATGAAAAACTTTGGTGACTATGATTGAATCACTTTATCAGAATCTAAATGTGGTTAATTCTAGCCAGAGAACATTAGGAGAATGGTGCTCACCCAGCAGCTGTATTCATGTCTGCAGAGAGAACTGATTTTTGCTGTTGTTTTACATCATTCAACAGCGAGTGCATCTATTTCAAATTTTTTGAAAGGAATTTTTTCCAACTTACTGTAGGGAAACACTGACTACTTTAACCTAGTTGTGTTAAGCATGGGTAAGAATATAGTTACACTTGCCTAGAGACGAGCTCTGGCTGCAAATTGTGTCTGAGCTCTTCTCTTGCTACATTAGTGCCATTGCTAGTGTCTGAGCCAGCTAATGTAAGGTTGACTTGTATGGGCTGAGACTCTCTATAGGAATTGGGCAGTACTGTAGAAGGCAGTGGGAAGGGATTTCAACCCCGCTTGCTATATTACAAAGATTATTGTCTTTAATTTGGACTCTGTAAGAAAGAGCTGTTTCTAAATGATTAAGGACAAGAAAGAGAAATTTTGTTTTTGTTTTTGTTTTTTTTTTTCCCCTGAATCAGATAAAACCCTGTTTGGAACTGCAGAAGCACAGAATTTTGGGTTTGGTTGAAAGGAAATGTTAAAGATACATGGCCCAACCCCCTTCTATGTGAAGGGACATCTTTCACAAGATCAGCTTTGTCTAACAGGCTCTTCCAAGCCTCCAAGAACAGATGTTTCACAAAGTGTCCAGGAACTATTTCCCAGAATTTCATCCTTCCAGTGAAAATCTCCCCTTTTGCCAATCTGAACTTCCCAAATTATGGTTTGTAACCAGGAACAGTTTGCTTTCAGTTTTTTGAAGATACTTGTCTACTTCCCACCTACATTTCAGTTAGATTGCCCTCAGCCTCCTCTCCCAGGTCTATAAACTCTCCAACACTGGAAATTGTGGCAGGTTTTTGATCTCTTTGAGTTTTTCTACATCACTTCTGACCTGGAGACTTAAAACTCTAGAAAGTCCTCGGCTCACAGAGCCGTGCGCCATGTCAGAATATTACATACAATCCAACTCCATAGCTGACATAGACTGGGATGAGAGGACACTTTGACCCCTGTGGTGCACCAAGTTCCATCTGCCTGCCTTCTTCAACCTACGTGAATGTTCTTCTACTCACCAAGAACTAAAATACAACTGATGTTAGTTCCCCCCCTCCCCCATGTGACTTCATCTCTGGATGAACTAAATTCTATGAAAGGAAAAGTTCATACAGTTTTTTCTTCTGGTCAATAGGTCAGAGCATTTAATTTCCAGTAAATCTGTCTCACATTTTTTTTATGCTGTTCATTGTTTTCTGGATGACACATTTGACTTTATATTTATGGCTTGTAGGAGAACTGAAAGCAGTATTTATTTCCTGTACTTCTAGAGGAGAGACAAGATATCTTTAAATGTCTCCAGAGCTGTTGTAAAAACTTTGGAGTACCCACACAGGGTTCCAAATTACCTGTAATAGCTCAGGAAATGGGCCTGTCTGTTTTGGAGTATAGCTGGATGAAGAGTTTGTTTAATGAGCAGCAGTTGTACAAAATCTAAACAAGATGTTCTGGTAATAAAGAGTAGGATGGGGAATAGTAAGGAATACATTATAGTGCTGCTATAAATCAACAATCTGATCTATCAGTGATGCTGTAATTCTTACTCAGTTTCAGAAAAGGTATTACAGGACTATGGAGAGGTCAGTTAGAGGTGACGAGAAGTGGTACAGGGAGAAACGCTTTAACCCAAAGACAGTTTAAAATATAGCTATGTTTACTTTAGAAAAGCTGCAAATAATAGTGAACTCAATAGTTGAACTATTTAGTAATTCACATTGTCTCTTTTATCCATTATGACAGAAAGCAAAAGGAACTATCGCATTGGCAGTGTTGACTCATTGAATCAATTGATTTTGCAGTTCAAGGAGAAACTGAACAAGGCCTTTGGAATAAGTAGTACTAACAAAAATATGTTAAAAGGAATGAAAAACTTGGTAAATTAGGGTTTGATCCCCTTCCAGTAACTGAAGAATAGAACAAGGCAAAATTATCCTTATCTCCATTCCTCAGCATTGGGGGTGATCTTAGGTGAGCTTCAGGACTCCTTGATCCTCTGGCATGGGGGTTAAAGAAATTCTTATGTTCACAATGTGCACATACTTGTAATGTCTCAAGTTCTAATTAGTTAATACCATTTTAATAT
>JAOXXN010000395.1:26991881-27023309 GCA_026770055.1 Myrmophylax atrothorax
CACTTGAAGAAATTATGCTTATTTTCTCAGTTTTAGGACTACAGATTTTCAAAATTATTCCCAAGTCTGTATTTTTAAATAAGAATTTTTAAGCTTCAGTTTTAAAACTTTGGTTGTATTATATTCGTGTGTGTGTGTGTGTGTGTGTGATTTGCCTAGAATATGTTCGTGTCTTTTTCCTAAGTGGTTATATTTTTAAGATCCAACAATATGTATGAGTAATTTTAATTATTGTGCCTCTTGCCTCCTTAAGTCTGGTAGCTCAGTACTACAACTTGTTACTTTGTTGCTGCTTCTGCTACTAATTAGAAACTGCAAATCAAAGCCTAATTAAGCACTTCAGCTATGAAAACTGTGCAATACCAAAGAGTAGGTGGATTAAACTGTTTAATACTTGACACAGCCTTTGGAATGAAAAATAGAACAGTGAAAGCATGTTCAAAGAATTGTGAAAATAAGGTTCAGATGTTAGAGGATGGAAATCTTTGTTATGCTATTTAAGCAATGCTGTTCTGTTTTTTTATGCTGCCTTCTCCACAGCCTGCTTTTTAGACATACAGATTTTCACAGCTGGCTATGTAATTTAAGAGCCAGACAGTGCTGTAGTTAGTGTGCATCACACTGAAGTTTTACCAGTGTTGTTTCATATTGGTTAAAAGAGATTTGAGTTAGGCCATCCACGAGGTTGCACTCAGTGCAACCTTGGCATGTCTTGATTTAACCTGAGATGAAAATGACTTAAAAAAGGCAATGAACTGTGAATTGAATTATAGAAGACAAACTTCTCTTCTCTTGTGGAGTTGAAATCACACCTTTGATTAAACCTTTAATTAAGCCAGAACAGGTTTGACTACAGAGGAAACCTTTAACTTCAGATCTAGTACATGGCATCATGCAATCTGTTACAGAGAGTTAATGTGTTGAACTCAGTTTCTGCAAGTAGAATTTGTAGAAATTTCACTATTAGCTTATGAAAACATGACATATAGGCATTAAGATTTTCAAGGCTGCATTACTAAATGGTGTTTTAGTCAAATGTTTATACACGGATAATTTCCCAGGTAAAAGGGAATAACCAGGAAAAATGGTTCCTAATGCATAATCCTGTTTCTGAATTTGAAGAAATTGCTGAAGTTGTTTCCATCTTTCAAATTTTTAGCCCACAATCTTCAGGATTTAGAACTTCTAACAGTAGTTGAATGCTACACAGTCTTTCCACAATTACGCAAAATTTTGAATGGTTTAATTTGCTTCATGAATTTTTTGCTAGTGAATTTCATGGAGTAGTAATTTCAGATACTCTAAAATGTGAAAATAAAATTTAAAATTTTTATTACTTGTTCTTCATGCCAGCAATATGATTCCAAGTTTCCCAGCTTTGACACAGCAATTTAACATGTTGTCAGTAAATCCAACACAGACTGCTCCAAGTACAAATATGATATTCTTCAACTAGCTCCTTATAAAGTGCCTTTCATTTGATAGATAATCCTATGAAAAACAAGAATGAAAGTATTACTTTTTGTGAATCAAAGGCAAAAGTAAAAACTTAAAAAAATTTATCCTTTATGGTATATTCATAAAAAAAATTTGACCATTCCTGCGTTGAACTGTGAATTTCTCCTTGCCCTGTACATCCAAAATAGTGTATGAGCTTATGGGTAGGATAATTTTTTAAATGTGACTCACAGGCTCAAGCTCTTTGAAATGAGAAAGAAATTTGTTTAATTTCAGTGTTAGGTTGGATTCTATTGCTACATGGAAATAATATAAAATGATGTAATATTGCATTATGGAAACTATAATTTTTCTTTTGCAAATTTTAAGTAATTCCATGATGAATGTAAGAATGATCTGATTCTCCAGTTTTGTATTCACCTGAAAACTTCTGTATAGGCATTAGATAGAGAGCCAAAGGGACCAGTTATGACTTTCAGGCCAAAGAACAGTCAGCAACTGTATTGCTCAAATTTAATACTATCGGAGTGAATCCAGAAAGATTTGTTTTCATTCTAGGTCACAAATAATTCCTAGTTGGTCTGTGTACATGTCCTATGCTTTTAGCTTAAAGCTTTAGAAGGCAGCAACACATAGTTTTCAAAAGTCAGTCAGTTAAGTTGAATGAAATTCAACTAAAAGGTGCATGTAATTAGTATAACAAGTTAGAAGCAGTTGCCAAATCTAAAAAATTATTTTGTTAGCCAAAGAAGCAATAGCTGCCATTATCACTCTGTCTCTGTGACAGTGAACAGCATAAATACTTAAAGCGTTAGACAAATTTATTACAAGTCATTGCCAAATTTCAACATCTCTGGTGAGAGATGAGTTCTCTGTAACTATGACTGAGAACTCCAGGTAAAGCAAAACAAAACAATCATGTGTATAAAAACTGCAGCTGTTTCTCATGTGGTTTCTACTCATGTTAAGGGGATCTGTATTTTTCAGTGCACTGTTTTAAAAAAAGAATGTTGTTTTCACTTTGCACCTTATTTTGTTTCTAATAAAAAATGGGTATGTTGAAAGGATGCACAGACGCAGCAGTCAGATAGAAAGCAAACAAAACAAAAAAAGATATACTGTAGGTGTAATACAATAGAATGGAAGCCAGTAATGCCTGATTTTTGTTTTCTACTACAGTGACTAGCAAAATAGATAACTATTCTTCAGATTCCCTATTGGTTAATTATAAAGTGAAATTATGGAAAAAAATTCCATTAAGAAGTTCAAATTCTCTTTCATTATTACTGCTGTCTAAACAACCTTTCCACGCCTTCAGCGCTGACTTGCTAAATTTGAGCAAAGTTTTTAGCCCCTAATTTGAATGTAACCCAAAGAAATGTTTGTGCCTGGTGTTAATTAACCAACTTTCCATCAACAGGGACTTTACACTTGAACTAAATAATATTTGGTGGTTTTATGACTTCTTGCCTTCTGCTTTGATAATATCTAGTGAATATTTTCGTTGGTATATATTTTTATTCTCAGACCACTACTGAAAATAGCAAGAAGAAAGCTAAATTTGTTTTAGGATCGAATCTTTCACTCCTTGGTTCTCCTCCTTCTCATGCTAAAACTGTGTTTGTACTTGATGTGTTGAAAAATAAAAATTGCTTCTTATATCTCTGAACATTAGGTAATGAGGTATATCTTGACTATAGAGAGACAATTTTTACATCTGTGTTTGTTTTTCCTAAATTACTTCTCAAATAGGTAATCCTGATTTATGCTTTGAATACCTTTTCTATTTCTGCTTCTCATTTAAGGAAGTGAAGTTTTGTCTTTCTTTAATAATAACATTGATAGAGTTCCAAATTCATCTTTGATGAGGTCTTTTATTCAAAGTTTCAGTCAGTCTTTTACTTCTGATCTTACTGGTTTCAGTGAGACTGTCTCTGGCTCTTCTGTAACTTTTGCCTTTCTCCCAAATCCACTACTCTATCTGTGCCAGTCACAAAAAATGTTACTTGACTCTTTCATCCAATTGTTATCAAAAAAGCATGCTAAAACCACTTGAAAATCTAGTGGTATTATAAGGCCTTTCAGGCAACAAGAAAGTACAGGGACAACCACATTTGCGGCTTACCTTTCCCTTTCTGATCCTCAGTCATTGTCATCTCCATAGGTTGAGTCCTTTGCTCATGATCAGGCTTGAAGCACTGAACAGAGGCTGCTGTCATTCACTTCTTCACCAGAAGGCACAGAGTCTCCTCTGCCCAACACAAACCTCTCTGCATAGGCACCTGCCTATCACCACAGTTCCCTGATACCTGTCAGTTCTGAGCAGAGGCTGAACAGAATGATGTGAACAGAGGTGCAGAGCATCACAGATATACAATAGTGTTCACTCTTAGGAAGGCTGATACCTTTTATTACTCTGCACAACTGGAAACACATTTTGTCTGAATTCATCTATCTCCTGTTCTGTGTAAAATCCTAACATATATTTCTGTCTCCAATTTGTGAGACAATCAGCTTAGAGAAAGCTCATCAGTGTTCCAAAGCCTTTTCCTCCCTTCTCTAGTAATTGTGGACAATATCAGCCATCTGTCGCTGAGACCTTAAACCTGCAGATCACATTTGTCTCAGACCACTACTAGTTCTTAACTGAAGTGTAACTGATCCAATTTATATAATCTCTCTAGGATATGATTTATTTCTTCTTGAAGTGAAATATTTCTTGATTTATTTTTTATTATACTTTTTGATATACACCTAGTATGTGGACTACTGCCTAAGACCTCTGAAACACTCATTTCATCTAATTCAAAGCTCACATAGCAACAAACTTCATCACCCTCCTTAGGAAGGGCACCAACATTCTGTTTCTGAACTAAAGAAAACTGCGTCTCTCTGTACTCAGACAAGGTGGTCAGAAAAGCTCAAAAATTCTGAGTTCAGACATGCACCCAAGGCCCCCACAGTCCTGAAGAGGTACACAGCTACATCTCTCATGTGTAAGGAGCACCTTATTCATAAGTATGATGTGAAGTATGTGTGAAATGAGAAGTGAATACCGGAGAAATATGGAAGCATCACTGAGGCATGCACGCATGTCATTAAGAGACCAAAGGTCATCTAGGGTTGGTAACAAGAAAGTCTTCTGCAGGTACATTGTTAGCAGAGTTGAGATTGGAAAAAATGTGAGTTTGAACTGTGTCACTGGGCTGAAGAGCTTCTGATGAAAAATGCAGAAAAATCTGATGTAGTCAGTGCTTTTTTTGCGTCAGTCTTTAGTGGCAAGGTGTCATGTTCTGGGAAACAGGTGCCTCATATGGTAGAGGAGGGTCAAATTATTGACTCCTTAGCCAAACTGGACATACACAGGTCTGGGTCCAGGTCAACTACCTGTCTGTGTGCTGAGAGATATAGCCAGCATTGCAAAGCCACGTGTCCCTACTGCCTTTGGAAGCTTGTGACAATTGTGGGACGTCCCCCCTGGATGAAGAAAGAAAATGTTATATCCATCTAAAAGGCAAGAAGAGGAATTTGCTGATCTGCAGCCTGCTCAGCATCACTTCAGTATCTAGGAAAATTATGGAACAAATCCTTCTACAAGTGTTTTCCATGATGAGGGAAGGACAAGGAGGAGGAACAGTTAACAAAAGTTTATCAAAGACAGATTGTGCCCAACCAGCTTCTCAGTTCCTTCTGTGATCAAGTGACTAACTCAGTAGATATGGAGAGTCCAGTAGATATAATTTAACTTGATTTTACAGAGAATTTTGTCATAATTTCCCATGGTATCATCTTAGAAAGATTGAGAGATATGGACTGGACTGTATTAGGTGTGTAGAGACCTGGCTAGATCAACAGGCACAGTGATCAAAGTCCATACCAAGCAAGAGGTCTCAGTGGTGGATAATTGCACCAGTGGTGCTGAAGATAGACTGAGGGAAATGCATTTGTTTAGCTTGTCTTCCAGTACCTAATGAAGAGTTATAGACCAGATGAAATTAGACTCTCCTCAGAGGTCCATAATGAAAGTACAAGAAACTACTACAAAACTGGAGTTTAAGAAAGAGAAGTGCACTCACTGTGGATAACCAAGCAGTGTAACTGGGTGTGGAATCTCCAGCCTTGGACATCTTCAAAACTTGTCTGGAAAAAGCTCTGAGTGACTGTGAAGTTAAATCAGGTTGCTTTGGACAGGGGTTGCACTACACTACCTTCAGAGGTTCTCTACAGTTAAAAATTTTGTATGATTTTGGGCCTAGTCTGCATGTAGAAGCCTGCATTCTTTTCTGAGCAGTACCAAATCATCAGTGGATGGGTGCAAGTTGCCTTCATTTACCCTGCCTGTGAAATGGAGGAGGTAGGGTTTCTAACCTTTCCTTTGTGGGGCTTTCAAGGAGGAGGCTTCTATGTATCATCCTCCATATAAAAGCTGTGTACAAAGAAAAATGTGAGCCTTTCTTTAAAGAGAACTTTTTAATAGATCCTTTTATTTCAGAAGAGAATTCTAAGCTGTGGATACCAGGGAGATAAGGATGCTTATGTTCCTGTTTCACAATTCCTACATAGTAGTTTTTTGGCAGCTTGCTTTCAGCTTAGCCAGACTATTTCTCTGGGTTTCTATAGTGAGCTAATGGCTCTTCTTGGCAGTGGATTCAGCCTAAAGCTCAGACATCAGGCTCTGCATTATGGAAGAATTAATTATTAGCTCTAAGTTCAAGCCATTAGGCAGTGCAATATTGGCAGGAAGAGGGTCAAAAGTGCACAGCAGAACATGTCTCCAAAGTTTATTTTGCAGATACTCTATGTCTTTGTTTTTAATCTCTTGCTGGCATGGTTTATGGCTAGTTTCGTATTTTAGAATTCGTGATCCAGGGTCCTACTCGCATGTAAACCTGCAAATGACTTTTAATAAAGTTGAAGTATACTGTTTGCTAGTTTTTGTTGCTTTAGAGCCAAATGAAGTCTAACCGTATTCTTCCTACACCAATGAGTGGATTAGCTGTTTGATTTGCTAATTAAAGGATAGTGATTTCTGAAACCACTTCTTTAAGTCTGCATTTGATAAATTATTTGTTTGAATTGATTCTATTCCAAGCTATCTTATTTTGTGACTTAGACTTTGGTATTATAAGCAAAATATTTCTGTTACCTGCCTCAACCATGAATATACTATATAAATGTGAAATGAACTTTTTCCCTTTGGTTTGCTGATGTGAGAGGGTAGGATAGGAAATTCTCACAGCTGGCACACAAAGAATTACTGTAGTTGCAAAGTGGTTGGAAACATGAATGTTGATTATTTCAATGAAAGAATTTAATTAGGCCTCCTAAGGAACAGGATATTACTGACATCACTGATTGCCAAAATGAGCAAAGTAATACAGCATTTACCGTTGTGATATCTCTCTCTTAATGATGCCATTATTAGAATTTGGCTGGCATACTGAAATGTGTACAATAGCTTGGCAACAGAATAATAAACTGGAAATCGCAGATGGAAGGCAATGATGTGAAAGCCAAAGGTTTACTGAAAAGAAGTCCAGATGAAGCATTTTTAGTTCCTCTCAATGTCATGTTTCTGTAATGCACTGACTCTTTCTCATTACAGCAACATATAGGATAGTTAAAAAAAGAAGTAAAAGTCACTGGGTTTTCTTACTCTCACTTTCCCACAGGCAAGCTTTCATTCCTTTTTAGCTTTACCACCTCCTATTTTTAAAAAGTTCTTCTACCTTATACTGTCCCTACAGAGAAGATTTAACAAGTTCTCTGAGAAGCTTCTTTCAGTTCCAGCACTGATACTCCATTAAGTCAAACAAACAAGGGACTCCCCAGGATCCTCTTATAGGTCACCTTACAGATACTCAGTTTTCAAATGTGGTGAATTCACTGACCTAGATCAATTTTTGTACTGCTGTAAATTGCTTTGCTCATGTGATATCCCTAGACAAGCCAGATCAAGGAAGACTTCTTTCTTGTTCTAATACACAACATTCTTCTCCAACACACCTGACAGATAGACTAGTAGTGGAGAGGTATAGGTGATACAGGCATAAGACCTGGCACTATTTGTACCTCTGACAAATAATATTCAGTTGCTTACTATAGTCCTATTGCACTACTGCTGTAGCATTTAAGCAGTCTAAAATTGTAGTAGAATATGGCTCATATAATGTGAACTAGGTAGTTTAAAGTCTGTCTGAATTTAAATAGACAAATGTAATCCTAAACTCTTGTATTTCAAGTCATATAAAAATACTTAAGGAGAGGATACAGAGGATTCAATTAAAACAAAGAGGCATATTTAGATGAATGGCATAGAATGGAAGAATGGAGATATATAATCTATATTTGAAACTTAGAAATTCTCTTCTCATACTCCTTTTCTGTCTCCTCTGCAGTGCAGACGTGGTTTGGTATGCTGGTATTTGAAACCACTGGCTTTAACAGAACCATTTATAGGAGAGATTGAATTTGGGATACTGTTTTAAGGAAAAAAACCCCTTGAAATGGAATTACATTTGTTATTCGTATGCAGCTAATATTAGTCCTGGTAACTGGGAAAGGAGAAATATTTTTTAAAACTTCTTATGGTATAAATATTCCAAAATACTTTGCATTTCACTTTACATAGTAAAGATCCCTATGATTCTTAAAATTTAATTTTCATCTAATAATAAATTGCAGTGAATTCTTTCCCAGTCCTTCATTGCTGAATGTACAGTAATAGCAAATAGCAAAGCTCGTTTAGCTCTATGTGCAGCTACTTTCATCTCCAAATTCCTTCACACATTTTCAGTTACTGAGATTACCCAGACTTTGCTCTGTTTGAGCCTGCAGTCTCTGTTCCAGAAATGGAGCAGAGCTTTCTCTTCATTCACTCACCTGTATGTAGCATTTCCCTGTTTGTGACAGGCCAGCAAGGCCATGCCTTTGGTCCCCCTCTATCACATCCTTACTCCTGAAAGGAGTCAGCTGCCAGGTAATTCAGACCAATCTCTTCCCA
The DNA here is from genome assembly GCA_026770055.1 of Myrmophylax atrothorax. Lineage (NCBI taxonomy): Eukaryota > Metazoa > Chordata > Aves > Passeriformes > Thamnophilidae > Myrmophylax > Myrmophylax atrothorax. The sequence continues at coordinate 27,000,343 of JAOXXN010000395.1, forward strand.
ATATTGTAGTGTACCTCTAGGAAATATGTACCTCTGAAATAATGACTAAAAGTCTTCATGACTATATTTCTTTCTCCAGTGGAAGAATGTGATAGGAATTGTACAATTTTTTAGATCTGAGAGCAGCTGAGTATGTCATGTCCCAAGGGAAAGCAGAAGTCTGTAAGACTGTCAGCAGTCAGATTTCTTGCTGCACTGCATTGAAAGTGGCTGTGCTGGTGTTTGTATCCCCTCAGGTGGGGCTTTCTTAGATTTCTCTTTGGCAGATGATTGAGAGGTCTAATCAATAGTACTGCTCTCACCTATTGGGTGAGTGTAATCCTGGAAACTATTATGAGAAGGAACAGTCTCTGAAAACTTCAAAGCTTGTTAAGTTGTTGTGTGACAGTACAGTGTTTTGCCATGAACAAGGCCAGTAAGCTTTATAAGAGTACAAACACCAAGGGTTTTACTAAGACATAGCTGAGTCACTACCTTCATTATAGGAACAACATCTGAAAATGTAAAAAGGAAGTGAAAACGTGTCTTGAAGCTAGTAATGCAAGTAAAGTCCGTGGTAATGTTTAGGATTTTTTTTTCCCATTAAGAAAAACATATGGCCTTTAATCATGACTTACCTTTTTGAAATTTTTTTGTCTGAGCCAAATCTACTTTTAAATGGTTCTCTACTGAAGAGAAATGTACAGTAACTCTTACGTTATTGTTGTGAATGTTTGCTGTAAGATGAGATTTTTTTCCCAAATGGATAAAGCTATATATGTTTTCTCTGTAGAAAGATGGTTTATGTGGAGGATGAACAATTGTTCTTAAGATGTGATAAAGCTTAAAATAAATAAGTCTTTATGACACTTTCTTTTCTCAGAATCTTGTCTAAATGACTGAATGGGGAAAAGAAAATATGCTGTGACTATCACTTGATGTATGGAAGAGTTACTGGTTTGAAGCAGAGTCTCTGGAGAAATCTTGTTATATAGCAAGTTTATGACTTAGGTTTTTATTCAGTGAGAATTTGCAACTTGAATGAATGATCAGTATTGCATTCACTTGAAGGAAGGTATTTCAAGTACATATCACTCATGGCTCTGCTGAGGAGATATAAAATGATGGTGTCACACAGGTCTGGCTCTGGAGGCAGGAAATCTACTAACTGGCACTTGATGAGCAGTTATCAAGTATAAATAAAAGAACTTTTTTTTGTAAGAGAGATGATAAATATAGCATTTATTATTGCAGAATAAATTCTTCTAACCACTACTGCACTAAAGTTGGGCATTGTCTAATATAGTACAGACATGACTAAATAGTTAACCAGATATACATCTTATTAGTTTGCTGCTAATGGTAGATTATATTCAATAATATTACAAATTGATTTTTCTTTTGCCTTTACTTGCATAATAAATCTAGAATTACATTTTAAGAATGTCTTTAAAATTCTGTTTTCTCTAGTAAAAATATCTGAGATATATTCCAGATGTGTGGGCTTGAAAAAAGGTTATAATTTGACTTTTTTTAATATTACTTGTCTCAGTCAATATGCATTTTATAAATTATCTTAATAACTCTGAGATTAATCTGTATACTCTTTGCCATGGAAATTAATTTGTAGAACTAGGAGAAGATTGAATGTGTTCTATCAGGACCTAATTAATATCTTTATTTACATCGGCAGCTTGTAGCTTTTTCTTCCTAAGGGCCAATTATGTAATTTCAAAGAGGTCAAGGGGTCACAAATCAATATTCAAACTGTTTTTCCAGACTCAATTAGGTTGAGTTAAGTTTTTGATCATTTTTTCCCTAAGCTACTTTAGTGCCTGTCGTCACTCTGAAGAGCAGTGGGCTTGCAGGACCGTTTTCCCTAGGGGACATTGTTGAGGTCCTGAAGACAGAAAGCAAAATTCAAGCTGTTCAAGAAATTAGTCAGTAGGACCCCTTGGGAAACTGCCTTCAGGGACAAGGGAGCAGAACAGAGCTGGCAGATCTTTAAAAATGCTTTCCACAGAGTGCAAGATGTCTTCACCTTCAGGAGTAAGAAATCAGGAAAGGAGGGCAAGAGACTGGCATGGTTTAGTCAAGAGCTGCTGGTCAAACTAAAGGGTGAGGGAGAAATGCAGAGGTAGTGAGATTAGGGACAGGCACTCTGGGAAGGCTATAGAAACATTCCTGGTTATGGACAGATGGGGTCAGAAGGCCAAGGAACAGATGGAGCAGAACTTGGCAAGAGGAATACAAAGAATAATAGCAAGGGCTTCTACAGGTATGTCAGCCCCGAAGGTTCCAGGAGACCAGTCATCCTGGGCTGCATCAAAGGCAGCATGGACAACAGGTCAAGGGAACTTATTCTCTCCCTCTACTCTGCTTGCGTGAGACTCCACTGGAGTAATGTTCCAGCTCTGGGGTCCCCAACAGAGAAAATTCATGGACTTGTTGGAGTGGGCCCAGGGGTTGGCCACAATAATTATCAGAGGCCTAGAACACCTCTTCCCTGAAGAAAGGCTGAAAGATTTGGAGTTGTTCAGCGTGAAGAACAGAAAGCTCTGGGATGACCTTATTGCAGCCTTTTAGTACTTACAGGTGCCCTATCAGAAAGATGAGAAGAAACTTTTTAGCAGAGCCTGTTGAAACAGGACAAAGGGTAATGGTTTTAAACTAAAGAGGACAGATTTAGACTAGATAGAAGGGAGAAATTTTTTATGATGAGAGTGGTGAAACCCTGGAATGGGTTGCACAGGAAGGTGGTAGATACCCCATCCCTGTAAACATTCAAGGTCAGATTGGACAGGGCTCTGAGCAACCTGATGTAGTTGGAGGCTTCCTACTGCTGGGGGGTTCTGCTAGGTGACCTTAGTAGGTTTTACAACTCAAAGTATTATATAGTTCTACAATTATTTTCCAGTACCTGAACAACTAATCAGAAGTTGGTGTAACAGGCAATGAATTAAATTAAACAAAAAATTCCCTAGTTAAGACACTTTTGCCCATGACAGGTGTTCAGATTAAGTGTATATACCAGCTGTCCTATAATCTGAAAGATTTACCTAAATCCGATTTAATAATCAAATGGCATTTATGATCTCTTGCTGATGATAATTGTGTAAGCAAAAATCAGGAGATGGAATATTTTTCAAATGTGCAAATAATGTAATTATTAACAGTAATAATGTAATTATTTACAGTAATGCTGTGCTGATTTTATATTTTTCATAAAGGAAATATGAAGCAAACAATAAAAGCTATATAAAACAACTTCAAAATTAGAAACTGAAACAGATGTTGTTTGTAACCTAGAAAAATTGTCTTTACCTGAAGCCATCAGGTCAGAATTAAACAACCACCAAAAATGTGATAGGTTAATAACAAGAAAAACAGCCATGCCCACGTAGAAATGTAAGTGGAATGGAGCAAAATCCCCTCTACACAGTATAAGCCTATTTTTATTGGGAAGTATCTATTGTCTTTTCTCTGTGAGAAACTTTATACCAGATCAAATCAATGGTGATATGCCTGTGTTTACATGCATTTTCATCTGTTATCCTAATCTATATATTCCACTAAACTAATTTTTGTTTCCTGAATTTTTGATCAGGAAATTGGAAGATATGAAATCTCAAAAAGCATTGTTTTGCCTTCATGCATGATCACCTGAGAGAAAGAGGAGAGGAGAAAGAGTAAAAAGTATTTATCTCAAGTAGTTCTAAAAAGTATTTATCTCAAGTAGTTCTATCAAAGAGGACTTGATAGGTTAATGTTATGAGTAATAATCTTGACAATCAAAATTATAACCTTTTGCAGTGAATAGAGTTTCTGTCTCCCTGGAAAATGGATACCACCAAGATATTATTTTTAACTTTTCTGTCTATTTGTCTTTTCCTTAGGACTATGACAGCATTTTATGCATGTAAAAGATCCAGAGTTCATGCTTTACTGAGCAGAAACCAGCAATCTCTTTTTGCCTCTACCTCTGCTTCTACTTTTGATGTGTTTTTCCATGCTCTGGAAACTCGTGCAGAATTCTTACTCAGGTCTGACAGAATTTTATAAGCAAGAGTAAGTATTTCATTTAATATTCATCATAATTCATTAAGAATTGAATCCTGGATGTTATTAGTCTTTGTGCACCTGTTGGATATGTAGGCATGTAATTCAGAGTACAAACAGTTATGTCTATATGCAAAATATATACGAGGGGCTTATCTATGTTTCACTTCTAGGGAATAGGAGTCAAGGTTGGATATAATAGCACACCACTTTACTTAAAGATAATTGGTAACAAGTGGTAAATGTATGCAAGAGACCACTGAGGTTACAGTGCTTAACACAGCCAAGATCTCTAAAAAAAAAGAAAAAAATGCCTCAATGTTGGGTAGTATATTTTAGTCATTTTGCTCTTCATGCCTGTTGGAACTGATAGACAATGCTGTAAATATTGATCAAAGAGCACTATTCTGCTAATTCCTTCGCTTGTTTCAATGCTAAATATTTACATATTATCCCTTAGTGTTGTGAAGAGTGTTTTAGCCCTGAAAAGGATATTAAGCCTTTGTACTTCATACCGGTTTTATGAGCACTGTTTCCTCTTTTACAAGTTCATTCACAAGTGTTTTTTCCTCTTTTGTTTTCAAATGTACATGACATAAAGATTATACTGTGTTTGCACTGACCACTTTTAATGTTTTATTACATTAGCATTCTGTGAATGTGCACATTGATTGGAATTTAGTAATTCAAAATTAAAGGGGAGAATTCCTCAGAAATAAAATCCATTGATGTATCATCTCAAAGTGACTGGCTTATAGTAGGACAAAAGGAGGTTAATATTGATTTACTGGGAGAAGCCAGATTACAAGGAGGATCCATGTGTGCCCATACTCACACAAATATATATATATGTATAAAATGAAGGTTCATTTTCGTTTTGGTTTTGGAGAATGAGTTCTGTTTACAGTAGAACCACCTGGGACAATACTGGCAACATAAAGTGCCCTTAGCATTTTTACAAATCAATGACATAAATTCCCTCCATGTCATCAGCAAGGAGCCAACAAATCCACTTTTTCATAATCCGATTCACTATTTGAATATATAAAGTACTATTTCCTAGTTTCAGAGATGATTTTATAATCTTTTTTTCAACCTTTCTTACCTATTTAAATACGATCAGTATATTATATTAAGTATTTGCTGTCTTTACAGAGTTGACAGCCAGAAAGATTAGAAAAGATCAAATGTCACTCCATTTAAACAGACCAAGTTTATCATCAGCATTATTTTTGCCAGGTTTCTTAAAAATTATTTCGTAAGGTAAGAACGTGTCAATGAAAGAGAAAAGTAACTAGTTCAATATTCAGGCTAAAAATTGAGTGCAGTGAAATTTAAGGAATTGCCTGACTCAGGGATGGAACAGTTCAGTCTTCACTGTGGACTTAGCTATAATGAAGATCTCTTATATTTCATTTTGACAGAGTGATGACATTCCCCCATTTCCTCCATCAGAAAAACAGTGATCAGATGAGCATGTTATCAAGTTATAATGAAATATGTGATAACACAACATGCTTGACTTGAGGTTGGTAGTTTTTCAGTGATAAACATTATTTACTTTGTGCAACAAATACAAAATTCTTGTAATGAATTGTATGTGGTAATAGAGTTTGATTCACATGATGTCATACAGGTAGTGCCTGTTGCCATTATAAAAATCAGTAATTACTGTGTTAGAATACTTACAGAAAGTGCAAAACCAGTAAGGAATATCCTGGTTATTCATGCAAGTGTTTTCTGTTTATAGTAGAAACACAAAGAAGTATTTAGTTATATGGCTTAAAATGCAAAACACAAGAGGGCAGGTAGTTATCAGCCTTGTGTTTAAGGAAATTTGATTTTTGAACTACTTAGAGATTCAGCAAACATGAAATTTATGGACTTCAGAGAAATAGGGATTTAGCCCAGTGTTATTGTTCTCTCACAGTTCCCAAATATATGCTAAAAGTAGAAATAAACACCGACATAGAATTTCGTGGTATATCTTTGCAAACTTAGCAGTCTTGCTGCAATGTAGCAAGGTGTACCAATTTAGAGCAGTTACCAACAAAAGAACACAAAATGTTTATATGGAATATGTGTTTTTTCAATTCATTTGTTTGCAAAAGTGCTATTCAAAGGCTGTATGCATTTCTCATATTGTCTCCCTAGTTCAGATTGTGTACTCTCTGTGACACAGATATTATCTTGGTGATTTCTAAGGCAATATGTCCACACTACTATCACCATTTCTACTTCTAGTAATAATTCAGTGATCACCTACTGAGGCTTTTCTTATTTCTCTGATTCATACTGTGGAGCTATGACACAATTAGTAGCTGGCTTTGAATCATTCTGAATATTAGTTCTGTTAGGATATAAGTTCTTGAATATCTGTGCATTACTTTGTTTTGTTGTTTTTACAGAAGCATGGGGAATGAAAAAACATATATTTGCTCAAGTTTAATATTAGAATAAATTCCAAAGTTCCAATAAGTAGAAATACCATTTTGTGAAATGTTGCATAGATTAAGAATTTTGTTTCATAAGAGAGGAAACCCCCCCAAAATTTACTGGTTCATTATCCATAAAACAAAAAAATCATTATTTTTCTCAGATATGTAAAAGTATTTTTAAGGACAAAAGACAAAAACATTCTAAGGATAACACTGAAACCAATTAAAAGAAACATTTTAGGTGAAAATTATGAGAAAAGGGACTCACAGTATGTCAACAACAGCAAGACTGAGTTTCAACTTCTTTGATCTAATTTTCACTTTGTCACTGAAAGCAGAATTTGGAGACATCTCTAGAAAGGACACATATCATAGAATTCAGAAAGACTTGGCAACCTCCAAAGGAAGAGATGATTTTTTCCCTTTAAAAGTCAGAAGGAAAACTTTAAGTAGAAAACTTATTTCAAAAATCATGTGTCTTGTAAATGAGACCAGTACTGGCAAATATCCTATTCTGTGCTCTTGATTCTTTACTCATTCTTAATCCTTCATTTACATCCTTATTAAACAGTGAGAAAAAAGTTGAATAATAGAATCATATGACAGAAAATGCTGAGTTAGAAGGGACACATCAAAATTATCAAGTCCAACTTCTGGCCCTGCGTAGGACACCCCAAGAGTCACACCATGTATGTGAGAGCATTGACCAAATGCTTCTTGAACTCTGTCAGACTTGGTGTTGCAAGCTCCCTGGGGAGCCTGTTCCAGTGCCTGACCATTATCTGGGTGAAGAACCTTTTTCTAATACCCAGCATAAGCCTCCCTTCACACAGCTTCAGGTCATTCCCTCAGGTCCTGTCACTGGTCACCACACAGAAGAGATCAGTATGTGTTCCTTCTCTTCCCCTCATGAAGAAGCTGTCACTGCAATGAGGTTTCCCCTCAGTCTTCTCTTCTCCAGGCTGAACAGACCGAGTGTCCTCAGCTGCTCCTCATACAGCTTCCCCTTAAGGCTCTTCACTATCTGCATTGCCCTCCTTTGGATGCTCCCTAAAAGCTTAATGTCTCTTTTATACTGTGCTGCCCCAAACTACACACAGTATTCAAGGTGAGGCTGCCCCAGCAGAGCAGAGCAGGACAATCCCCTCCCTTGACCAGCTGGCGATGCTGTGCCTGATGCCCCCCAGGGCACGGTTGAACCTCCTGGCTACCAGGGCATGCTGACTCATATTCAACTTGTCATTGACCAGGACCCCCAGGTCCCTTTCTGCAGCACTTCTCATCAGCCTCTCATTCTCCAGTGTACGCACACTACCAGAATTGCTGCATCCCATGTGCAGAATCCGGCACTCGCCCTTGTTGAACTTTATGTAGTTAGTGATTGCCCATCTCTTTAATTTGCTGAGGTGTCTCTACAGAGCCTGTCTTCCCTCAAGGAAGTTGACAGCTCCACCAATTTTGTGTTGTTGGCAAACTACATGAAATCAGAAACAGTGAAACTACTGTCCAAGTTACCTTTTCACATTTGATTTTAGAGGTAAAAATTACAATGGGAACAACAGATGCCAACATATAAATTCATTATTGTTACAAGAGTGATTTCAACCAAGTAAAGAAAATATAGTCACAACTGTTCTTGGTGAATTTGCATAATTGCACAGCTGAAAGACATAAGTGGCAATAAACATTGTTAAATTGCTTTGTAATAGTATTTTTTAAAATTTGAAACTGAAGTTTCTACAATTACGAGTTAAAGGAAATTAACTAGACATGACTATTAGAAACAAACAAAACCCATTTTTAAACTGATCTGAGAAGTGAAATAAGGATTTTTCTTGTTAATCTTTGCTGGCTTTTCTCTTGTCAACCTTTCCTTATTGTTCCTGAAATGGATTTTCATATTTCATATTGATCTCTAGAAAAGCCATGTATACTTCAACATGAAAATCTGATGAGATCCAGAATTCAGAATCTAAGATAGGATTCAAAATGAAGATTGCTTTGTGGTGGTTCTACAGCATACTTCCTACTAGCAAATTGAATAAAACCATGGCATTATCTTAATATAAACTGAGCAGGAGTGATTTTTCCTGTTGATCTGAAAGTATTTTTTATTCAGTATGCTTCCTCAATTTTGAATTAAGTGGGAAACTCAGAAAAACTAAAGACAGGCCTAGAGGAAGAAGCCATGAATGGTGTCATGATGCCCAAATCATCATTCAGAGGCCTGACATGATAAACTGGAATAACCTTCCTTAGAATGGATCCTATGTAATTTTTCTGACCTTGTATATTACAGAGTGAGGGCAAATACTGAGACTGGTAATGGCTTGTTAAGATCCTAGTCATGAGACTCCATTTTTATAAATCTGTAAGTGTTCCAATAGGTCAGAAATCACAGCAATTGCATTATGTGCAGAGGGGCAGTCTAGGTAGACACCTGAAAGGAAGCTGTTGCTGAAAGCAGGGAAAGGGCTCCAAAGAAAAAAAGGAGAAACCTGTAATGAAAAATGTCAGAAAGAAGCCTTAAGGGGAAGCTGGTAAACAAGACAGTGTGAGAGGTGATCTAATTTGTATCTGAGTTTTGCATGGAAGAACTATCACAATTATGTTACCCTTCTGCATTACATTTAGTCAGAGAGAAGATACATGACTTTGTATGGCATTGCCTGGGAAGCAAGAGATTCTTAAACAAATCTTTTTTTTCTTACTATTATGTTTGGAGGGAGGCTCAGTGTCTGGTTTGCACTGCATTCGTAGAGTTTGGACAGATGAAGTTAGGTGAGTTGATTGCCTTCTTAAGTGAAATATTACATTCACAATTCTTAGAAAAGAAAATAAAACAATAAAGAATAGTTCATAAGCTACTTAAAAACTTTTCTTAGTAGAGTGCAAGTGGAGAGAAAAGGTAGAAGATTTGGCTTTTGCTTTATTAGAGTTTTTTATTTTAAATGTGGATAGTTTTCCCAAGAAATTAAATTAGGAATGTATTAAATCATACTTTTAGCCGGAGAAAAAGAAATTGAGGGAGCAGGTTTCTGCTTATACAAACCCTACTCAAAAACTACATCCAAGGGAAGGATTTTTCCCTTAGGGCAATCCAAAATGCAGAGATCATGTTTGCCAGAAAAGTATTAGCTTTCTGAAAAATATCCTGAGAAAAATTCAAGGACAAAATAGTGCTTAGGAGAATATTGTATGAGAAACTATATAGAATCTCTGACAATATTTTTTAAGTAAAATACTTCAGAAATATGAGATGCTTATGCTGTTTCAGAAAAGAAACATTACTTCAGGAATGGTAAGTTTATGTTCCCTACCTGCCCAGAGATGAGTCAATGAAGTTAGAGCTCTTTCAGCAACAGCCAAAAGGTTGACTTATATGAAGAGGAGGAAAACTGGAGTTCTCATTGCAGTTTATTGCCAGAATTTTAGCAATAAACTTTCTTTAGCACGTCAAAACCAGCAACATTTGTACTGTTCTGTGGGAATTTCCTTGGCCTTGTATGTACATAGAACATATGAGATGTGATTTTATTTTTAAATATATTTCTAAACAATAGAACAAATTTGTGTTATGCTTTATATTGACTTACCAAGCTGAAAAACATTAAGGCTCAGTCTGCCAGAAAAAAAACAGTTTAATAGGAACTTTCAAGTATTTCAAAATTCACTATTATTTCATTATTCAAAGGCTGATAGAATATTTTAGACTTTAAAAATATATCCTAGGTGAAGTACATGTCTGCTAGAAATGCATTGCCAGAAAATACATTTCTTCCCCCACCCATCACACTTTTTTTTTTTTTACAGGAGCATTTTGTGTGTGCAATTGCAAAGTATGCCAGTGCAAAAGGAGGAAAAAATATCAGTGCTGTCTTCTGAAAGCAGACTAATTTCTCCCTATTGAGAGAGAGACAGGAAAAAAAATCAATCTTATATTTCAAAAAACAGCTGAACTTATCTAGAACAAATATTTTGGTGGCTTATGCATGTGGGCAAGTGTAAAGTCCTGCATGTTTGCAAAAAATATCACCTGGGATTATTTTATTTCAGTCTGTGTTCAGGAGCTGCTCCTCATTCCTCACTCCCCAGCCATGTTGTGTAATGTGGCTTGTCTGTTTTCTAACATATTCACTTCAGCTTAGTCATCACCAGAGAATAATGACTGTTTTTTTCTCCATACATGCATTTTGCTCAACAGAATGATTCTGAATTCCTGGCAGTAAGATCAAAGACATCTTTCACAATTAATCTCTGTTCCTTAGCATGTAACAAGCTCACAGCAACTTCTGAAGGTTAACTATTAGGTCTACCTAATACAAGTACAAACACGGAGAGAAGGGGACTGACAGTGAGATTTTTTTATTGATGCTTCTGTTTTCTTAATTTCTACTGTGAGAAGGAGCTGCTTACAAAGTTGACAAAATTTGTTATTTGCCCAGAAATGGTAGGTGGCTCAAATATAAGTTTGGATTGAGATCTTTCTTTCTTCCCCTCTTTCCCCCCTTTTATTTTGCTGAAGCAGCACAAAATGATTTCTGTTTTTTTAAAAACAAGCCCTGAAGTAATTTGAGTTCCCACATCTATTTCTCATCTGATCTGATAATGTTTGCTGTATTGTTCACTCTATTTAATTTTTGAAGTTTTTTTTTTAACCAGTCCTTTATTTTATTCTGATTTAGTTTAAGAGCTGAAGGTGTAATTTTTATTGCCTTCTATGAGATTTCCTATTAAATATTGTTTCTAATCAAATATGAAATACCTCTGCTATCAGCTGTATAAAATCTTATTACTGATCTCATTAAACTAACATAATTAGGAAGGCCTGTGTTACGTGGAATCTGAGTATTGATGCTATGGAACTGGACTCTGTTGAAAAATTTTAAGCTTACAAAGCTGACAGAAGTTCAAGTAGTATCCCAGTATGTTATTTGGCTATTAAATTCCATGAGTTCTGAGTTTTTACTGTACTGTTTCTTGGAAAGCCTTTGCACCTGTATGAAGTGAATGCCAAATGTCATCACGAGGCTGTTTTAACAGTTTGTTTCTTTGTTTTATTTAGCACTATAGTATAGCCTTGTACAGTATAAATCTACGTAACCTTCCAGAGTTTTGATCTTCTAAGCTGCCAACATTCACAAAGGATGGAATACTAAACCACCCATGTTTAGCAGCATTTAGTTCTGATTATAATAGTTATTTGCTTATAAGAAAATATTCATTATCACTTCCTACTTGAAAATAACAGGACAAGTCTGAACTGCAAATAAGAGCTCACAGTAGCTCTAAATATTCAAGGAAGCCTAGAATTCTCTTGATCCCCAATTTTTGCCTAGCTCCCAAAGTGCTACCCACCAGATCTTTAGTTTGTATAATCTGGCTCTGTACTGTTGAATTTTTAATGAACTTTTTTTACTTGAATTCTGATTCAGGACACGCAAGCAGCTGAAAAAAACCCTATTTCAATTAGGTTGAAAGTTCCGTCATATGGAATGGCACAACTTATATGAAAAATCATGATCAAGATCTAAATATTTTCTATCTAAAGATACCTACTCAAAATCTATATGGATAAACATCCTTAGTAAGTGAAATAAAATCACAAAGGATGAGCTGCTGAGCAGGTGGAATTCAAAGGCCCATTGAAGTCTAACTGGCTTCCTGAAGTAAAACAGTCAGGACTCTGATATCACTCTGAGAGGAGTCCTTTGGCTCTTGGCTGAGTAATGAGCACTTCTTTTCTGTTGGATTAACTGGGGACTGCAAGACTTGGTCAAGATTCCTAACAATAATTTGGGAGCTTTTTGGAGCTGCTTAAGTTACTCTACTATGGTATTCCCTATTTCTTTACTATGATTAAGAAACTGTTCTTTATGCTCATGTCATATTATTTGAACTGTTAGTCTTGGGTAAAGGACCTAACCTAATTACTTGTTTGCACATGCTGACTCAAAGAGTTTGATAAAATAAATTACTATGATGGAATTGGCTTAAAGCTCTTCTTACTAGTGTGCCAAATGATCTTCTGCAGAAACAGAAGGTACAGCTACCTAAGCTATTTTTTATGATAACCCACTTACCCTGTTACAGATCTAACTCCTTCCACACTCTATTGCAATTTGAAGCAGGGCTTCAGGGAAAATCAAAGCATGACCACTGACTTCAATTAATCTACAGTGCAGTATTGACAACTTTTAGACATTTAATTCAAGCTATTCTATGGTTCTGTTATATAAAATTGATATAAAGAACTTTGTAACTTCTTTCTGAACATCCATTATTTCTACCCATTTTTTCTCCTTCTAAAAATCTTAAGGAACTGAAAGGTAGCTGATATTCTAGAAATCCTCATGGTACTGTCCAGTTATGGCCTCTGGACCTCAAAGCATTCACAATAAAGAAAACAAAATGGACACATTACCTTTCAATCCAACAGAGGCATGAATGCTTTGTTTAAAAGCATTTAATCTTGGCAAAAGAGATTAGAAGATAGGAAGCAGCTGCAACTGAAATGTCTGTATTGATTCAGCAAGCATACCCTAATGACAAGGAACAAAGTATGTAGCTCAGCATTCCAATGTTTAGAATACCTTGTTCTTCTAATGGTGACATCTTTTGGAGGCATGCATTTAGTCTGCCTGAGAGGGTGCACTAGATATACCTCAAAAATACGGGTAATACTGCAGCAATTACCTACGTATTCCACTTACATTCTGATAATTCCACAGCTTTTCTTCAGGCACATTTGATCTGTGTGACTTTTCTCAGGAACTTCTATACAGTCATGCTACACCATAACTTTATTCTTTATTTTTCCTATGTGGTGGGTGTAGTCTGAAGAGTATTGGCATTCCTAGCAGAGAACCTCAGACACAGAAAGGAGGCAAAGGAAGGAAGGGTATCTCCAATATGGATGCAACTCGCTTTGCAGATCTAGACTGGAGCATGAGCACAGCTGTTAAAGGCAGTACAAATAAGCTGTTGTCAGTCTCACAGAATGACAGTAAGTATTTGACTAGAATAACTAGTACTATTTGGCTGGAATAATAACATTTTTTTCTCTTTTTGGATTTTTTTTTTTAAAAGTACATGTGTGCTTACAAATAGTGAAAATATTTACCTGGGGTTTTTTGTATGATAGTAGATTACAAGGTTAAAAATTCACAGGAATTGTAGCAGAAGATGGCTTTTGATAGGGAAGTTTTGTCACTAATATAAGAACTGAAATAAAATAATCAACTATCCAGAACTGGAGGAAAAACACAAAACCCCAGAGCCAGACAGGAAAGAACTAGCTGTTTACTTGTTTTCTGAGACCAATTCAAATATTTCTATGACATTAATTTCAGCTAATGTAACAAAAGCAAAAATTTCCTATCTTGCCCATAAATGTTAGCTGTCACAGGCCAAGACACCATCACTGTTTTAACATTGGATTCAATTTAAGGATACTAGTCATATTAAAGTGACTAACTAGAGGGATTTTTGTGTTTTAGAGGGGAAAAATAGGAAAGCTATTGAATTTTGAAATAGTCGAAATGCATAGAGAATTTGATCTTTAAGAAAATTTGGTCTCTCCAAAAGTGTCTACCACACCTTAAAATTATGATGTCATTGATTTATTTTAATTTGAATTTCTTTTAAAGCTTTTGCCTTCTTGAATAGACTAGGTTGAGAGAGGGTGTGAATAGAGAAAGGTTGGCAGAGTGTGAAATGAGTTCAAATACTTTGCCAGAAGATGTGCTGCTTGTTTCCTATTTTATGGATAAGCAGTCCCAACAAGTGACTAATTTTGCTGTGCTGTGGATCTTTGAGTGATAAGGTAGTTTACCTTCCTTATTCATTTTGATGTCTTTGATGCTGCATCACACAACTCCACAGATCACAGATAAGTACCTTAAATCACAGCTGTGCAATATACTGCTACATTTCCCAATTTCATAAACATTCTTAGTTTCATAAACACACTTTGAAACAAACTAGGAGTGCTTGAATATATGATGGAGACAGGAATGTAGTAATTGTGAAGGTGATAAAATAAAGTTCTTTGAAGTATTGCTCTTTGGAACAAGATTAAGATTCATTCCTGACTGTTCAAAAGCATTTGGCAGATTGGCTAGTTTTCCTAAAGATGCTTTGATAGTACCATAAATAGTGACAATTTAATTTATTGAAATACTGTTTTTTTTCTAACAGTTAATGGTAGACCAAGAACAGGCACATTTAGAAGTAGCAGGTATGTACCATTATATTTATTTGTTGATCAAAAACTAATCTAGGTCTACCAAAACCAGTAGCAGGACTTGAGCCACTACACTGGAGGTTCTTTCAGCGTTCAGTGTCAGTTATTCCAATGCTTTTGTTTACAGAGGAATTGTTAGTAGTGACTTGAAGTTAATAACAAAATATAGAAGAGCGGCCAAGGTTGAACATTGCAATGAGGAGACTTATTTAAAATGCTGTTCAGTTTCAGGCTTTGTTCCTTTTGATTTCTGTGTTAGGTACATGTGAGAGTGTTAGGTTTGTATTTTTTTATTTCCTTGAGGACATTCAAACATTCTTTAATATCTGTTTTTTAAATGATCCTGAGAAATACAGGTGATATTATAACAATCTGGTTTGTTCTCTTAAGTTGCATTTCTTTTGAAGTTTTCCAGTCTTTTAAACATTTGCATCTTGTTAATTGTAAAGCAAGTTAGACCAGCAGAGATATTCTGGTGAGAAAGTGAAGCAATATTTTTGCTTTAATTTCTGTGTAAAACAGAATACTGCAGCATAGCTATTCCCTAGCATTTTAAATAACCTTGTGCAAGAAAAAAAACCCCAAATGTTATTAGTCAGTTCTTCCAGAATTCCTGAGTTTTTAAATAGTGGATCACCCACCTGGTCAGAGCAATCCATAAGTGTCTTTAACACAAGTATTTGGCATACAATACAACCGATTATTTATGATACTTTACATTAACAGTTGTTAATATTCTGGTAAAAAAACTTCCATCCATAGGCTCTTGGTGAAAAGAATTCACCATATGCAAAAGCTACTAAAAGCAAAACTCTTATTTTGTTTTTGGGGTTTTTTTTCCAAATCTAGAATTGTTTGTATTATTAACTTCTACGTGGCATTAGTCTAACCTTCAAGTCTAACTTTTATTTTTCAATGTCTGTCTATCAGAAAATATAAACTGTGGTCTCCATTGGGTAAGTCTGTAAAGCTGGGCACAATGGTAAACAACTGGCATTGTCTATGTTAAGAATAGTTTGTCATGTCTTACTGTGACATTTCAAGGGATAACATCCCTTACATTCACACAGGAACTGTGTCAAAATTGCAGCATGTCGTTCCAAAGAAAAACAATAGTGAAAAAAAGAGTGAATAACTAAAAGTATAAAATGCATGATCTGTATGACTAGCTGGCTCTGTTCTGATTAGTGTCTAATTGGTGTTCAGATCCCTAGTGACACAAACTCTTTTTCACCCTGTTCCAGTAGCAACAATAAGACATGCTTCTGCTGCTGATGTATCTAGAGTTTGATTCTGAGATAAAAACACACAGTGGAATTAATTTTCTGCATTTTGCTGACGATCTTGAGCTATGCTCTGGTGGTTTACAATACTCAGATTCCTACAAGGGATCAAAGCTTCCCGTTTACTTCTGTTAGTCTGCAGAGAATGCAAAAGACAAATGTTTTGCATAAACTTATCTTTCCTTCCTTCATATAATTCTGTATTTCTCTCTATGTAAAGATGGATTTGAGATTTTTCTCTGAGTAGAAACATAATCCCTCAATCCTAAAGCACAGCTCTGTGCATATGTGTTGTGTTTATGCAGTACCACATTGAGACCCGTATTGAGAAATATTTGTGGAATTTTTACATCCTTAATTAATGATATTAATGAAAAATTAGCACCCTGGCTCAATCACTGTGTTTTCAAATGAAAGCATATCAAATTCACCTACTTTATTCTGCTCTTCTGTATTAATCTCTTTTGTTTGTATTCTGCTGCAAAGCTTGAGCATCATTAGCTCCAACAAGGGACTCAGGCCTTACCAGCATTTCCTTATATTTTCTTATAACATAAGTGTTAAGATTTCTTTCTGCTTCAGAAATATTACTTCATATTCCTGTGACTGGAAAAAATACAAGAGTTTATAAAGCCTACTACCATTTCTTTCAGCTGACTTGCTTCATGTGACTATGGCCATTTCCAGGGATATTTTTAACTTAAATGTAATACAAACTGCTTTATTCCTCAAGTTAAAGATTGTGGTCTGCATTTATGTCTCATGCCAGTGGGAAACCCATACTTTCTCAGTGGTTTATCATAAATGCACTCTAAACTGCTCTAATGCTTAATCCAAAGAATACCTTGATATTTTCCATCTTTATAAACAGCACAGATGCCCATATTTAGAGCAGTGCAGTTCCCACAAGTAAGAATTTTTGGCATTTTTTACTGCAAGTAGCTCTTTTATTCAATTTAAGCATAGACAGACTTGAGGTTTAAAATGTACTTTACTGCTCTTATATTTCAGAAAACAAAACAAAACAAAACAAAACACCCCAAAAGACCAAACCTGTGATTAACTTTGGTTCACTAACAGGCTTTGGCTCAATTTTTTTTTTAGAGTACTGTTCTGTTGAGAAATTATGCTACTTTGCTTTGAAGCAGGGGCGTGACCTTTAGTTTGCTTAGTTTGGTAGAATTTTCATTATACAGGTTACAAAATATGTTGTATTCTCTGAAACATCAAGATGCAGATATATTACGGTGGGAATCCTGAATTATTCTAAATACTAGTGGTTTTGCACACTGTTGCCATTAAGAATATTTGTTGTTTTTGTTATTAATTTTATGGGTATAATATCCCTTTACCTTTCTTTTGTAGTAATCCCATTGTAGCAAAAGTCCTCACTGAAATTAGTAGCTCCGTCCTCATAAGAGTGTTTGAATTGTGGGCTATAAGCCAATCTTGCAAACCCAAGTGTACACAAAATATTGGATAGCTGCCCAGATAAACACACCTCTCCCATATAACAAATAAGGCAGACCCCTGAAATAACTTGTGGTCATGTAAATAAACCATTTTTCTTTTAATACAGATGAGAGAAAAGAGTAGTGTTTTTTTCTTTATTACACACTTTACTAATGTTCAAATGTATGATATTAAAAAAATATGAAAATTTGGGTTTGTATCTTATATAGTTTATACATAATATATTTTGTAATTAAAGTTACAGAACCATGTTTGTATAAAAAATAGCATTTCATGTTATATTTTTATGGTGGTAAATTCTATTCCATGTATAAAATGAGCTTATTGTATCTGAGACCCATATGAAAGTGGCTACTGTCTTACCTAAGGAAGCTTACAAATTTTCTTTGAATTTTGTGAATTCAAAAACAAAAGTGGTAGTAGCTATGCTAGAATTTTATATAATTTAGTTTGTCTCACTGGGGACATAATGCACTGCTCTCTCAGAAAACACAAGCTTTCAAAAGCTGGCGTTTCTGAATTTGGGAATAAGAAGCTTCTGTCATTCTCCCTTCAACTTCTGCAGGAAATAGGGAGTTGATAGGCCAGATCTTCAGCTCACTTAGTTCTGTTGACATCTGCATCAGTACAGTAATTAGCCCAGCTAAGGATTAAGACCTTCTAAATGGATAGAAGGAAAGAAACATAGATGAATCTAACCTATTTAGCAAATACAAAATCAACAGTATGCTCAAGTAAGGTGTAGTGTCATGAGAAAATTAGTGGTTTTGTTTCACTGCAGAATATTCTAAATGGTTTAATCTAATTTATGATATTAAACAATGTTCTTCAAGTCTATACAATTATAATTTAGCAAGAGATTATTTCTAGATTTTCCTGTAATTTTTACTTTAATATCTTCTCTCTTTTTCCCCCCCTTCTTTTTTTTCTGCTCAGGGCATCTTGTCTTTTCCGATGCCCTGACCCTTTAACAAGCATCCACATGAAGTGGGTTAGTCATCCTCTGTGTGGTCTGATATGAAGTCCACTGAACTGAGTGGAAAGGTTACTGTTAATTAAATAGAGCACTGACTCAGACAGTTAAGAGACTAAGAATGTGCAAATCATGGAGTCATAGAATCAGCTGGGTTGGAAGGGACCTTAAAGATCTTCTAGTTCAAATCTGACATCTTCTGCTAGATCAGGTTGCTCAACCCACTGTCCAGCCTGGCCTTGAATATTTCCTGGGACAGGGCATCCACAACTTCTCTGGGCCAATTCAGTGCCTCACCACTCTCTGAGTAAATAATTTCATACCATTGTCTAACCTAAATATCTCCCCTTTAATGTAAAGCCTTTTCCTCTTGTCTTATTATTATTTCTCTGTGTATAAAGTCACCCTCCTTCCTTATAAGCCCACTTAAAGTACTGAAAGGTCACAAAGTATCCCTGGAGCCTTCTCCAGGGTCAACAACCTCAATTCTCTCAGAGTTGGACTGCAGACCTGGAATCTGAGTCGAGCAATCTGCCTAGTGTTCAATAGATCACCAAGATATTTCAGATAGCAATGAAGTTTAGATCCAGAGTTGCATTTTCTGAACGTAAAAAGCAAAAGAATTCTGACATAAGCCCCCACCTGGACTCATTAGAAGTGTGGTCTCTGAATTCCACTCAGGCTCTCAGGATTTGGTGTTCCTTTGTCTCTGGACTGCACTAAACAGGAATTTTTGTTTGAGGTCCTGTTTGATTACTTTTGTTTTCCTTTATAGAAGCACAACCAAATCAGAGCAGCTGTGTAACTGATATCACTTTTGGTTTTATTTGACTTCTATTAAGTATTCTTCGCTATGTAACTCTCTCCCTTCACCACAAAACCCTGAAACCAGAAAATCACATTTGCTATCATATGATAAAGGTCCAATCTTCCACTCAACATTTTTCTCCCAAAGTCAAAACTTTGAGTTATTTTTTTTTAGACTGTTAAGTAACTGTTCTTGAACCTATTCCAAATCTGAAGGGTTGTTCTTAGGAATGTGTTCAATATTTACTTTAATAAGATCTTAACCTCAACTCTTTTTAAAAATGCTTTTTCATATCCTCATTCCAAAGAAAATAAGTTACTATCATATGCACAAAGGCTTGTTATATAAAGCAACTTGTCCAGGTGAGCCAAGTGATCTCTTGGGGAGAAAAGAGAGTTTGAAATATTTGATGGTTGTTTTTGTATTGAAAAGACAGGTCACAGAAAGCAAGGGCAATGTCAATTTTATGGTTTTGTATAAGTTTTCAACCTTGGCTTTCAGCACAAGGCAGAACTGGAGAAGGCAGAAATTACCTGAATTCAGAGGAAAATATGTTTTTGCACTGCCCAGATACGTCAGGTGGCCTTGTGACTATACCTAGCTGATGCCTTGAGATCAGGAACCATTTAAAACTAAACATTTACCACTTGGTATTAGAAACACATTTTTGCTGAAAGGAATAGCATTGTAAAGTCTAGAATAAATAAGCAGTCTTTAACTTTCAGTGTTTCTCAATATTCTCTCTGAGTGTACTAATATGTATCAGTGGAGAAATGGGTCTTCTGTGCAGTTTTAAACACTCTCTAAGATAAAAATTCTTGCATACGCTTAGTGAGAGACTATATCCCAAAGACAGACAGACAAAGCAAGGGATTTCTATGCAAAGAACTGTAAATTGTAAAAGAATTTTATGTCATCTTTGAAAATAACAGCTAAATGTAATCTGTTTTACTAAGTGCTTCTCTTTTGCAGTTGCAAGACCATGACAGAAGTGGATTTGTCATCCACTCAAATCCCAGTCCTTCTAGATAATCGAACAAAATCTCCTATGTTATAAAAGATCTCACACAGTGCAAACTGTGTTTAGAAATCCTCATATAATATATGACAGTATGTAATACATAGTCTCCATTATCAATGAGCTGCTTAAATGAGGTATAGATTGTTTTTAAGTGTAAAAAATTCCAAGCTGGTTCCAGGCAAAGGCAGGCTAAGTTTAGCACTCTTATTAATTTAGGCATAGTCTTACATAGCAGGGGCTGTATTTTTTCTAGGACCAGGAATTCCAAAAGCACTTTATGTGCTATTGAACAGCATAAAGCTAAGGCTTAGAAAGTCCTTTTAGGTCTAAGTTAGCGGCTTGAGCATTTCTGAGTCATGCTACCAAGGTTAGAAATGCTGTGGAAAGTATGGGGACACCCAGTGTCCCTCCATGTGAAGACTTGGTTGCATTTAGCGTGGACTTATCTGTATACTGCAGTTATCACTACATTAAATACTCTAGGTTACAGGAGAATATGTTAGTTTGGATATTTGGAACTGGACCCAGAACTGGGGGCTGCACCTGAGCTAAGAAACTCATCTCAGACCAAGAAGGCAGAGAAGCAGGAAACAAAGATACCCATGTGAATCTGATAAGGGCCATTAGCACACGTGGATGTGCTGATATCTGTGGAATTATGCTAGCATGAACTAACAAATTGGTGCAATTATTTAAATAAAAGCTTACATGAATTTCATCTTAGAAGGTTGACCTTGCAACAGCTAAAAAACAACCAACCAAACAACAATATACCCTCCCCACCACTTCCAATTAGATCTCTTGCCACATATCTGTCATGTAGCTGTGAAGACCTGTCTTCTGTGGAGTTTATCTAAGATCTAATCACAGTTGGATGGATGCACTGATGCTTTCTTTATAATAACTTTTTAAAATCACAGAATCTAGTCCAACTCTTAAATCAATGGCCCATATAGGGGATTGAACCTATGACCTTGGCATTATTACAACCAAGTTTTAACCAACTGAGCTAATCACAAGGTAAATGTAGGCATGGGACTGATTATGAGAAGTGAAACCTGTGGTTTTTTTCTTGCTGCTCAACATAGACAAAGACAAACTACAAGGCACAAATATATGCTATATCCCTAAGATACAATAGGTATTTACAGACACTGGCTTGAATGGTTTACATGATCCAGAAATAGACATAGCTTTTTGGTCCTGCTGTGCTGAAATATATTCATGATTCTAAACATCTGTTAATGCAAATTGATAAGAAAATTTGCAAAAAGTCATTCGATTGCATCTCTCATCAGAAACTTGTGGAGCCTTCAGGATTCAACAATAAGCATTGCTTACCTGTCCCTCACTATATCCTAGTGATATCTGCCTGATGCAGAACCTCCTGCTTATGTCTCTGGTAACCAGTAACTCTTACTCTGTTTGCCCCTGACATCCTGCTGTTCACAACTAAGTGAGGGGCTGACAGGTAGTAAGGGAGGATTTTATAACAGCAAAATATCAGATGAATGAAATCTAAATAAAAGGAAACTTCCTGCCTATTTATTCACTTTTGTGTAATGGGTTGGTTGATCACTTGCCTTAGCCAAAATCTGAGATCCCCTAGTGTAAAAAAAACTAGTTGGGATTATATTTTCTAGGTTATTTTGTGGGGGAAAAAAATCTACTTAATGGCATTTTAAAAAATAAGAAATCAAATATATCTACTAATTTACTGTCAAAACTCTTGAAACCACATCAGAGTTAAAACATTTTAACTAAAGAGGGAAAAGCAAGCAGGGCTTTGAAAGTTGCATAATAGTGATTTTAAGTGTATGCACTGTAAGATCACCAGTGCATTAACAGTCAGTAATGACCTCTATATCCTGGGTTTGTTACAGAATTTTTTTTCAGTTGTTTCTCTCATGTCTGCTTAGTTTACCAGAGGCTTGTAAACAGATAAACATAACTGAGTCTTCCACAAGTGGAATCAATACCAGGATGGGTGTGGAGAGAAGTAAAACACAATCGTATTTCTGTTTGGCTTTTCTCTGTACTATCTCTACAGTCAATTTCTAACCAATACCATTGGTAGCTCAGGAGTTAGGCAGATCAATAATAATATATGAATAAGGAATGAACATGCTGGGATCATACCACTGGCAGCCTGATTCTGTAAAGGTCAATATAACTGTTGTTATCTAGACTATACAGATGTGTGCAGAAGGACTCAGAACCTCCATCTGCCAAATGCAAATGCTTAGCAGGATCCTCAACTGCACAATTTAGGTGCCCTCCCACCTCCTGGGACCCATAGTGAGACCCTCAGAATACAAATGGTAAGTGACCATTAGGCTGAGCAGGAAAACAGCAAGTATGAATACTTCAGGGGAAAAAAAATCATAAGTAATCAACTACCAACAATTTACAGACCAAAAAAGTCAGTGAGATTTTCTTCTTGACTGTGTTGCCTATAGGATAAAGAGCTGAACACCAAAGTCAGTAGAGTTAAGCTACTGCATGAACTAATTGCACATCTTCTGCTTTATGGTACTTTCCCAGCATAAATGCATTGGTTTTGTCCAGTAGTAAACTGCCTTGAATTGCTTTTCATGGAAGAATTGGGAAATTTAAAAATTGCATGAGTGTTTCCATCTGGACATAAGCTCCCTGTTTTCTTAAGCCCTTGTTCAATATTCTCAGTGG
>JAOXXN010000395.1:27023409-27057567 GCA_026770055.1 Myrmophylax atrothorax
ATCTCTCCTGCAAACATGGGTTAACGCATTTTGCATTCTTTCATCATCAATCCATAAAAATATCCTCGCCTTTCATCTGGAAAATAATTCACATTCCTTTTTCTATTCCAAGCTGAATTAGGAATCCATTAGAGGAAGAGAATTTGGGTTGCTACTGCAAAAAACCCCAAATCCCAGAAACTAAATCAATGATGGTATAATTATGCATAAGTATAGTTCATTATTCAGCCAGCTGCATGCACAGGACATCACAGCCTTTAAAAATCTGTGGAAAAAATAGCTGCTTTTTCCTCAACACTTGTAGTTCAAACAATTTTTGATTAATCAGTGAAATTTGCATCTCTTTTGTCTTATGCTTGTGATATTAAAGGAAAACTGCAAGTTTATTGGCACTGTAAAGTCATACCTATGCACTGCATTAAAAATGGGTCTGTTTACTGTCTTTGTGAAAGAAAAAAATGTATTAATCATTATGTGAGAAAATACTGTTTATTTTAAATTGCACCTGTTCTTGCATAATAGGAAATAGAGTTTGAGCCATGCTTTCCTGGAATTGTTGTCTGACTGGTGCAGTTGTTCCCTAAATCTGATACCCTTGTGTTGTCTTTCAAGAGATGTTTTATTCCTAGTACTCTATTTTTTAAATGCCTGGCATGTTGCTCTTTACATTAGTATCCTAGCTATGTTTCCTGAGCTGCCTCTGAGAATGCCTTTCAGGCCTGGACAGTAGCATCCAGTGTCTCCAAATTAGCATTCCTTGATGAAGTTGACTTAACAGTCAAACACATGTGATTGTGGGCCAAGTTGGAGGTAAAGAAAACAGTGTTTTACAAATTATAGGAGTTGCTTGAGAAGCTTTTTTAGTTCTTTGCTTTCCTTAGAATATTTTGTTTACTTTAGTCTTAAGGTTTGCAAATCAGCCTTGTAATTTCTACCATTTGAAAGAATTGTACCTCTGTCCAGTTGCCATTCCTTCCTGCACTCAGAGGGCTTCAGTTTTAAAAACTTTCAGTAAATATTAGAAAGTCTTCATGATTTATGTTTCACCAATCAAATAAGAAGAATTCAAATTCACATTTAGATTCTTTCTAAGCTGAGAACCTTTAATACATTTATCTTTGAGTGGGGAAATTGATCATGTCCAGGCAGATCCAAATAAAACCCTTTAATAAGAACAGAGATTTAAATATGCAAAGTGATTTCTCCTGTCTAAATGGTAGGGAAACAAACACTTTCATCTTCCCTAACAAATCGAGTAAATGTGTAATGGCTTTAAAATGGAGCTTAACTTCATCCAATGAGAAAAATGCCTGGAAAACTCTTAAAAGTGGGACATTTTTTCTTTTTCACTCCAAATGCAAGCAAAAGTTCATATTTGTAAAATTTCTTGTTGAAAGTAAAGTTTGATCTGTAATTGTTGGTTATTTTAACTGGAAAATCTGTATAAATAGGAAAAATAATTTAGCTGGAAAATTGAGTATTTTTAGACGTGTTAACACCCCCCCCCCCCCAAACCCCCCAAAATCCCCAAACAAAATAAAAAACAAAACTAAAAACCCTCTTTCTCTTTATGCAATTTTCCTTCTCCCTCTCAGATTCAGTAGAGACTATAAGTTCATGTTGATAATCAAAAAATGATGAACCTAACAAAAACGTGAAAAAGAGAAGTAATGAGTACAATGAACATTAAAAGGAAATACATTTTTTAAAAAATTGTATTGCTTGAAAGGAGCAAGGGTAAAATTTAGCAATCATGAAATAGGTTTGTAGAGGCGTGAGACTCAGACCTTATTAACCGAACTAAATTACTGAATGGAACAATTTTTTCATACCTGGCAAAGGTAGGGGAAGGATGGCTATGGAGAAAGAGCTTTGACTGTTGTTTCAAAGTAAATCACTTTCAACCATAAGGTCCAAGAATTTGTAAGAACAGATTGAAGCCTTAGAAAGTGAGAGGGAAGTTCAGGAGAAAAGAAGAGTGGATATTTTAGTTACCTATGCTGCCAATGTTATGAAATGGTCTGCAAGGGGAAAGTGATCCGTTAGCATGCTCTGCAAAGAAGAGGTATTGATCAGATAAGATTTGGGCAAATATTTTTGAAAGCTTAGAACAGAAGTAGACCGTATAGTGCCAGAGGCATACACTTGAATATTACAGGGCCTTGGATGCTGCAAAATCCTAGCTCAAATGTTCATCATAGTGTCTGAGGAGGCCACAGGAATAGTTTTTATATTTGCATGGGTTTTGTCTTTACGCAGAATTTCATTCTGTGGTAGTTTATGGAAAGTTTTGATGTCCTTCACTTGCATGACTAGCACCATGCCTACCATTCCTTTAAAATACACATAAAGGCAAATTGTAATAAAGAAGATGTAGAAGTATTGGTGAACAGATAAATCTGTGCCCTGTTGCAGAGCCAGCTTTAGGCAGCTTTGCTAGGTCACATAAATGTGTCTGGCATAAATCACTTTAGTGATTTAAACAAATTTCCCACCTGGCAAAAATGATCTCCCTGTCGTATGGAACCATCTTCTGTGTGTTTCTGAATGGTTTTCACATGCTTTGAAGAGAACAGATTCCCTTTCCATGATTGCAATATATCCTAGAGTTTATGCCTTGTCATTGAAAACTTGAGGAGATCAGCAACCATTCATCTCATTATATGGAATATTATTGATGTAGTGTGACCTCAGATGAAGATGAGTTATTTTTATGAAAAAGCTTTCATTTTTAAAGATCAGATATGATGAAACCATTTTTGTTATCTCTCACTATCAGTCAGTGCATTTATGTACAGTGCATATCTTTCCCAGATCCTTCATGAAAGTAAATTTGGTTTGTGAATTTAAAGTTACCTTCTTTTTACAGCTTTCATTTTATTTAAGCACATTCTGGCATCTGGCAGATTTAAGGCAGAAAAATATGCTTAAGTTAACATTTCCTATCACTAACATCTACAAACAGGCAAATCCATAGCAGATTCAGAAGAGTTTTATGTAAGTAAATGACTTCATGTGATATCGCCTGTCATCTTCACAGTGTGGGTTGATTCCAAGGTTTTTCCTCAAATGGATTAAAAATTAGAAATTATTCTAAAAGCTTTAGGAATAAAAATTGCATATAATAATTTCTTCCCAAATAGTTTACTTGGTAAATTGTATAGCTAATAAATTTTTTAAAATTATTTTTAAAAGTATATTCAGGTTGAAGCTAGATTTTCACATATACCAGCTTAAAATCCTGCTATAAATATAGCTAAAATTAAATTATTTGGAGTGGAAACTTTGCTGTGAGTAGGGTTGCAAAAAAGTAATAATTTTCTAATACTAAACTAAGACAGTGTTATTAATGATTGTGTTATTGGATTGCATCCCAGGAGAGTTGAACTCTATTCTTGGCTTGCTGGATGAATTAAGGCAAGCTTCTTGACAGCAGTCGATATGGCCATTAGTGATCCTTATCTCCTTTGAAACACGATTTGTGTTCTACTGATGAAAAGGGTTACTGTTACTAATCCTTGTTTAATATTATATTAATATTATTCAAGACAGGTGTTTTCTTCTGAGAGAAAGATCTTTGCCTTAGGAAGATTCAGTTGTATTCTTCATGAGCTTTTCTGTAAAATCTTATTGTAAAATAATCTAATATTTAAGTTTTGAACATTTATAGGTTTAGGGGAAACATTAAGTATTAAATAATTGAGCTCCGTTAACTGTCTAAGAATATGCACGGACTAGGTAATGTTAAATGCTACAGCACCTAATTTAGCACTTAAAGACTGCATCTGCTGCTAAACTGAACACATTTCTTGCTTAACAGACTTGAAAACAGTACCACGTTTTTACCTATGGTTCAATGGGAAGCAAGACCCCTGGTGTGTGGTTTTTGTCTGTGCCTACTGGTGGTGTCCCAGGCACCATCCAGTTCTGGAGCGAAATGACACGTCAGCCACGATTCTCAATAATCAGTTAAGAAGTTGCTACTATATGCTGGAAAGGAAAGACTTTTGCAATTTGGATGTGGCAGGATGGTAATGCTTTCTGTTGGCATCAGGGATTGGTTTTCTTTACTGTTATAGCAGTAGTCAAATACAGGAAACAAAATATGACATTTTGTGACTAATTATACATCAAATTTTACTATTTCTGTTGTAGTTTTATCGTAAGTTGTTCTGCTGAGGGGAAAACACTGAAATAATAATGATTGTAGTATCAGTAGCAGGGGCATGAGGTAGGTGCATTTTGTACAACCTCTTAAGAGTCTTCCAAGTATAAAATCTAGTATGATGTGAAGCAGAGGCCATTACATTATATATATATTATTCAATGAAGCCAACTTTTCTTGCTCTGAAGGCATTGACATCTTTCAAAAGCCGTACTCAGAAAAGATACACTACATATCTCAGAAAACAGCACCTCTAAGAGTGCTGTACAAAGCAGTGATAGTCATGGCTGCTCAAGGACAATGCCATTGTTGTTAAGGCATCCCAGATGCATCACAAATGAGCAGTGTGCGCAGCACTTTGTGATGATGACCCACAAAGTTTGTCTAAGCAGGCCTGGCTAATAATGTACTCCCCTCTACTGCTGGTACTTGGACTTGCTCAGCTGAACCTAATCAACACCTAACACTGTGGCTTCATGGAAGTGCTTATGCCATAATTCAGAAAGCACATACTTAAGATTGTTTGACTAATACAATCTGACTTATCTGTATCTGACTCAGGACAAAAATATTATGCTTATGATCTTAAGAGATTCACATGGATTTGTTTGCATCTTGGGCAAAGTGAAAAACACTAAATTGATGTTATAGACAAAGATAATAATTGTCTTCCTACTATAGATGATGTTCTTAACAGTATAGTAATGATATATCAAATGAAAAATGTAGGTAAAATGGTAGAATCAGAAAATTATTTGGATTGGAGGGAACCTAAAAGATCTTGACAGTGAGGTGTAGCTAAACTATATATTGCCTAAATCATAAAATCTGCCTTAGTTTTTACAGTCCTTTACTGTACCATTGAGACTGTATATTCAACAGACAGATGTCATCTGGAAAAATGTGAATGAGGAGAATCATCCAAACTTTGTAGACAAGGAGAAATTTATGAATTTTGTAATCTGCTGCTAGTGAAGCCATGATCCTATCCAGAGAACATCTCTCTAAAGAATGTATCTTTACATAAGTTGTATATCTTTAGAGTATATTGCCTTTAAATGCCAGAGAATTTTGCAGTGAGAACTTTAGCCATTTGCCTGTGATCTCTGGAGAATTATCTCCTGATGCTCTGCTAAGCAATGGATCAGCAGTAGCATCTACGAAAGGCTGGATCTACTGTGGATTCTCAGTAAATTCAATGTGTCCAGAACACATTAAACTGTAGACTGGCTTCTCTGCTCTTCAGGCTCAGTGAATGGCTGCCACTTTGCAGGGGAAATGACAGTTTATTTATTAAGGAAACACTTTTCCTGGGATTTGGCAAAGATAGCCAAAATTTACTAGCCCCTATCATCTCAAAACTTCTACTGATGTATTGAAAGGGTGTCTCTTTTTGTGGATGGTTTTGATTCTTATACGTAACTCCTTAAATAGAAACCTCTTTTACCCCTTCCACTGGGTTAGGTGCCTGTTTTAAGTTTTGATATAAAATAGAATGATTCATGGCAGTACCATACGGTTCATCACTGTAAGTCAGCTGCTTTTCTTTGAAAGCTACTCCAGGGCTAAGTGCTTGAGCTGTGAGGGCAATTTTTGCATTCTTATTATATATACAAAGAATTTCTGAGCATCTGATCTCCCTTTTATAGCTATGAAGATATGTTGAAATCTCTACCAAATGATCCAAATCCTCAAATTATACCTGGAAAAAGTTTTGGCTAGGGAGAGGTTAAGCAGACAGAGAAACAGAAATCCAAACATGTTTTGACTCCATCCACTTTCCAGACTGAATTTGCCATCTCTCAGTCAGAACATAGGAACAAACTAAATCTTGTTAAAGTGTAAGTCTACTTTGGACATAACCAGAGGGAAGATGATTATTAGAATGATGGCTCAGCTTGGGAGAATCTTCATGAATTTTTTTCTTTCTAATGTAAGCACAAATTTTACCTCAGAAATGTTTGTTTGACTTTGTGAAAACAGCAAAGAATTCACTATTACCTCAGGCAGGGAACTTCATCTCAGATTGTATAATATTTTGGAGTACCCAAATGAATAATACCCCAAATAACCATTGCAGCAATTTCTGCATCTTTGAAATACTGTGAGTTAGCTTCATGTTGGATACAGACTGTTTTACTGGTGAAAAATTGCTGATGGTAGAAATACATCTAACATCTTAACTAATTTGATTTCTGCAAATTGAATCCTATTTTTGTGATTGAGACACACAAAAAGAGGACAAGAACTTTTACACTAGTATTTCTCATAACACTCTTCCTTGCAAAATGAGATCAGTATATTGCAGTCAGAAAGTTTTATTTGCATATGTTTTTATTTACTTTTGACCACACTGTCTCCTCTCCTCACCAGTCTTTAATGTGATACTGAGCTATCTCTGTATAGAGTTCTTGTTTAACCCAGAATATGTGCTGAAAAGTCAAATTATATTGTTAGAAATACACCTTTGAAGATAATATCAAATAGTTCTGGGGTTGAGGAGAAATAATATCCAAAGAGAAATTCAAACAAGAATACATTACTTTTACATTTCCTCAATTTGTGTAAAGTATTTTATATTGCAAAATGGATGGGGCCAGATCCCTGGATGGCACCACTTTTATACCAGTGCTGTTAGTTTTTCAATGAGAACAGGGAGAACTGAAGGGTTTTGCATGTACAGGTTGCATGTAAGACTTGAGATAATTCTGGAGGGAGGAAACACACAGGTAGTTTAAACTATCATCACTGACACACAAAATGAGAAACACTGGAGTTTTAGAATTGCATCCATGGAATTGTTGAGGAGTGATAACTCCCGAAAGAGTGTGTGTGTTTGAACATCAAGACAAATAAGGAGTGAAAGCCAATGAAGAAATAATGTACATTCATCTAATTAGAAGACGTTGGAGATAAATTTTAAAGGACTCTATGACAAAATGTGAAAGATCTAAGATAGAAGGATAATACTGTAATACTATTATAATACCTACATAAGAATTGTAGCAGTTATAACTTAAAATTGCATTCATCTTCACAGTCCAATAGATTTGACAAAGAAAACAAATTTCAAAGTAAATTATTGACCTCCTCTTTAATATTTAGTTAACCTAGAGTGAGGTCATTGGAGAAGATTAATTCTTTCTTACTGGGCAGGCTCTAAAAAACAATCTTTCTTCTCTGTATGTCTAAATAGCTTTTTCACTGCAATGTGGTTTCCTTCTGCAAAGCAAAGCAGAAGGAAGAAAGTGCTGTTCTTCTGTAGGGGTCTCAGTGAAGTAAATAACTCTCCTTGGATCATTTATGAGTGTCAAAGCCTTTACAGCAAACACATTCACAGATTTTTCTGTACATTATTTTAATAAGGTTTCCTTATCAATCACTTGAATTCAAACATGCTCTCTGGCTTTTCTATATTCAGAGCATGTGGCCCTGCAAAAATTACCAGGAATTTCCAAGATCCTTTTATCTTTGGCTGTGACAACACCTAATATGTACCAAAAATTCAGAACTCAAGAACTAGAGAAACTACTTGCATTGCTGACTAAAATTATTTGAGAGCATTAGTACTTAGGAGTAGGCCAGACATCCTTCTTCTCATACAGTTCCATCACTCCTGTGACTCAAAAATATCAGACATGATAAATGTGTTGAGAAAGAAGGTGGAGGGTTATTGTATTGTACAAAAGCAGCATGAAAGAACAGCCAGGTTCCTTTCTGCTTGGCATAAGCAAAGGGTAGGAGAAGCCTGATAGTGTGATGTAGCGTCATAGAGCTGCCAGTCAGAGCTGTGGATAGATGAGTAATGGAGGGGGAAGTGAGGCAAGCAGAACCATCTGGGGTAGGAGGAGGATAGTATGAGAGTTGCAGTGAGCCTTAGCTATCAGGCACTGGGTTATCTGGTGTCAAATGTGCAAGTTATGCCCATGAGACAGATCCAGGGAGAAGTGCACTTCTGATAATGCCCAAATTGTGTCCTATTCAATTCTCTAATCAGGTGTCTGTAAGAGAAGACAGGGTGAGGACTTTTTGCATTTTCACATTTTATCGGTTATTATTACAGGTTATTGCAAAAGGTTCAAAAGAACACAGTAACTGAATGTGTTGGTGCTGTCTTTGCATTATTGACTGGAGCAGATGGCAGAAGTGCTGTGATACATAAAGAGCAGAAAAAAAGAAAGAACTGGTAGTTTCTGTGAAACAGCAGACATGTTATGTTCCTTGTATCTGGTCCTATGCCCATCACATTGCATTGTCAATATTTTTGCCAAAAATCAATTCAATTTTTGATTTTCATTTAAATGTGCTGGTTTCAGCAATTGCCAGAAAAGTTGCCTCACATTAAAAATAGAGTTTCAGGTCAAATCCAAACTTTATCTGAGAACAACCCAGCAGCAATGAAGAAAAGATTTGATGTTAGAGGCTGG
Source organism: Myrmophylax atrothorax (assembly GCA_026770055.1). Taxonomy (NCBI): domain Eukaryota; kingdom Metazoa; phylum Chordata; class Aves; order Passeriformes; family Thamnophilidae; genus Myrmophylax; species Myrmophylax atrothorax. The sequence continues at coordinate 27,032,002 of JAOXXN010000395.1, forward strand.
TATTGAACTCCTGGCCTGAATAAAGCAGTGTGGAAAAAGAAGCTTCACTTATCTTTATCTTAAGTTATTGTAGTCACTTACTCTAAGCTGGGAATTTCTTAGTTTCTGTCAGAAAACTTCAGCAGTCTTAGATTTGTCTAATACAGCATGGAAGTTCATCACATTCTAAATTGTGCTTTTTGAACTGGATTGCGTATTTCATTGTGATATAGTTTTGATATAACTTTTCCTTTTTTCCCTAACACTTGGTATGTAGATACCTACAGACAAGAAGTCTATAAAAACTTACTAAGGAATAGTAAATATCAGTAGGTTTATATTTGCTATATAGGGGTTCAGTGCTCTACTGAGAATTTTACTTGGAAACAGAAAATTCCAAAACCCTGTTAATAATTTGTATATCAAGAAAAGACTACTTACATTTACCAACATGCTTATATTTTTATTTTTCTTGTGTAATTTGGATCTATTTGTAAGTCAGAAAGAGGGAAATTCAATTCACAGAATAGAGGTAAAAATATCTGAACTTTTTATTTAGTCAGCAAAGATAAATAAGCGTGACAGGGTACAATTTTGATCATAAAGATAATGTCTAGGAGAGGATAGATGAACTGGAGAAAATAGGTCTAGGAAACATTTTCTTTTACTTAGACTAGAAAAAATAATTTTCTTTTAATTTATTGTAGATTTGATGGTTTTTTAAAATTTCCATAAATTTAAGTTGAAATATGTTTCAGGACAAACATTTTAAAAATATCTAAACTGTTTAGCTAACAAATCAGTGAATCCTAAATTTTTTTCAACCCTTTTGGTTGGCCTCTGACTTCACATTTTTTATTTGGATAAACAAGATGTCCCTCATTAATGTGCTCTTGCTGGTTCTGTGAATGCAGTTCAGAAAGTGAAGGGAGGGCAGCACAGAATAATTATAAAGATCATTGCTTTGGAGTGCCATATGTTGCCATATGACATTGGGCTGTTGTAAATCTGTACAATTCTTTTCCCTTCAAATCCATTCTAAATCTGTTCTAGGGAGTGCAGAACAATATTGTAGTCTAAAATGTGACTTACTCTGTAGAAATCACAGCCAAATATGCTGCCATTCAGCTTCTATACAAGCCAAGATCTGTGGCCAGATTTTCGTGTCTCATTCAACATTTGCCATTTGTAGTGTGACTCTTGTTACTGGAAATAGCTAGACTGTGTACTACTGCAGACAGTGATAGAACTATTTGGTTTTATATGAGAAAAACCATTTGATACACATTAGCTATGGTTTACAGAAATTTCATGTTAACTTTCATGGATGTAAGTTATCACTTCATTGACATCCTATGCCATCATTATCTTCTCTTAGGCCACATATAATTTTCTATTGATGAATATTTTTATAGGTTGCTTTTTATTCTTGTTTGCTGTCTGTTTTTTGCACTGAATAAGTACAGACCACTGTATAAGTAGTTCTACTGGTAAGATAGCATTCCGGTAACAATTTTTGTCCTAGATTAAAACTCCAATGTCCTGGGTAGCAGCATAAATTCTATTAATAGAAAACAGATGAGAACCTGTAAGAATGAAGGGTAAACCCTTTCACTCTGTAAAATAAGATGCAAAGCTGTACTTGATATGTTAAGTCCTTACTTTTCAATGGCATGTGAGGAATGTCCTCATGATTTGTCAAATACATATGGGGTGATTTGGGGAAAGGCCATTTGCCCTGTGGTACAATACAAAGAAAGACGGCTGCTGCACTCAACAACACACGTGCTGAAAAGAATTTGGTCCCTCAGAGGTTCACATGGAAATGTGACTGTAAGAAAATGGAATTTATTTGCTGATACTCATCACTGAAGAGAAAATGTGGTGAAGGATGATCAAAAGTGAGACCCAGATAACTATAGAATGGAAAAATGGAAAATAAAACCCACATGTCTTTATTTAGCTAGATTCTCTCTGTGCATTGCATCTTATAGAAATGTTCACTGTCCTTGTTTATGGGGTGATTCAGGCTGATTATATGTATCCATGGGTTGTGGATATAGGGAGGCCACGCCTCGAAGTGTCAGTTGGACAACTGATGTTCTTATTATGGTCAGCCTTGTTCCCCCCGTGTCATTCAACAATTCCTGGTATGGTCAGGGATGTTCACCACCCAGCTGGTACAATAAAGGGATACTTAAGTGCTCAGCTGGTTCAGTCAAGGCTTGTCAGGAGTTCCTGAGATTGTAGAACTGGCCTGAGAAGGAAGATGTACCAACAGAGTCTTGAAAAATGAGAGATCTCAGAAGTGGGACATTTTTAAGTATCACAATGCCTGCTTTCTGCATTGCTGCAGAGCTGACATGAGGAATGTGCAGGTGTGACCCTGGTGGCATAATGCCCAGGGACTGTGCCAGAGAAGTGAGCTTGAGAAATGCCATCTGGGAATTGTTTGGAAAAGTGTAGTTGAGAATCATAAGCATTCCAAAGGCTCTTCCAAAGCTCACATGAGCAATGACCTTTTAGCATCTTGAGCACATGCCCTAGGTGTGTTCCTGGCTTCTGCTTGCCAAGTGTTAATCTTGTCATTTTTTTCTGAGGTTAGGTTTCAGCAATGATATGCGAGTTTTACCTGGGAGAAAGCTGCTACTCTTTTCCTGATTTCTTGACATAATGCTTTTAAAAATAGCATAGGAAAATGCTACATGAAGTAACTGGTTTTCTCAAGTGGTTTTCTATAGGAAGTTACACTGAATTCTTTACTGATGGCTATAACACAAAGGATAGCAATGAGATAGGTATAGAATTATTGCCTTGTTAGTATTTCAGATACTAAAATGGAAGAAGTATGGATGAGATTGGAGGATTGGAAAATCAAGGGTGGTCACTATCTGCTCTGAAGCTGTATAGCAGCAATACTTCTAGTTAACAAGGATGAAATGAAGATTCTTTCATTGCAGACAGGTTCTACCCAGTTTGGCAGAGTGCAAACATGATAACTGATGGCCAATAAACTTTCTTCTTTTTTAATGATGGTTTTTCAGTTGTATTTTGCTTGTAAATAGAAAGATATGATGCAATTTTTGCCTCTTCCATTGGTTTTTTTTTTATTGTCTGGATTGACACCTTCTCTGTTTCTTTATGAAGCTTGTAGAAATCAATTATAAGAGAGTCCTTTACTCCGTTCCCAAGGTCTTCCAGTTGGTCAGCTTCAAGTCTTAAATGTGTTTTGTGAGTCTATCTATTAGATTTTAGACAAAATCAATTAAAGCAATTGCAAAACCTTTTCCATTTTCATTTTAAAAATAAGGTTCATGCTCCTTCAAGACTTCTGGGAATAAGACATGTATGAAAACATACCAAAATGAAGATCAAAGCATAACAAAGAGTGAGAAAGTGGAGTGCCTTGATTGTCTCAGTCAAAAGCATACTTTGCTGTGACCACAAACAGCTGAATCATCTGAAAGTATGCTATTCTGTTTCCTATTAAGTCATCTTATGACAGGACAAAACAAGACAAATTACTTCCGATAGACCCTTAGTCACAGTGCTGTGGTTTTCTTGTGATAAGGTTAATGTGGGTACAAGCCAGATAATTTTATTCCATAAGTTATATTTTAGAAAGTATAGGTTAGGTATGCATGTTCGCTCTGCTCAGTCTTTGGACAAGTGCTTTGAGAGATTCCAATTTCACTCACTTTCTGAATGCTGAGGAGGTCATTAAAAAAAAAAAAAAGGGCTGCGTGGAAGTAGCAGTGAATTTTTAATATAACCTTGTTAATACAGACTTTCTGAGAGAGAAGAGTGCTTTAAAGTCCAAAATGCTTCCAGCTACAAAATGTGGAAGGGAAAGTCAGGCCTTGGGAGTGTGTAGCTACCACCTGTCTCTATAAACAGGCTACTGGCAAGGTCATTTTGACTCATGAAGTGGACTGATCAGCCACGCTTGTAATAGTCAGTTAATACTGTTGTGTAATTATAAGTTAGGTTTTTAGCAAATAGAGAGCCATTCAAAACTTGCAATAGGTCTGAATTTCCTCTATAAAAATAATTAGACAAATAGGGACAATTGGTTTATTTTGCAGTTAAGAAGTATGTCAAATTTATGGAAAATTTTGTATTAGCTTATGAATTTTTTTATCTATGGTGCAGTTGAATATGATAGTCTGTTTCTCTGAAGGGGCTGTTTTTACTTTGGTTTGGCTTTAGGTTATCAGAAATTTGATACAATGTGATACTGAATCCAAAATATTCAAAGGTTTATCTGTTGCTTAGTTGAGTCTGTAAACTATTATGACAGAAAATGGATGGCAGATTTTTAGTTCTTTATCCATTCAATAATTTGAATTTCTTTCTATTATGTGCTAAATGAATTTCATGTTACTGGCTTGATGCAAAACTTATGTTGAGTTCTCTTGCAATATCTATTCAGACTAGAGGCTGTGAACTCATAGCCTGAGCACCAGCGTAAGGACAGAGATCTTCAGTGAAGCCTGATGAAGGTAACAAGCTCAGCCCCAGGCTCCAAAAATGAGAAGCAGAGTGCATGGGTGACAGTGCTGCCACCCCACAAATGTGTGTGAGCTTTCAGATATTCTTGTTCTGTGTTGTGCTTAACCCTAGATTTTTTTATTTTTTTTTTTTTTAAAAAAAGGAAAAATCAGAATTAGTGACTGTATTCAGTTTTTAGGATTCGGCCTGCTGAAGAAAACGTCTGCAGTGGCTACAAACAGGGGTTACATAGAGAATACTGTTATGGAGGAGTATAAAATATAAAGCACTCTTTAGTGTATGGGAAGCTAAGGTAAGTTTGTCATCTCTTTTAGTAATCTGGAAATTAAGCTTTTATTTTAGAGTCATGGTCTCACTTTGTTGGCTTTACCCAGGAATTTCTCCTAGAACAAAATGACATAAGCATTCCTGTGAAAACCTGTAGGATTTCCAAAACATTCTCAGAAAAAAAGAGGTTCTGTCAGCTTGAATACACAGCTGGTATTCTCATTCACTCATTATGTGCCTTTCATTGTTAAAAGCAGTAATAACGCTATCAGAATCAGCACCAAGAATCATACCATCAGAGACTTTGGTCTAGTACTAGTGGTGATGATTTATAATCCTTTAAATCATGGTACCTGATATCAGGCATTTTTCATGATTGTTGACTACAGCTTTACAAGTAGAGTGCCATGATGTGCTGTCACTGCTGTCAAGCTGTTGATTGAAACCCCTATGTTATGATATACTAGTGTTTCTCAAGTGCTTACTGATATGAGCACTATACTCCAGATTTACACTGTTTTCTTCAACCCCATGTGAGGCCCTAATTGGCTGCATGCTAAAGTACATGTTCTGAAACAAAAGTTTGCTGAACCATGTTAAGTTCCTTAGCATAAAGAACGTACAGCTGTACATAGTCCTACATCTATGATATCCCATCAAAGCAAAGGCATTCCTGTGTACCATACACTTCATGTTGTGCTTCATGACAAAATGATTTCAAAAATGTTTAGAGATCATTTTCTTTCTCGGTTAGTGATAAATGTATGCCAGCAAAAGATTGGAGAGAGAGTGGAGGACTATTCTTTATATAATGGTAAATAGATTTTTCAGTAATTCTTAAATTTGTTTCAAAGGTTGCTTAGTAATTTCCTGTGACCGATCTCCTAAGTGAATATAAAAGGTGGTCTGGCTGACCTACGCATATTATGCTGTTGTACTTATAAATGATATGTGGCAAAAGAGTAAATAATTACTGAACACGAGTATCTGGCACTATTTCTGTGCTTCTAATAAAGCATCCCTGCTCAACTGTGCATGCATTTGGGTGGAGGGGGTCATTCCAATGTGTCAATAGCATGAAAAAATGTGCAGACTCTGTGAAACTCAGAATATGTCTACTATGCTGTGGGATGTGGCATGCAGGCATATGGGGGTGTTTAAGTATTAAACCCTACTGGAATACTGCTGGAGGATTACAGAGAGAGAAAGAGTCCACAGTTGGTCTTTCCTCTTCTGTACTGACTACCGGAACTGTCTTTAGCATATGCGGTCTCAGCTGTGCCTGGGCTTTTTCCAGGGGAAAAGCTTGTTAAGACAGGCCAATGCAATACAGGCAAGCAGGTGACTAAGGGAGCTCAATGTTAAGAGGGCCTGGATGATTCAGTTTGCACCACTGACCTTTTGCTTTATGTATTATTGTGGGTGTATGATGAGATACCAGTATTTTTCTACAGTGAAAATAAAGATATGTCTACATAAAGCCTCATATTTTAGCTGTGGAAATGATACTGTATCAGCTCAACTGGTATGATCTAGCATCATAACATGCCATATAGAAATGTTTGAGGTAACTTTCCTTATGTTAGTGATGTCGAAGGGGTTTTCGATTTTTGATTTTCACATTTTGTAGATTTTAGAAGTACTTGTAGCTGTAGCAAAGTAGATTTTAGTATGTTAATATCTTAAGCTTAAGTTTAATGCCTTTCTATCTCTACCCCTGTCCCAGAACGGGGAGCTCAAATTCCTTTAGTTAATTAATCTTGTTTAGACTCTTTTCAAGGTAAAATCCTCACGACTATCAGAAAGCCTGCTGAATGAAACACAGACAGTGCAAAGTGATCCAGAACATGGCAAAACGTCCAAAAGCCCTTTGCACGCTGAAAAAGAGGAGTGATGATGAAGAGAGGGTCTCGCCGACCCCAGACCCAAATCCTGGGGGTGGAACAGGGGTGGAACAGGGGCTGGACTGAGAAATGTGTAAAGAAATGATTGGAGGGAGCATATTATAAGAGCCATGGAAACTAGAACTGAGGAGCCACGTGCATGTCATCATGTATCCCTGTGAGCACTTAGCCTGGACATTAAAGAATCTACCTTTTTATCTTATCCCACATTAACTTGGCTCGGAGTCCTCTTTTTGGGTTCTCTCATGGCATCATTAGCCTAGGTGAACTGGTGCACTGACTGCATTGCTTATTTTTGCAGCGTTTGAGTATCTTTGCACAACACTGCACTGGGCCACGTAAGCACAACAAAATGCCCAAGGAATAGAGAAAAGTATCTGTCTTTTCCCCTCTTTTGTGGTTTCCTCATATAGGTTGCTCCAGTGTTTCTTTGCAATGCCCAGTTTCACCCCCAGTGGATTTCTCCTCAGACTCTGTGTCCATGCCATCCTGCCAGGGGCTGTTTCTACTGGGGCTAATCCAGCAAAGAGACCATAAGTCCCACAGTTATAACTATTGTTTCTCTCACTGATAGATTAAACATTGACCTTTTAATGTGAGCTTGGGCCAAAAAATCTAGCTGCAAAAAGTGTATTGTGAAATTTTAAAAAGTAAATGTCAAACATGGAAGTAGTGGAACATAGTACGGAAGACAGAAGATTTAAGGCCTTATATTAATTTATCAAATCTAAGGAATAAGTGGCACCTCAGTGGTGGTATCTGTGAGGTATCTAGGCTACTTGAAATCCTACAGAGTAGAAGAACTGGAAGATTAATCTAGTACTAATCCAATGATAATACCGAAGCTTTTATATTAGAAGTCAAATAGAAAGATATAGTCCTTGTACTGTATATTTGTCACAGAAAATTTTGTGTGTACAAAGGGTCCAAAAATTTTCCACTGGTATTGATTTATGAGAACAAGAATACAACAATGCCCCATAGTGCTATATTTTACAAATACCATTATATAATTTAAGATAGGACACTGTGGTTATCCCCTAAAGAACATATGGTGTATTAAGCAAAACCAATTACAAAATTGTCAGCTGGATTTATAGATTCTCTTTCTTTCATCTTGTTACATATTCATTAGTATTTCTATTTTCTGGACATCATTTTAAGACAATAGATATTCTTGAAAAAAATAGTCAGTGACATACTGGTTTTTGTTCAATAATTTGAGAGGCAAATGCTTTGCTTCATATATTATGCAACAGATGGTGGAAAGCTAGCAATTAAATAAATTATCTTATTAGCAGCATAAAGACACTAGTTGTGGAGTTCTCTGGAGTTTTTTGGTTTTTTTTTTGTTAAAGGGCATACCGTTCTGCACTTTTCAAATCAGCATGCAGATAATCCTGGGATTTTTTCGCATTTAAGTTCAAAACTATAGCATACTTCTTTTGTTGTCTACTGAATTATACCTCTCAGCTAGCTGGACTCAGCAGTTTAGGATACTCTACTGTTTCTTAACCATTTTAGATATTTAGACGATTTGAACTTTCCATGGTATTCATTTATTCCATCTGAGTGAGAGGTGATAGTGTCTCACCATTCTGATTTATGGAGATAATATATAAAATCAAACTTCTTTAGTTTTCTACAGGTTTCTAATTCAAATTGTACCACTATTATGAAATGTTATTTCTTTGACGCTTATGCAAATACAAGATCATTTCTCTAACTTTTTTGTATTTACACACAAATTTAAGTGTTGACTCATCATTAAGGCTCACAGTTTTACTGCAGTTTAACAATTAAAACTGCTTTTAACCAAGAATTACAAAAGCATATTATGTTACGGAGGAAAATCAATTAAATATAAAGCAGGTTTCTACTGGCCTATTCTTTTTATAGGCAAATCTAAGAAGAAATTAAAACTTTTAATGGTAGTATTACTTACTTACCTTTACCATTGAAAAAAAATTAAGTTGCTTATATGTTTTTGAACATCAAGATGTATGTATAACTTTAAAATTTAAAACTGGCATGAGTTCTCACTTAGGAAATTGAGATTGGAGCTACCAACAAGCCTTTAAAACTACATACTTTCTATTTGTCTATTAATTCCCCTTTGTATTAGTTATAGTAATGAGGATGTTTTTATATGAGAAAATTTGCAACAGCAGTGGACTTAACAGTAACAAGTGGAAAAAACAAAACCAATTAATTTTTCCAGCGATAGGCATGGAGCTGCCCTATACAAGTTGTAACACAGAGCTTTCAGTTGATAGGTTTGGAATTGTGTTAAAATTGCAGATTATACCTATATGTTGATTCAGATAACTAAAATTTATTAATTAAATAAACTTAAGGATTGTAAGAGCTTGATCTGAAATGGTGTCCAGTGAAGTGCATTACAGGAAGAAAAGCCCTTTTGGAAAGATGAAAATATCTCATGAGGCCTCATGTGTAAATGGAAACAGGTTCAGGCATATTCCCTGTAAAAGTCATAGTAAAGCCTGGACCTGTAGCTTTTGTGATCTCCATGCAATGCTTGTTTAGATAGTGTTTGGATAAACAGAACCTGAGGTTAGAATTGCAATGTTGCTCTTTTTCCAAAGTGGAAATATGTGGTTTTGAAAGGCTCTTATTATATGTGCTCTTTCAATTTCATGCAGAGATAATATGCTCTTTGAAAACTCTGGAAGTGAAAAGTACTCAGCTAGTTCTAATCTGCGAATTAGCCTTGCTCTCTAAATGGAGACCATGTTGTGTGATTCATGAGAATCTCTCTTATTGACTATAGAATGAAAATAATTTTTGATCAAGACATTGTGTTCTTTAAAAAATATGGCTTTCCTGTGGTTTAGAGTCTTTTTGTACATCTAATGTGATTAGCAGTAAAGGTGGATGACTAATAAACAGTAACAGGGTAGCCAACAATTTCTTCATTTATTCCATTTCCCCACACCCCATTCTCCTGCTTTTTTTAGGCCCAGCCAGCATCAAGAATGCCTCCTGGAATCTTATGAAGCTCTTGTATCCATACAGTAATTGAACCCAAAGACCTTTCGGACAGTTGACAATATGTTCTTGGATGGAAACCTGTACAGGAAAGGTTAGAAGTTTGATTTGTATATATTAGAGGTTTATGGGTTAAGAAATTACCTGGGCAGTGTGAAAACACTGACATATATCAAGTCACTTAAAACTAATTTTAAGTGAAACTGAATTATTATTCATAGATAGATGCCATGGACAACAAAAACTTCATCAAACCAATTCAAAGAGGCATAGGATGCCTTTGTCTGTTCTCTGATGTTCAGCATGGAAGTGATCTGACTCCCTAGCCATTATAAAACTCCCTTTAAGACACCCTTTCTGATAGATATTTTCTCTTTATAAATAGGTCTAACAGCATATAAACAAATTTTATTACATTAGTTTTCTTTTAATAGGACTGTCTATGTTGTGGTGCCTTATAAATCAACATATTAAATCTGATAGAAATCAGATTTGGCCAGTATCAGAAGTTAGAGGGCTGTTCCTCGGGGTTAATAGTTCAAAAAACCTTTCAAAGTTCAGTAGCATTAAGGAAAAATGGCTATCAGGCTACAACACACATAAAATACATGAATATTGATTCCTCAGTCTTTAATCCTAGGTGGGCCAGCAAAGCAATTTATTTTTATGTCTTTTTCTAGAAGAAAATGTTTTATCAATAGAGTTTTGTTAAGACTGTAAGAATAAATCTTTCCTATGAGGAAACTAAAGTAACAGGATTAGAATTTGGACCACATAATCCTATACAATTCTTTTTCTTTAAAAGCCTGCTTGTGTTAACTGGTTCTAATTGAATGACTTTAGGGTGCTCAAAAGCCTCAATGAGACCAACATGTTAAGTGGGATGCATTTCCCAAGTAACCAATTTAATGATCAGCTTTGAAAGAGAGGCTAAGAGATAATCAATAACCCCCTAAGGATATGTTCAAGCTTAATGGATTTGATCAAAGCAGATTATCCTAGTATTTATAGTTGCTCTTCACTAGATGGTTAAGAAAACAGATGCTGTTTAATTGAAGAAAACAAAGAGCTCATGTGATCTTATTTATGAAGCTATTAATGATAGAAATTTTAGCCCTATCGAATGAATGTATCTTTTAATATTTTTATCACAAATTCCATCGTGTGGTTTTAAATCATTGAGAGAGTAACTTAATCCTGTTGGGAATGGAGTGCTATGTCTTGACATGAGGTGAGGTTCATGTACTCAGAAATAAAAATGTCTTGTTAGTGATTTCTCTTGCTGGTGGTGATAGGCACTGCTTAATGATTCCTTGTATTTTTTTTTCCACCATGCACTTTCTCAAAAACTGAGTGAGATATTTTAGGGGGTTTCATTACTTTTTCTTTGAAAGACACTGTCCTGACAGATATTGAACTCTGAACAGTGTCTGGACACCCTTGCTTGTACAAAATTCCTCAGACTCACTGAGCAGTTCTAATATGTCCATCATTGGTTTGTTTTCTTTCTGAAGAAAATTTTGTCTTGATTACCATCTATCCACTGAAGTAAATAATATCTTTGATTGTGCTGTCTGAAAAGTGGCTCCTGTGAATGTAAGAAGTCACTGAGCATCTTATTAATTGGGTATGATACATATCATTGCTCAAAATGAAGTATAAAATACAAGGTAATATTCTGTAGAGAGGACAAAGAAGAAACATAACTCAGAAACAGTCATTTGTGTTCCAGTGAATGCAACTATGTTCCTGTGAAAATCCATAGGAAAAAAACCTGTCAAGATATTTTGCAAGGGCATATTTCAACTCCTACACCCTCCTATCATGCGGCACTGTCTTCAGGAATAATGTGCTTTTTCTATAACAAGTTCAATACTAATTAATTTTCATTCACTGTGTTGTCCCACTAATGTCAGAATGCCATATCCTGTAGGATAGTATAACTGGGACTGAAAAATATGTCAGCAGACATGACTGGACTTGGTCTTTTCTTGTCCTGTGTCTAACAACAGACAACTGCTGTTAAAGCACATGACTTAAAATGACCGTGATTTCCTTTGTGCTCTCTGCTTTCCTTGGGCCTGAAAACCAACATTGCGAGATCTGATGCTGGGAAAGAAAAAGAGAAAAAAATCTAACTCATATTGCAAAAAGAAAAAAAAAAGCATCTGTCATGGGCTCATTGGGGCGATAGGACAGATTTAATTTTCTGGTAAATATTTTCAACTTTGCCACATTAGGATAAGAGTGCAAAAAGTGCATGAGAAGTAAACCTGTGACAATGTGTAAGTTTGCAGACATCTGCTCTGATTCAACGATTGGGCCAAATCATTCATGAGGAATAGTTTGCGTTGATCCAAATAAGAGTTTCAGTGTTTGCACAGATGAGGTTTGAAGCTATATGGCTTACCTCCTATATCAGTGACAAGGGGAAAGATTTACTTAATGGCTGAACCCTATCACCCCCTTTTTTTCCCTTAAAAAGTGTTAAACTCCAGACACACCTTGACTGCTGTTAGTACCCGCCTCTGAGGCAGGGTAACTGAGGTTCTTGTTAATAGATCCCTTGGGGTGGATTAGAGTGAAATGACACTGAATGACCAATTTATGTGGCGGGTTTATTTTAGAACAACTTGGTTGCAATGGAAAGGAGAAGGTTTTAAAGCCTTCCAAGTCTATTTGTGTCATAACTGACTGAAAAAATAACTTTTCACTTTGTGTATTAAACTCTCTTTACCCACAAATTTTCTCACTTTTTATCCTTCTAATTCTCTCCTGCATCTCACTGGGGAGGAGTGAGTGAGCAGCTCTATGGGGCTCCATTGCTGACTGGCGTTAAACCACAACTGTTTTCTGGTGTGCTTTCAGGACATCAAAGAGAGCCAGCCTCTAAGAAGCATTGCAGCAAATATTCCAGTCTCAGAAATCACTGAATGTAGAAATGGTCAGCACTGCTTCACTGGGTTGTCTCAGTTGCACTATGCCGTAACACTTGTGGTGTGAAATCTTGACAAGAAAATTATTGTCAAATAGGTTTAGTCTTCAAACTAAGCTGGGAATTTTCAGCACTAAAACTGGTTCATTTTCACTCTGTCAGTTCACTTGCTATGTGAATCAGCTGTGCATCAAGACCTGCCTTTAGACTTGCTAGCCTAAGCTGCAGAGGCCTCAGCAGAGTACTGAATGCAAGATGCAAACATGCTTGAGAGTCAGAGTGGGTACTGGGGAGACAGGACAAACACAAAATTTTATCAGCTGTGCTGAAAGAAAACCAAAGCATACAAAAAATAATAATAAAAAACTATCCAGGTAGTTCAGTACCCATCACAGGCAGTGGCCAAAAGGTGTTTCCTAGGAATAAATGTAAGAGGAGATAGACAAAGTGGTAAGGAGTTTTTTGTTTTCCAAGCTGAAGAGCTCTAATATGCTTGGATATTTCTCATCCTAATGCCATTTCATACCTTTGATAAGGGTCACTGCTTTCTGTGATTCTTTATGGCAAGGAGACCAGAGCTGCATTTTCCAAGATTCTCTTACACCACAGATTTTGTATTGTGGCACAATGTTTTGTTTCATTATCCATTCCTTTTCTAATAACTTGTTTGGTTGAGTTTGGTTTGCTTGTGTGTCTGCTGTTGATCATTTGGCTGCCTCAGCTGAGATTGAAGCAGCTGTGTTACTGTAGTGGTTTGGATACAGTGCTACCAACCTCCTGTATTGCTAATTTCTTTATGTAGAATAATTGTAACTCAACGTTTCAATTTTGTTTAGACCAAAATCTTCTAATTTACACTAGTAGTCCAAGCAAGCACAGGTTTTTATTTCAAAGGCTAAAATGAATTATCTTTAACTTCATATAAGGGTTAACATCAGGCACTGAGGACTTAAGGTGAATCTACAGTAACACCAAAACTACAGACCTTTAGAAATGGATGAGAGTGTATTCCAGAGTTCTGAGATGAGTTGTGTCAGGATGGTATGATTCTCTCCCCAGACTTTTTTGTGTATTTTTGTGAATCTTGTAAAATACTTCCTGAAGTGTTCTTGAAGTCACTTTCCAGCAGATCACAGTATCTTTGTGCCACTTAACACTATTTCTTAGAAAGAGTTATCCATTTAAAAATTTAATCAATGCATGCACGTTTCAAATTGAAGGTAGTCTAAGATGCAGATTTCAAGCACTATTTATTTCTGAAAATGCAGCTGAATTATCCTTTAGTGTTTATAAGAAGCATAGTTCAAAGGAATAAAACTGCATACTGTTCTAGATTTTATAGTATCAGAAGTTTTTGTCTTTGTGAAACCAGGATGATTTCTACATCTCCACAACTTAGCGGCAGATAACAGAATTTTTGGAGGTAAATAAAATACAGTTGCATAGGCTCACCAGCTATACTGGATACATGATTTTATAAAAACCTTTTCATGAACCCTTTCTACTACAAAGCCCTCCAAATTCGTAAGAAGATAGCTGCCATGTTATGTGTGCTTTTATACTGAATTTCTAGAGACAGCACTCACACTAGGTGCATCTTCTTAATTTTTTATCACTTCTGTTTTCCTTTTCTATTGCATCAGAGAGATGTGATGCTACTGTAGGTATAATCATTTATGGTTGGCTTACTCCCCCAAAGACACTCTGCTAATAGATCATATCTGATAAGATTTGTTCACTGGCAGTGTCTAGAGGTTTGAAAGGAAAAGCCTTGCACACCACAGATTGCTTTTTAGAAAAAACAGGCTATGTTCTGCTCTAAATTGAAGACCAAGATGGATGTCCAGGTCTTCGGGTTCTGATGTAAAAGAGCGAGATCTCAAGAGACTGTATTGAACGCTCTGGTCCTGTGCTATTTTTAGTATTTTTATTAATAGAGTCATCTGAGCAAGAAAACAGGTGGGCTAACTGCATTTCCTCATGGATTTCTTATTGTTTGGATAGCCTGACCTATCTATTTCATCCTTTTTATTGTGGTTTAAGCTTAACTAATTGTATGACAGTATGGGTCACCAGAAATATATAGGATCCTTTAAGATGCTTCACTGCTTGTACTCGGTCCTTCATAATCGTAGGGTAGGGGGCATGGCTGGTTCTTCTATCTGTCTTTAAAGGTGCAGAGAAGGAGTAAAATAATACAAAGACACGTTTCTATGAAAAGAAAAATCTGTGTAAGGATTTGAGTTGTGAAATTACAAATAACTTATAACGTCCAACAAAATACTTTTCTAGCACTACAAATTGCAAATGAAGTGTAATATCATTCTCTGTTTCCTTAATGGAAAGAATGATACCAGCTTATTGAAGTGAGCCCTCAATATTGCAAGTGTTCAGTTAGTCTTTAAATAGAACAAAGTGAGTCAGACTCAGTCAATTATGTTTGGAACAAAGAGATTTGATTACTCAACCAGCAGCTTCTGGCTTTTACCTCAATACTGTAATTTTGAATCTGCACTTGCAGTGATCTTTATAAATATCGCTTCATAGTTTAGTCTTCTAAAAGTCTTGGCAGGAAACAATTATAAAAGGCCAGCTTCAGACCTGATGTAATTAAATGAACTGAGTGGAACTACACAAATGATGCATTTGGCTCAAGATTACACAGCAGTCTAAATAAAAATATTAACTGTGCAGCTGTTTTTAATTATCTAACAAGAATAAAATTATATGTGGACATTTCTAGAAACTATTAAGGACTTTTAACTGAATTAAACCCCCAGAAATCATGATTTGAAATAGGGTAAATGTTCCAGTTGTCACAATTTTCCCCTCCATCATTGCTTACACTGTACAAGTTTCTACTCCTCTGGTATTGTGATAGGCACGGGAGACGTCATTTTCTGTTGTGCAATTGGACTCTCCTCTTTTGCCACCAGTTTCCGTTATGTCCCAGTACATATCCCAGAGTTATCACTGCTTTCAGTATGCAACACCAAAGTCTTAGAAATCTGAAAGTTCAGATTTCAATGGTAGATAACTGCTTCCAAAGGAGAGAATGCCATCACTGTCATATCACACATTAACTATAATGAACTTAGGATGTCCCTAAGAAATTGAAAGTGTAAGAAAACTCTTGACCTCTAAATTTCTGGAACTCATTGATGAGATGTCTAACCATTTATTTTGCCAGGAGAAGGAGAGAAGGCATAATTTGGTGGTGTGTTCATGGTATACCTACTAGAGTACTACATACATACAGTGCTTATGGTCATAGTTTTTGGTAATGAGAACATATAGAAACCTACTTGAAAATCCACAGGTTTGTTTATTTACATGTCATAACATAGAATCTCCTGATTTTCACTGATCTCTCCCTGCTAGTCTGAATGGGTGTGCCAGGGTGAAGGCATAAAAAGGCTTGAGAATTTATTCAGTGAGAAAGGTGTCAGACTATCTGCAGTGCTTGCTGCTGACTCTCTTAGCAGGGTGACTAGTTCTCATCCTGTTTTGAGGTGTCTTTTACTTCAGGCTATTTAGGGTGTCAGCTGAAAGATAGATTACATGCTTCCAGGAGCAAAAAAAATACATCATAGGCGCACTTAACCACAGGTCCCATGTTCCTTTGTGAAGCTTTGCCAAAATGCAAACACCAGCTTATGAACTAGGGACCAAGGACGTGGAAAGTAAAGTATAATAAGCAGCAGACTATGTAGATGACAGGAGCTATACCTGACTGACCAAGAACAATTGATTTTTATTAGATTTTTTGAGTTTCTAAACTCTAGGAGTATATTTGATATGAGTTATGTTCTCATTCTGTGGATGCTTTTAACTTGAAAACTTGCTGTTACCTGGGGGCCATGTAATTCTGTCTAGTGGGGAGTAAAAAATGAAAGCAGACATTGTGTGTGGAAGATTAATTGAAAGATTAATAAAGGCCATTATAAAGGGATAGGTTGGCAGGAACTTCTTGGATTAAATAGTTAAATTTTCTCACCTTAACTCTTAATTGTAGCATATTCACTCTTTCTGGAATTATGGTATACAAGATACTGTAAGTTTTCCTCAGAAAATGCTTGAAAATATTTTGATTTTGCTTTCTCATCTGACCTTATATCTATATAATAACAGGTTGTCAATTTAAAAATGAATCTTAGTATATCTGAATAATTGAATTCTCTGCATAGGATAAAACTCGAAAATAAATTCAATTGTTTCTTTGGTCATGTGGATGAATTTCAAGGAAGTGTAAGTGGCTGTACAGTTATGCTTTAATTATCATAGACTTTGAAGTTTTGCAAGCCATACTGGAAATCAATATGAGGTAGCTTGGCAACAGGAAAATTTTGGAGGCTGGATTGTTTGATGAAGTAAGAAGAAAATATAGATTCACAGTAACATATACATGCAAAATTTGTACTAAAGTTATGACAAATACAGTTATTGTTCTGATCTTGACTGCTGATTTATAAACTTAACTTGATTAGGGGTTTTATAAGAAATTTTAATTTGTTATTAATTTTCTTAATGCCTCCGGTTCTTAAAACACATCAAACTTGTATTAAAGAATATAGCAGAAAAACAGTGTAAGTGCTCACAAGTTGTATTTTGCCTATATGAATACATGCCTGAATATTGAAGTCCAAATTCCCCATTTATATGTGCAGAAATTACATGCCACTATTGCTGCAATGCCACTTACTCAAAAAAAAAAAAGAAAAAAAAAGGCAGTCTGGAACACCGCTGAGCTGCCGTGTAACTCCCAAGATACTTCATGTGCTTCCAGGCACCTATAGTTTTGCTCATGAGCACACACAGGTGTTCCTCTGACACAGCTAACACAGCTGAGCCTCTCCCAAAGGCTCATCCTCAAGAGGTCTGAAAGGCTGCATGAATTTACAGAGCAGTATCTCTTATTCCTTTAAAAAGGCAGATAAAGAAACTTTACATCACTGTAAAGAGCATTTTAGCCTCAGAAAGAAGCCCCTTGAAATTGTTTAATCTGTAATGGAAGCCTTAGAAGGAGCTCTGATTGAGCCTTCTAGAAGACTTCAGAACTGTTTTCCCTAGATCCTGGATTCAATGAGGCTTAAGCAAAAGGCTGCTATCAACCTGTTCAGACATTGGCAGTTTGTGCAGCGTTTGTAGGAACAGTTGCAGCTACCTAGGGAATTTCAGTTCAAGCAAGGAAGCACGCAGGTATTTTAATTGCTTGGACTCATGAATTGGAACAATTTACATTGCAACACTTGGCCAAGTTACCATTTTCTGCCTTGTCATCAGCTGCACAGCTCACTGAGTTTCTTCTGAACTCCTATAATTTGCAGTCTGACATACTAAGGTAAACCATAACTCATGTTGTATATGGCCCACAAACACATGCTTTATTTCAAGCACTAGACTAATCCTATCATTGTGCAGCAAAGCAGTCAAGTGCATGTTCATCTCCTTGAAGTTAGTGAAAGCTGAGAATAGAATTAAGATAAAATGTATACCTGAGAGCTTTACTAAAGCAGGACTCGAAAGAGCTACTTTTGCATTGTCTTTTTTGTGAGGCATGCAGTCTGCTGTCTTCCATTTCAATAATTCTGTTTGTTGATAAGTCTGTGAAATTATTCTCAGCTGTGAATTTTCATAGCTCCAAAATGTGTTCATTTAAAAAGCAAAAAGTAGTAGTTGGCACTGGATTCATAATGAGTAGGCAGATAGAAGGGGTAAAAATATTTAAACTATAATTACTTCAATAAAGGGGAAGAAATCCTTCAATTTATATTGTTAGATCTAGTTGAGATCTATCAGCTTAAGACTTACATATAGTCAGTAAAGACTGAGTGGTAGAATATTTAAGCCAAAACAAAAAGAGCATTTCTCAAAAAGACAAATTGAAAAAAGAGTGCGCATTTAGGACTTGACACAGAGTTCCTTCATGATCTATAAGATGAATGAACTTAGATACGTTATTGGCTGCCATTTCTCATGAAATCTGTCAATCATTTGACTTCAAGCTGAACTTAGTGGAGTTAAAATGAACCTTTGTATATAGTTCTTATAATTAAAGTGCAATTACACACTTTTGCTATTAAGTGTCTGGTTGAAAATTGTTTCCGTGGCAATCGTGACTTTAGGGAAGATCCATCTTTGTCAGCTTAAACATAAGACATCTAACATTTTTGAGCATTACTTCCACAGGTCTATTCCAAAAAGATGACTTTCAAATGCAATAAAGTTTGGACTCGAGGCCAAAACTATGCCAGTTTATCAAATGATTCCTTCAAAGTGGAAGGGAGTTGATGCCTTAGAAGTCTGTAAAAAGACTCCAAGCCAAATTTTGTGTAGGGGATAAGTTAAAGGGTAGTGACTTTAATGAGCACCCAGGCTTGCCCAGTTTTAGGTCTTACCCATCTCCAAGCAAAAAAAGAAAAAGCTTATATCAATTTTTTAATGTTTTGCCTCAGTAGCAAAGGAAATGGGAAGGTCATTCCACAAAAAGGTGTCAACACTGGTGTAAAAAAAGGAAATGTCAATGTTCCCTTGTTATGAAAACAAGAATTGACTGTCATTATGTAAAGGATAGTAATGCCAAGCATTTCTGGAAGGTTCTGCATATAGAGCTTGTAAGGAAGATTGCTGCAGCCAATGCATCCATAGCAAACAAGTACAATGTGATCAGGTGAGAAAGATGGGGAAAGAGATTATGAAAAGCGTAAGTCATAACTTTTTTGACCATACAGTTGATAGATACGTAACTCTTCTCAGCAAGATATGTTTTTCAACAGATATTTCTAACTAGTGGTTCTAGTCTTTGCATTAATTTTCTCTCTCTGACAACATCTTCAGATGCTCTATATGGTAAGTGAAATGAAAATCTTGTAAAACAAGTAATGTGGGGTAAAGGAATTTTTGAATTCTATAATATTTTCATTAGTCAAAGGAAATATGTACTGTAATCATTACAGAACATATGGTAAATAATCTCTGTTCCTGGTGCTTGCTATAATTTATTTCAGCTTTTATAGTTTACTAAATAGGAGAAGGCTTTTTATGCTGCACAACTACACAGTAGAAAGTGTTACAATAGCACTGATAGTGTTTCCCATGTGGTAATACTTTACTCTGGTTAGTGGAGAGGATGGTAATTTCTCTATAGCAAAAATTATCAAAAATGAAAGTATTTCAGTAAATGCTACCTTTAAATGTTGCCATTAAAATTATCTATCAATAAGTATCTTTGGAAAATGCCATCTGTAACACAGAAAATGAGTTATCAGAAATCATGCAAATGAAATATTCTGTTCTGTAGTGATCAGGACAAAAATTAAATATAAATGATGCAAAATTAATATCATTAAAAAAGTGTCAAAAATCTGAAAACACTCTAATACTAAAAAAGAGGGAAATTTTGGAGCATTAAGTTGATGTTACTAAGGGTTTAACTTGTTAAATTATTGTTTCAAAAACTATAGGCCAAACACATGAGAAATAAGGAAATTATGATTTCTATGGTCAGAAATTCTTAAAAGTTTTATTAATTATTATTAGATGCACTGCCTGTGTATCACTAACTGATGCTAAATAAGGTGAGAGCATGGAAGAGCACAACTGTTCTCTGATTGTGGCAACATCTTATGCCAATATTAAAAGAGTAAAAGAAGAAAAATCCTTGTAGGTAGAACACTAAATTCCTCAATAATTCCATGTTTTTATGTTGACAGTAGTCAAGTAGATTGATAACTAAACAGATACATCTTTTTGATTAAGATCTTTGTTTTGGCTTCAGGATAAGAAATAGAAAACTTCAGTCATCATGATTCTGGTGATGACTAAATTCCTGGAAAAGGCTCTCAAAACAACATTACTGGAGACAGATAGAGAAGTACCTTTATGTGGAAGCTTCCAGGTGTACACCAAAGCATGTGCACACGTGGTTCAGTGATGTTACAGTTTTTATAACTTCCAGTAGTTAGCACATGTGTTATGTATAGACAATCTGTAGTGCTAATTTCCACTCACAGAGGTTCTCAGAACTGCCCCTTGCAGCCCTCCCAGGGCTCTGAGATTTCTCTTCTGTTTTTTCTTCAAGCTATCTTGCAGGTGCTGTTCAAAACAGTTTGTTCTTGATAACTCTCAGGAAGGTGTGAGAAAATGTTTTAGTAACCTGTAATATTACCTAATTATGTGAACAACCCAGGAAAATCCATGCAAGCTATCTAATTCTAAAAATCTACAAAATACACACTAAAAATCCTTAAGCATTACTGGATAATAAAATTTAACAATTTAATAAAAAAACTAACCAGAGCTTATAGATGGCTCTGTGCTACCAGCTGTCATTGTACATAGTGCAAAATTCAAAATATCCTTGTGGTTGGCTGCAGTCTATGCTGAGCCTATTTTGAGACTACTTTTATGCTAAAATGTTTATTCCAAACATTGTAGTTGATATTTCTTTCATTTTTAATTTTTTAAGTAAGCACCATATATATTTGGTTAGAAAACCAACTATAGTAAATTGTTTCCATGAAACAACTGGCCAAGATGATTTTATGAAATTATAAGTAAATATATTGATCAGTTGAACAATTGAATAAGACATTAAATATTTATGATACTGAAAATGTTCCAAAGAATTTATTAATTCAGAATGCAACAAAGGTATCTATATGGATTGTTTAAAAATGTCTGAAGAGACGAAATACTTTGTATCTATAGTGCTTGAAAAAATTGCTTCACAGATAGATGCTATAATATTTTTTAACTTGAAATGTTGGAAGTGAAAAACTGTAATGCAAATTGTGTTGTGTGAATTAGTTAATGAATATTATATTGCTGAGTCAATATTGATATTTTACCAGAATTACTTTTCCTAATTATTTTTTTTTGGCAGTGGAGCAGGAAGAGTGTCTTTCACTGTTTTCCTTTTCTCCTTCATAATACCTTCATGATGTCTCAGTGTTGCAGACTACTGCAGTGTTTTTTAATAAATCATAATCTTGCCTCATCCTATAACAAGCAACAATGAACAGATCCTTACTGATGTCTGAGAATGAGCACAATACCGCTTCACATAGAGAAATCATACAGAGATACTAACTCCAGTACCAAAACCAGTATGGTGATGTTATGACTGTAGCATTTATTAACTTTGTTAATAAAACTATTAAGTTCTGCCTCTCATCATGGGAAATCAATTTAAGTGTAGGACAGTCCTAGTAAGTCTATACAGATTGTCATTGTGGGAATGACTCAATTGCAGCTGGTTTATTTTCTCCTGTAACATGGGGAGATGCCCAGAATTTATGATGGCAAATAATAGGTTTCAAGGTGCTGACACTAGCAGAGGAGATAGGAGGATAAAGAAGGCAGAGAAAGAATGCCTGGGACAGTAAAGCAAGCTAAGACCATACATTTGCTTATGGAATTTTCATCAACCTTGTCATCATGTGGCAACAGCCAGCTTTATAATTCTTAGATGCAATTTTTGTGCCCTTTCTTGTTGCACTCACTCAATTATAAGGTAAAATTAATAACACATATAGGAAACAATCGGTTTAATTTACTAATATTCCACAAGTTTATTCCTTTTGCAAGATGATGTGTGTTAGAGTAATAACAGATATCTGATATTATTTTAAATTTCTCCTGTCTTTAAAGAACTTCAAAGAACAAAAAAAGCCAAATGCTTTGCACATTTGTTGTTTGTCTGGTTTTTTGTTTGTTTTTTTTTTCTTCCTAGCAAAAAATAAAAGTCACAGTGTCATCATAAATATGAGGTGACAGTGTTTATGGAACGTAATGCTGATAGCAGACAAAAGCAAGTCAGGGTTTGCTCTCCAAAATATAGTTTAACGCATTCAGTAAGAAATAGGGTCCTAAAATCATTCATGCTTCCTGTGCAAGCCTAGAATGAATTCAAAAACAGAATAAAAAAAAAAAGACAGGAATGTAGAAGACAGTTACAGACGATGTCTTAAGCAATAATGTCATATTAACTGCTTAGTCAGCAAATGTTTGGTATCTGTCATATGTAATTTTGAGGTGTCTGAGTACAAAGCCAAGGTCATTCTTTTGAAGATGTTTTGTAACACTTTGCCCTTGAAGGAAGGAAGAAGTAATTTGATGTGATAATTTAAAACAAAAGCTAGCAAAATGCAAAAAGAGGTTGGAAAAATCTATCACAGTGTTTTGCTCAGACATGAGGGGATAAAATATCTATTTTTATTATTTATTCAGTTGACTTTCTAACCATCTCATTTTCCTCTAAATCTTCTTGAAAATGTGTCACTATAATGTCTTCTTTCTCTTTATACCACCTAGCGACTGAAAATGATGTGTTTTTAAAGCAAAGTGGATAAAACAGGAACAGCCACACAGGCCAGTGAATAGGACATTATATGCTGTTTCTGTTGAAGTTTTTTGGGGTTGGAGTTTGAGTGGTGTGTTTTGGTTTGTTTTGTTTTGTTTGTGTTTGTTTTTATTTGCTTGTGGTTTGTTTTTTTGTTTTTGTTTTTTTAAATAATGTCTCTATTGAATGTTAATGTGGACATCGTTTTGCTTTGTTGTCTGACACCTTGATTGTGCACATTTGCAGGTCTAAAGAGTTGGATACAAGCTCTCTATCTCAATGGTGTTGACTGATTGATCTATGTAAGTATGTATACACAGGTGCTTTTGTACTTCTGATTTACCTGACAAAAGATTGAACAGAACTCATAAATTTCACAGAAAACTACTGCATGTTTAGTACTTTTTGAGAGCTTTTTGTTCTGCTCTAAATCAGGTACAGGGAAACACTTCAGCATATTTTTCATACAAACGCCACCAAGTATGCACACAATATTGTTTCAACTGTTTGGATTCTGTACAACATTTGCCAAAAAATGATGAACACCAAAATGAATATGGAATGAGTTCATGTAGGTGAACCAATAAACAAGACTACTGCAGCATGTTATCAATTTTATTATGTGCATATACAATAAACCTGCCAAATGAAGTGCTGAGTAAGTAAGGTATTAGAAACCATTTAGCACATTTTTCTTTTTTTTTAATTATTTTTTGTGTGTGAAACATATTTTATAGAAGCATTTGCAATCCCTTCTAGAGTGACCTGCTGTGCTGTCCAACTGGATAAGTGATTTCTGTTACTATATCAAATAAAGTAATGACATTTAGAGAGGCAGAAGAAACGGTATGGCAGTGCTACTTTATTCACTCCTGGAGCTTCACAAAATGTCATTTGTGTCATGCTGAGTGCTGTTTATTTTAGAATAAGAGACATTTACAGGTTTGACTATTGAAGTGCTGTGAGAGAGCCTAATAAAAAGGCACAACCAAAAAAATAAATAGAAGAATTGCATGATTTTAATGCAGTATCACCAATTTCCAGCAGCTGCAGAACCAACCTATTTGTATTTAATAAGACTACAGAAGGCTGTCTCAGACTATAGGATGTTTTTCTGTAGTTTAGCATGAGGTTTCACAATAAGGTAAAGCAGATCAAAAACTGTAATCCTTAGAGGACCATCTTAGCTGCGTACTGTGGCTGCCCTCCCTGCATTTGTTCAAGTGATTGTGTGTAGTGGGGTTAAACAGTAACTCTTTATCAGCAAACCAAAATTTAGTCTTCAGTGGCATCAGTGAGCATATTCAACCTCCTAGGTGTCTGTAGAATCATAGACTGGATGGGGCTCCAAGCCCCCTGCCATTGGCAGGGACGCCTTCCACTACATCAGGTTGCTCAAAGCTCCATCCAACCCGGCTTTGAACAATTTCAGGGATGGGGCATCCATAATTTTCCTGAGCAACCTCTTCCAGTGTCTTACCCCCCTCAGAGTAAAGCATTTCTTCCTAATATGTAATATAAATCTACCCTCTTTCAGTTTAAAGCCATTTCTTTTGTCCTATTACTGCATGCCCTGGTGAAAAGTCCCTCTTCAGGTCTCTTGTAGGTCTCCTTCAAGTGCTGGAAGGCTTATATAAGGTCTCTTCTTCAAGGCCTTGTCGTCTCCAGAACACTTCTTTCTGTCCAGTAGTTCATACCCTTAGTTACATCTTCCTAAACACTGTTGTATGTTTCATATAAATATATCAACAGCCAGGAAAAACTGGGGGAAGGAGAGCTGTTTTGTTTGTTTGCTTTGGTCTGGAATTGCCTTGGTATTGTTTTTGTTGACACATTTTCAGTAAGAATTGTTTTCCTTTTCATGTGTTGCACAGTGGGCCTCATAATGGATTCAGTAAGGAAAGGATTAAACAGGGACACCAGTGTGTTCTCCTGTGCCTGTCCTAATTACTCATTATTGATTGTGAAGCGTTGCTTGGCACAATTTAGAGGTGAAAGCATTACTATAAAGCATCATAATAAATACAAAATTTTACAGCAGTGCTGTAAATTTGATATGCACATTATTGAACTGAAAAAAGCTGAAAGGCAAACATAATGGTTATAGTAGTCTGAACATAAACAAGGAGAAAGAATTACTTAAAATGCTTTGGTGCAAATACTGCATACACACTTTTGAAGATCCATACATGATCCTGATAGTCCATGCTGTTGTATTCCTAAGTACTTTTTGAAAAAATATGCTTACATTTAAGAGCCTTATTTTTTGACTGTTTATACTAAAAGGAGTAATACCTCCATCTCTATATCATCTTTTTTTTTCCTCAGTATTCACTGACTTTTTCCCTTTGACAGTGTGGGGTGATGGCCCCTGGTAAGCCTGGATGAGTTGAGGGAGACGCCTCAGGGCCCCCTGGAAGGGTGCTCCAGCAGAGGACAAAGGCTTTCAAACTGAGACGATCAACATAGGGTGGAGTGTTAAGAAATAGCAAGCCTCCCTTTGTGATATCTTCTCAAAGGCCCACCTCACCTCAGGGCATCTGCATCACCCCCCCCAAACAGACTGCCTATGGGTCACACAGACACCTAGAGGAAAAAAAGGATATAAAAGAAGTGCA
>JAOXXN010000395.1:27057667-27070957 GCA_026770055.1 Myrmophylax atrothorax
AGTTATTGTCACATATTTGTATTAATAAATGTTATTTTGGGAGTTGTTGTGAGAAAGGTTCTTTTCTCTTGTTGCTATTAAGTGTGGTCCTCACATCAGGGATTAGGATACCTTCTAGCCTGTGTTCTGTCCTAATTTGACAGGCAGTGCTAGGTTCATAAGACCCTAATTTTTCTGGAGGCGCTTATAGCTATAATTTCTCCCTAGCTGAAGTGTGACTTCGCATCAGAAGTCAGAACCCTCTCCATCCTGTGTGCTGTCAGTTGAGGACAGACAGTGGTGGACACATAGAGATCTGATTGTCTGGAAGTGCTTACAGCTAATAACCTAATTAATACAGTTAAGACTAGAAATTTCTGTATTTCTGTCTCCCTCCCTTTCACGTGACAGACAGTATTACCATTATGGATGGAGTGATAGAGCTGCTTTCCCAATATACAAACCTGAGTTTTATCTCACTGCAAACCTGTAATGGCTTTTCACATCCATGATGTCTTTTAACTGATATGCCTTGTGATTTATTCATGAAAGTTTAACTACATGTAGCCATGTTCTGTTGAAAAATATATACTGCACTGTTTTAATAGGGTTTGAAAATACTTTCTTGTTGATTTCCTACTGGAAGAACATTACAATTTTTAGAGAGATGACACAGCACCCAGCATTTTATACTGTATTAGCCAGAGACCATGGAAGACTTCTCTGTAGGAAGAGAAGTTTTCACCCCTGTTTTGATTTTATTGGAGAATAATAGATTTTTAACTCATTAAATAATATGGTTTTAAGGGACTACTCTAAAAAATAGGTGAAAGATAAATTTGTGCCTCCTTACTCATTACTTTATTTCTATTTAATGGAGACTCAATTCCTGTATGCATATGGTATTGTGAAGAAAATGTTTATAATGAACATTTCATGTTTCTTTGAAAGCATGATTTCCTTTAATTACCTGAAATGGATATTGTACTTAAGCTGGGAACGGAATATATGAGTCTAGACTAAACTTCAGCAAAATACTACTTTCTATATGTGGTCACAAGAGTCTTTGAAATAGTTACAATATTTGATTTATTACACTTCCATCATATAATTGTGGGCACAAACCAAGCATGCATTTTTTCATGTGGATTAAGACACATCCCCTCACTCTCAAGATACAGACATCTCTATGTCTTCTTAGACACAAAATCACTCTAAGACAGGTGGGCAATTTGAATGCTGAGATAACAAAGTGCTGTGATTTGGGAGATTCTTTAATAGTTACTGGCAGTTGTGGGAAGAGACCTCCAACTGCAGTGGCCTTGATCCATCATCACAACAAAAATATTGGGAAAAAATAGTATTAATGGGCATAAAATGCCTCTGAAAACTATATTACATTGAGTGAGCATGAAGATCACACATGTATTACTTTGATCAATTTTTCGAGTTGTAAACTATCAGGTCATTTTTTTACCCTTAATACTCTGAGCATTCTCAAATTCCTAAAACTGTGCAATGACTTTTGTCAATGTTTGTGATTTCTCTTTTCTAAAAAATTGTCATTATATTAAACCCTCTAATATAAACTGTTCCATTATCTGTGGTTATAATGTACCTCCATTATAAATAAGATGAAGAAAGGAGTATAATTGTGTAATTTTAGTAGTCTGGTATCATTGTACAATAACTCCTGTGAAAGATCTGAGTAGCGTTCTTTAGTGAGAAACTTAACTCCCAGAAATCCTAATGTATGTTAGATGAAAACTTGTTTGTATAACTTTACACTTTTCCATCATGACAGGAACACAAACTAAAAGCAAAAAAGTGAAGTGAACATCGGAGCATGCAAATTCTTTAAAGATGTGTTATTCAAAGATTTAAATTTATCACCTGTTTTGTGAGATGTACCCTTCTTGGTCATCTTTTTATTTTTTTAAAGGTACAGTAGAAATACATGTTCAGCAAAATTTACATAGTATTTGTCACTTTTCCAGAGACAACAGAATGGGCCTTAAAAGACTGAAGAGATGCATATATTATATAAAGTATAAGATAGAGTGGAAAAAATCAATGTCTAGATTTAGAATTCCACAGCTCTTTTACATGAAAATCTTTGACAGTTGTTACAGTCTAATTGCCATGTTTCTTGTTTTGCAAACACTTTTTACAGGCTGCATTATACATTTTGTCACATGAATATATTTATGCATATATACATGCTATAGGCAGTTAAATGCCTCCCTGACACCCGATCCTGTCAGATCTCAGAAGCTGAGCAGGGTCAGGCCCAGTTAGTACTTAGATGGGAGACCTCCTGGCAATACCGGGGGCTGCAGGTTCTAGTCCTGAGGCCTTCACTGTCACTGTCCAAGCTCGTTCAGCCATGGCAGATGAACCTTAGGAGTTAAAGGGTGAGGCCAGTTCTGCGCATGCTGTGCCTCAGCTAAAAAATCCACTGCACAGGCTTGAAGAACACACCTACATGGAGAGAACCCTTCCCAAATCTTTGTTCGTGAAGCCTTGCCATACACACATACTGTATATATTAAGTATTTTAATATATGAGGTACATACACAGAGATTTTTCTTATTCTTAAATTTTTCCTATAGATTGCTTAAGTGTTACTTTTGACAGGTTCCAACTCTTAAGAAATACATATAACATTTATATGCAACCACAGTATTATCATGCAGCACTGAGTAATACATAAACATTGCACTGAGCCTTCATTCCTCCCTTGTACCTGTGAGAAAACTGGTTAACACCCTCTAACGTTGACTGAGTTTTTGTTCTGGTTTTGTCCATGGTAAAGTACCCTCATCCTACTCCTACAGCCATCATGAACCCCAGACCACTAAAGAATTACACATAGTTTATGGTTCTCATGAACATATCACAGGAGAAAAGGATTTTCAAGTCATAGTCTAAAATTAAATTTACCCATGGAAAATATGTTAAAGTGAGTTTGTGTTGGAGATATAAGAATTTCTGTCAGAAGATCCAGGCAAAAAACTTTGAGTGTCTAAAACTTGCTGAAACTGGGAATGAAGTTAGCTATTCATCTTTAGGATGAAGATGAACTCAATCTCAGTCAAAAGTAAAAGTAAAATTGATGTACATATAGACCTATACAGAAAGTTTGTATGCATAGTAGACAGACTTAATTGGCATAATATCAAAATTACATCTTCACTAAATATAATAACAGAATCAACAGAATAGTTTGGGTTGGAAGGGACCTTTAAGGTCATTTAGTCCAACACCACTGCGGTAAGCAGGGACATCTTCAACTACAACAGGTTGTTCAGAGCCCTGTTCAACCTGACATTGAATGTTTCTAGGGATGGGGCATCCACCACCTCTCTGGACAACCTGTTCCAGTGTCTCAGCATAGTCATCATAAAACATTTCTTCCTATCTCAGAGCATGAATTAAAAAAAAAAAATAATTTGGTTGGGAATTGTTACATTCCTGAACTTTTGATGCAGTCTAAAGTTACAGTAACATAAATAATAGAGCCTAAACCAGTGTTATGATTGGGGAATTTTGGATATTTGATGAGATGAATGACTATACTTTACTCCAAAACAAATTTTTTATTTGAGTGGCTCTCTGAATTTTAGTCTATCAGTTCCCGTCTCTTCATAGTGGTAAGCTTTAGGTAAAAGTAACCTTTGTATCTTAGAACTTGATATCAGTAGTTTCAGGAAATGAGTGCTTAATTGCAATGCCAAAATACCACAGAAAATTAAACAGTGATTATAAAAACATGGAATATTTCAGCCTTTTTTGAAACACACAAAAAATAATTACAAACCTGAAATTAACCTAAAGCTGAAGTGAAATCCTCTTTTACAGTATAATAGTTCAGGCTTCAGGTTTGCAGTGAAAGTGTCTAATGTAGTTGATAGCACTTTATTTAATTAAAGATAAGATCCATCTCCACTATTTATAAACTTTCTTAAAAATTTGGTTGTTTTTTTTTTTTGTGGAAACCAAAAAGGAAGTATATGCATTTTATATGGTACAGAAAACTTTACTTATTGCAGGTTTTTGGTGGCAACAGATTCCTTCAGGAAGAAAAAGTACATTTAAGGAAATAAATAGAGAAAGTACTGAGCTGGTATTTGGAGGATACAGCTTCAACTTCTGGTGCACTGCAATGGCTTAATGCAAGTAAGTGAGTTTAAATTTTACTTTTCCTCAGTGAAGATAATATGACCTTTTCTTGCTGCCTTTAAAATACATGCCATGTAAAGATTTGTGCTGTGAGTCCTCTGAGGAAATATGATACCATTATTTAGATCCAAGTAGCTTACATGTCTGGGCCTTACATCAAAGATTTTCATTGAGGTTTGCTGTTCATTTAGCTGAGCAAATGTCAAGTCACTGCTTTAAAAGCATCAGAAGATACTGATGGTGTAACTGCCTTAGGTGTGGAGTGAAGCATATGAGAGACAACATGGATAAGTAGAATTGCTGTAGGAAAAATGAGAAGTGTAGAAGTTGGGTTACTAAGATATGTATATGTTACAGACTGGAAATACATTGTACTTTGGAAAAAAATCCTCAGAAATCTAAACAGGGTTATGGTTCTTATTATATAAGCCATATCAATGAGTTTTCAATGCTTTATTGCATGAAATTGAAACCAATTTGGCATTTCTTGTATCACATTTATTAAAATATTAGGCAGTTCGCCTACAATATAGCATAGTTCTTAAAAAAATGGAAATGCCTTGAAAATGTTAAACTAGTCTGGTTTACTTTGGAAAAAGTGATTTTTAATGTGAAATATGTAATGAAACCTGGATGAATGACTGAAATATTATGGAGCTAAATATTTTTTAAAACAGTATTGGTTCATTTTACTCTAGTCCTTCCTTCTGACTTCATTTGACAAACCTGGGATATGCTGCTCATGCTGCTACAACAACACTTTTTTTTTGTGCCAAAACCTACTTTCAAGAAGAGAAAATTGTTATTAAGACAATGTATAGAGAAAGCATGGAAATGAGACTTGGAGGATACAGATTTGACTTCCCCTGCCTTCCAACAACTTCCTGCAAAGTGAGTAAGTAAAAATACTGTTTTCCTCAATGAAGAGAGTATGTCTATATCTTACCACCTATAAAATGCAACACATCATCAAAAATTGTAGCTTTATAACAAATAATTTTCTCTTCCACACCTCTAGTCTTAAATTAGAGACTTCCATAACACAGAAAACAGTGTGGAAATAATTTTCTGTTTAGGTATGTCAAGAGATTTTGTTTAAATATATCTCCCCTGCTGATGACAGTAATATTGAGCTAATCAGGTTGAGGAGCTGGATCACTCTTGACCTTATTTGATTTACTATAGTCAACTTCCAGATGAAAGCAATAGATTTGAAATCTATTAAGGGTGTCACCCACAATTTCTAAAAAGATGGCACACTCTGCTTAAAAAGGCAAACATGGGACTTTAATTAAGTATGCTTTTTCAATTTCTAGCTGAAAGTCATGAGTTTATTTGTTGTATTCATCCAGATAGTACTTTATTTCAGGTTCCATTAGTATGATTTCTCTGCCTTTACTATTAGCTATACATTCACATCACTTTGTGTTTACTAGAGGTTTTATCTAAATAATTGGTAACATCTGTTCTGTGATTGTGAAATTTCAGAATGGAAATAATTGTCAAAGCTATCAAAGTGCTAAGCTGGAGAAGTTCACCTGATATAGAACAGATGTACATCTAAATGTTCTAAATCACATACAGGAGTGGGTAAAGTGGAATTGTCGTCTAATTAACAGGTCCTTCAAATCCATGTAAATTAATTAGTATCCCATCATATCCAACTCTATTGCTTCCTCATAAGCTTTCACATCACACACTGTCCTTGGCAGATGAGTGCATGAGGATGATAGTTATGTAATATAAGGCTTCTTTTCTGCCATAACTTGAGATGTGGCATTCTTTTGGATTTGGTAAATGTGGATGAAATCCTGAAGTTGTCAGAAGTGACCTTTCATTTCCTGGAGGGTTTGTATTATTTTTTATTTCTGCTTAGAATTAGAGCAAGGCACACAAAGATTGTGATGTATGTAGGAAACAGCCTGTGAGATAAGGTAACTTTAAAGATATAGAATAATAAATAAAAATAATGAATAAAATAATAAATAAACATTTTTCAGGGGGAAGGGAAAAGTAATGAAAAGGCAACCTTACATTCATCTGATCATATTTCTTTTTATAGAAATTTAAGAGTTTTCTTACAGAGACAAATGTACCATTACTGGGAGAGAGTTCAGCTGGGAGAAAATGTGTTCTACTGAAACAGCAAAT
Source organism: Myrmophylax atrothorax (assembly GCA_026770055.1). Lineage (NCBI taxonomy): Eukaryota > Metazoa > Chordata > Aves > Passeriformes > Thamnophilidae > Myrmophylax > Myrmophylax atrothorax. Next base: position 27,063,981 of record JAOXXN010000395.1, read on the forward strand.
TCAGTGTAAATGGGAGTAGTCAAATTCTTTAGCTGAGAGGGTAGCACAAGGACAAACAAAGAGTGCAAATTTTGTCAGAGAAATCATCCTGGTGTCATAATTTCTGTAGAAAAAATTTTGAGGATGGAGACAGGAAGGAAGCAGTAATCATTTAGAGGTTGGTCATTGACAGGATATATAACATCTTAGGAGGGAGTCAAAGGTAGAAGGAAGCATCAGGAGTGTCTGTCATCATGCCAATGGAGAGATCAGAAATCTGATGTGCCCTGCAAAACCAGATGGAAGATGCGAGTACAGAGGAAGGGATGCTCAGCAACATTCAAGAGAGGAGCAGGGAGGAGGACAAGTTGTGTTTGGTGAAGATCATGTAAATTAGGGGCCTTGTTACTAGCAGCAAAGTGCTCACATCAGTATGTCCAGACCCATGTGTTTTCAGGCTTATGCTGAGGTTACAGGCTGCCCCACATTCTTGTTTCTGAGACCTGTGACCTAACAATGCCTTTTGTTTTCTAAGTCAGTGACTATGGTTGGTGCTGATAAAATAACAACTTTGTTCCTCTGGGAGACAAGTGTCAGCTATGTCTGTTTTAGAGGCAAACTACTATGAAGGCAAATAATCTTTGTAGTATGGATTTAATGGAGAATATAGTAGGAATATAGGCAAATACAACCTTACCTGTGGTATTTCTGCTATAGTCTTAAAAATGTGAAAAAAGAATTGTTGTATTGTTCAAACAGGATGTTTAGTTGTTTTGCCATCCTCTTAAGCCTTGTAGTTACCTATAATAAAACACTAACCAGACAAAAGACCTCATTAGTGAAATATGGATCTTTTCCACTCACAGGCCACATCTTTGCTATTTATTTTGTGCATTGTGCCAGACTGAGTCATTTAGGAGGACTTTTACATCCTTCTTTTACTGGAGGCAATATTTCAAGGAGTTCCTTTGTAATAAATGAATCTTGTAAGTACTGATTTCTTCTAAGACGAGAGTTTTTATAGCAGCAGATAAAGTTATGTCTACTACATACTATTATTACATACTAATAGTTGCTTCTACTCCAAACCTCATTTTGGAAGGACTAGTAAATCTGCTATAATAGTATCTTCATTTGAGGAAAAAGAAGGTTGTGATACCAGATAGTGCTTGTATTTATTTGACTTTTATATTTGAGCTAACTGAAAGGGCCTTTTTCTCCAAAGGTACCTGCTTAATTAGATAATTACACAATAAACTTTGATGGTTACTCTGATTTCATCAGAGGATTAATGTGCTGGGAGTTGAAGTTATTTGAATTCTGGAGACAACTTCTGCAATCTAGAGTACTGACAAATGGACAAGTCATAAGGAAGATATTTGGAGTCCTGCTGCGTAGACTCTGTCTCTCAAGTGAATATATGTGTACCTTTTTTGCTGACAAAGAGTTTGTTATGATAGGCTGTTCAGTCTGATACCTTTAGTACCAGGCTGGCCTTTTTTGGACACTGTGCACAGCTGCATTTTTTTTGATGTCAGTAAAAACTGAAGAAATCTTCTTTCGGGAGAGGCATAAGGAGATGGATAATACTTCAACATACTGTCTGGGTGCAGACAGCTGTTCATGTTGTACTGTCTTAAGGTGTGTGCTCTACCTGTGCTCTGGAGAGTACTGAGCTCATGGAGTTGTATGCAAGGCTGACCTCCTTTCCCTACTGCTCTAAGACAACATTGTTTGACTAGGCTGGTGAATTATATAGTAGTCACTGATGCACTGAACATGAATAATTCAAGATAGATTGAATTTTAAACTACCAAGAGCACTCTAGGAAGATAGATTAGAAGAGTTGGGATGCAAGTCCAACCCTTTGCACCAAGGTACCAAACTTCAGGCAGAAGGAATACCAAGGATTTAATTGCTTTTGCCATGCTGAGTGCTATGTATGCCTTTAGCATGTGGGCAAGAGCAATCAAGGGAAATCAGATACAGGCAGTACGGAGAAAGGCACATGCAGTACACAGAGCAATCCATGTCTCAGCTCAGTGAGGCAAAATAGCTGCTGTCTCATGACAGATGCCTAAAGTGTACCCTCAGTGTCAGTTTTCACAACACATTTCAGAAACTATCCAGTGTTTCAGGGCCAAAGGGTAGAAAAGTGATCTCTTCTTGGGACTGTTCATTTGTCCTTGTCAGATGAAACATTTTTAGTGTTTTCTTCCAAGTGGAGGTCAGAAAAACTTTTTTCCCCAAAAATTGAAAGTTTTGAGAGTAGTTATTTCTGATTATCAATAAAAGGGTTACAATACAATTTTATTTTTTTATTAGAGAAATTTTTACTTTCCCATATTCCTGTTTACTTAAGAAGTATCCATTTACTCCTGTTTACTTATCTTAAAAAGCATGATGAAGTATGTCAATATATCAAACAAGAAAGCATCACTAATAGTATGTGACAGTGTACAGTGTGCAAGAGACAAATGAAATGTTCCTTTCATCTTATTTATTAGCAACCATCAGAATAAAAAAAAAGAACACAACAGATTCAAAAGCTAAATCCATGCATATACTTTCAAAAAACTTGAAAGCTAGGAGACTTGTAAGTACCATTGCTACTTAATATCTTTCATTTTATCTGAAGTGTCAACTTTGGATTTTTTTGCCCCATCTTTTCTCCAAAAAAGACGCAATGCAAACAAATGCCCCAACACTAACACAGGAGGCCATAAGAGTTTTGTCCTTTTTTAATAACCTGTCAGAATTCTAAAACAATTCAGTAATTTAAAACAGCTGTCAGCCTAGACATTTTTCCTTCTACTAATCTTAAGCTTCAGAGTTCTCTGCCTTAGAAGCAATAATTGTATTTGCTGTAATATGTTATATGGCCAGATTTCTAAAGGAAGTAATAGCCACATATATAGGAGAACAAATACATTGATGCCAAATCAATAACTGCAGCTTTGTGTGTAGATTCTCAAAATAAGATATTGTGCTGAAACTAGCACAGATATTCATCTCATACTTGTGAAAAGGAGGTGCATCTTTTTACAAAATACCTAATATGTTTTGGTTTGAATAATGACCTTAAATCTGTTCACATATTCCCACATGTATGTATTTTTAGCACACAATTACAAAATTCCCTGTGCTAATAGATATTATTTAGGTTATTTTTACATATCTCAATGCTTTGTAATACTGACCTTTCAAATCTTTAGATTTTAAAGAGACAGTAGACATAAGGACTGTATTATTTAAGTGCTGTAGCCTTTTAGGCCTCCATAGTACAACAGTGTTATATTCTTTGAGATCAAAAGGCCAGCACTTCTGGAGTAAGCATATCCCATGTGGATTAATTATAATGAAATTACTCATTTGGAACGCTGTGCCAGAGCTTTGACACTATCCAAGATGCAGTAAAAATTTCATGTGAGCATTCTTTACACTGGAAGAAATGCTGCAGTGGCAAAAGATGTTTTATTTATAGCAATCCTGTCCATAGAGAGGGAAGAGCTACTACTCACATTTTGAGAGCCAATATTTTTACTTTAGCATGTACTTTTCCTTCAGCTATATTACTGCTTTGATGCTAAAAATAGATGAACATCACAGGAAGAATAAAAATGGAGTTAGCTGTTATTTTCCTAGCCCTCAACTTGGAGAGATCTTTCGAAATCTGGAAATGCCACTTTTAAAATTATTAGAGATATTTTTACTTTGGACACAATATCTGAAACTGAAAATGTCTGGGCTTTCCCAGCATAATCCAGAGAACAATGGCATTCTTGAAGATTCATAAATCATCCCCAGTCTGGTGAGGTTGTTGGGAATGGCATCAGACCCAAGTGTACATATAAAGAAGACTGGTAGGTCTGTGGGCTCACATGGAGACTCCTTGTTATGACAGGTTTGTGCTCCTAATATCCAGTGCAGTAGAAGCCCAGCTTAGCCTATTTTATTTGAAGTTGTTTATGCAAGTCAGCAAAAATTCAAGACAAAAAGCAGAGTTTGTGCAGACAAAACACATATTAGAATGGTCCATGGATTGAGCTGAATGTTTCAAGCAGTCAAGGGGAGCAAAGAACTTGAACTGATCAGAATTAGCATGCTGAAAACAAGATTTAAAAAAGTACCAGAACAATCTACTCCATTTTTCTACCTTTTGAGTTCTTCTCTCCCACCTCAACTTGATTTTTGGTTTTCAAAAGGTTAATTCCTCTGCAGTCTCTTAGACCATACAGCTCACTGGGCTTTTATCCTGCTCAGCTGACGAGAATTACCACCAAACTGGAATTAGGAACCAGGTGACAAACCTCTCCAGTCAAAGAAGAAAACATTTGAATAGCTGATATATAAGAGCTATGCCATGCTTGATATGATTTTGTCTTTATTCTTGAGCTTTTCTTTTTTTGTGTGAGGAGGATATGTTGTTTCCCTCTTTAGCCATAGGGTCTACGGTAACTAATCAAGGCAGCATCAGTGGTGCAGAACAATGGTCAAAGCAGCCCTGACACTAGAGCAGATTTCCTAGCTTATGTAGCAGTTCTGTGCTGTCCCTCCAGCAGTGAGTTCACACCAGAAGCCACGTGACGCAACAGACCACACCACTGACACCAGAAAGAGGACCTTCATCATCTCTGAGTCTTCTTTGCTTCTATTGAGCACATTTTCATATATTTTTGCCTTATTTTCCTCAGAGGAAATAAAACAACTTTACAACAGGCACGCCAGTTTATTCCAAACTCTCTAGAAAGGATAGTATTAACTGTTTAAAGTGTCACAGGGGACTTCTTAGAAGAACTCTACACAGCTAAAGGTAAAGTTTAGCTAAAATGCAAACAAGAAAAAAATGCTAAATGGGAAGTTGATTTTTAAAATGTCTCTGTAGACAGAGCCCCTAGGCCTTGTTTAATGTTAATATAAAGGCATTTTCTCTCTGGATTCTTTGGATCCTTTTATTCTATGCAGGCTAATATACATGAGATAGATCAGATTTCAGGGGAAGGGACAGTGAACCCTTTTGTAAACATTAAAGTGGATGAAGTACTTTTGATTCCCAAATATCAGTGAACTCCATGTAAGATAAAGTCCTTTTCTGAGAGATGGGAGCAAGAGATGATTGGAGTGAGGCTGTGCTAAGTCTATATCTAAGGCTAAGACTGGTATTTCTACTGATGAACTTAAAGTGCTTCATAAAGCACAATTTTACAGTTGGAAAGATTGAGGTGACAAATGTGAGGTGACCACACCATAGAGTAAAGGTGACCCTGCTGCTTAGTAAAAGAGATGGAAATTAAAAGAAGATCCATGAACTTCACAAAACAGTTTCTGTGCTATATGAACTTGCACAATACCAGTATTTGTGCTCATATCTAGAGCCAAAGCCTCAGCAGCATTTTACAGCACCTTTCTCTATAATAATAATAATCTGATTGGTTATAATAATAATATGATTGGTCTCTATAATAATAATCTGATTGGTTGTGTTTCTCTATAATAATAATCTGATTGGATTCTGATTGGTTTCAGAATCTCTGAAAATCTCAATAATTTCATTTACAAAAATTTTGGTGCTTATGGGGAGAGAGGTTGTACCAGTAAGGTTCAGATTTCTTAAAATGCTCATTTAAAAAGTGTGAACCATGATTATAAAAATTTCGAGGTGCCAGCTCAGTGGTGAGGAGGCCATTGGAATGGATGACTGTTTTAGGTTGAAAATGAAAAATGAATTTCACTTTGAGCAGGTTTTAATCTCTGTTTATTTTAAATTATAATGGGATATTTCAGGTAAACTAAATAAGCAGTCCTAGAATTATGGATAAGCTTCCAGAACTACCAGCAAAGGTGTACAGTGAATATGAGACAAAGAATATAATTCATATTACAAAGAATTTCAGAAGACCTGAGTTTCTATGATTTCAGTTTAAAAACATGAGATTTCTATGTTCTTTCCAACATCAGTTATCTCTCCCACTGTTTACCAATTCGAAGCACCTTATCACTTCTCTCCCATAAGCCACTTGTCAGTTAACCATAGGCAATGCAGTGTTTTCCTTAAATTTTCTTACTTGTGAACATGAACTTTATTATATAAGGTTTGTTGTAAGTAACATCAACTTCATGAGTTTTGACAGAAATCACAGCAAATTAAATATGAGTTATGTAGGACTAAAAATTCCATATAATCATAGAGGATTACTTGAGATGAGCAAACAGATTTGACTTATTTTGAAATCCAAATGAACATACTGAACTGTGACTGTACCTTCATGAAACTTTCATCATCTTCCTCTTCAAAGTACCAATTATTCTACAGCTTTATTCAAGGTCTCTGTGTGGCTTCTGAGACAATATTAGTGCTTCAGTGAACCATCTACTATAATTTTACTTCAAAGGAAGGCAATAAAATAATTCCAGACTCTGGAACTTCTGATAGTCTAGGAACCCCCTGCTCTATAAATGTCCTGTCAAACCATTATTAAAGTCTCTTTGAAAAACTGATCTATTGGAAACTCTATTCTGTTACAGAAGCTCAGCTTGGCATATCATGATCCCTGTGGGAAAACCATCAGTAGGTTATACCAGCAAAAATCCCTGGCTGGTTTGTTAAATGGCAAAATGACATCTGTTTTCTAGGTAATAAAACTAAAAAAAACCCAAACAAAACAAAACAACAAACAACAAAAAAACACCAACAAAAAACACACAACAAAAAAAACACCAACAGCACCAACACCACCATAAAAACCAATAAAAAAACAAACCACAAAACCAAACCAGAACAGTTCTCCATAAAATGCTTAGTAATCAAATTAAAACATTCTATAAGAACAGTATGACAGTTAATAACATTGAGGTACAACTAAGTTTATAACAAGAGTTATTTGTACACAGTCATCATCATCATGGCTAGGCTTCGCGAATGAAGATTTGGGAAGGGCACTACCCACACTTGCTGCAAGCGTGCTGGTGGCTAAAAAGGCCGATACGAGACAGGCAGG
>JAOXXN010000395.1:27073317-27086751 GCA_026770055.1 Myrmophylax atrothorax
CAGTATGACCCCGTTCTTTTGAAGTGGCTCTGTCACCTGGAGTTAAATCAGGAAAGACATCTGAATGTCAAGTAGTTTTGTTGGTTTTGTAGGGAATAAATGTGAACTATTAGTATCTGTCAAAGACTTAAGAGATATAAAAGGGGCAGAGAGTATATATGAAGTCTTTTCATTGAAATGATGATATATCTTTGGAAGGGATGCCTGTGCTGAAGTCCATTGTGTGGCCCTACTTCCAGCATAGTATTATTTCAGAGCGTTTTCTCCTAGGTTTTATCTGCAAACGCTAGCCCGAACCCTTCCACGCACTGCCACTAGATGGGGAGGTAGGCTAACAGTTTGGAAAAATCCGTGCATTTCCCTGTGTGGGGAGAGGCAGGATCCGTGTCCCGAGGCCCGAGTGAGCCTCTGCCGGGAGGGGGCCCGCAGGCGTGGGGCTGGTTCTCCCCGAAAGCGTTAGCTCAGTCTGCGTGGGAAGCCAGTGTGAGCCTACTGTGTGAGCAGGCTTAAGCTGCACAAAGCGAGACTTCAGCTTCCAGTTAATTCTGACCTTTTTTTTCTGATTAGTTGAGAGACTTTGAATTCCTTGCATGAAAAATCATAACTTATACTCTAGTAGAAAAATGAAAAGGAGATTTGAAATAACTACTTTTCTCTTTCATTGAAATAGTTCCTATATTTAAAATCTCCAGTGTGTGATTCCTGTACACTTTTCCTTTCATTTAAAAAACAAAAACAAAACAAACAAACAAACAAACAACAAAAAAAGAAACCCAAACAAATAAGCAAGTAGAAGATCTGGATAATTCCATACAAAACCCCTAAATGCTAACTGCTTTATCTGGACTTCCCAATCTTTTTAATTTTTAGGGACAACTAAACGTTCAATTATTCCCCCATCCCTACTCCCTCTATTTATCAAAAATGGCATCAAAAATTATGGGGAAAAGAGAAAAACGTTGAGATTTATATATCTGAGGGAGTGGAACACAGGAAAGGAGAATTTAGGCAGAGAGGGTTAAAAGTCAGTGTTATATAGAAACATTTCCATCCTTCCATAGTGTTAGGTTAACTGTTGGACTCTATGATCTTATTTCCAATTTAAATGATTCTAGGTTTCTATGAAAGTCCTACTACTCTTTAGAGACCACCTTTCCATTTCAAGTTTTCCAAGTATTTAGTGAAAAAACTATTTCCATTTTTATTCAAAACTATAATGAGTGTCCAAAGATTTGGAAAAAACATAGCAATGTTTAATAGGAAAAAAAAAGTGAAAATTCAGCTTCAGACTTGGTTTTCAGGGCAGCTAGAATGTCCTAAGTGTTGGCTAATTGCTGAAATGTTTGCATTACTGAGTGCACAGTGGCACAAAACAGAAAAAGAAGATTTTTTGTGCCTGAAAGATTAATCTTATAAAACATGATAACCTTACAAGGAAAACAACAATATAGAAAAGCATCAGTATTTTGAGAATACATTGTATTTAAACATTTCCTTCCAGGTTATAGTTCATTATACTTACTTGTTAGGACAAAATACCTAATCATAAACTTTAATTTCCCCTCTTCTCTTACTTGATTCATGCCATTATATATTTATGTAGTGCCTTTGTCCATCTCGGATGAAAAAGGTAAAACTTGTTTTCAAAACTAAACTGCCGTTCTCTGCCAGACAGCAATAGTGTGGCATCTAATATGCAAGGTCCTGTGAGAACTGGGGGAAGAGAGGTGTGTGTATGTATGCTGTGTTTTTCTGTTTACTTGTTCAGCTTGTGTTTTATAAATCTTACAAGTGAAATGATCAAAAAAAATTCGTTGCACTTTTACATTTTTAATTAACAAAAATATATCATCAATAAACAGGGATTTATATATAAAATAAGTATTTCAAATTCATGAAATAATGTACTCTTTGCATAGATATAAAAATGACTGGAAAGAACCCAAAATATCAGATAAAAAGACTAGGTGAAATTCAAAATATGTAAACCATTGGGAGAGAGAAGGAAAGCATGAGACAGGAAAAGCAGACGTGTCACTTTGTGCTGTGGTCCAGTTGATGTGCTGGGGACTAGTCTTGGACTTGACATTCTTAGAGGTCTTTCCAACTTAAATGATTCTGTGAATCTGTGGTCCCTATTAAGAAGGAAATGAACTGTGATAAATCTCATATTACATACGTATATGCTGCTGAATTTTTTTTATTTATCTCTTTAATTTTTGAAGTAGTTTTCTGTCAAAAACACAGAGATAGAAATAAGTTTCACTGGTGCTGCTATTAGCTTGAAGAAGAAATGCAGCAAAGCTTTTCTGGTTCTGATGCTCTGGGAGACAGGTTGGCTGTTAAACTTTGTTTTATAGAAAGTTGCCTAGCCCCAGCTGAAATTCAGCCAAAGAAATTTTTAAATTTGAGATAAACTGTGGATTAAAGTCAGGCAAAACACCATAGTCTTTTCATGTGCCAGGCATCTCTTCTGAAAAACAACCTTCCAAGCTACTACTGCTTCTCAGATTTACCTGGGCATAGCTAAGTGGCACGATCTTAAACCTGTGTGACACTGGTCTTTTATGATGAAAAGACATTCTTATATCTAAGAGATGACAAGTTATTTGTATTGTACATTTTGTGAGTATAAAATAAAATCCATCTGAAGTGCTAAATCACATTGCATATAACGCTCAGGAAAGCTTCAAATTGTTGATGGCGAGTTGGAAATGGAGTGTTTGACTGGCCGTCCTATGCTGAAAGCAAATGAGCAAACAAAAAATTCCATACCATTCTGAACCCATGTTGATATATTATTCTAAAAAGCAGAAAATTTTGAAAATAATACTGTAGGGTTTTAGGGTTTGGCAGGGAAAGATGCAATGGTTACATCTATTGTGTATCTCAAGTCTATTTTTTTTTGTCTTACATGAGTTAAACATTTTGTTTTATAGATTTCTTAGGTCTAAATGAAGAAGACATCCTTTTGCATGTCTTCTTTCAAATCAACTGAACTATATATGCAGGATTTACATCTCTGGCATTTCTGTAGTATCACAGTGAGGATCATATCCCTGTGCCCATGAACACTTGTAGCCACTGGGTGGAGAACTTGTCTAAAGAAATATCTCATTATGACAGAGTGAAAATCAATCCAACTGTACTTTGCTGCCTGGGCAAATTTCTCTAATACAGGTCATATATTAGGCTCTTCTTTTTCAGTGGTCAACGTGGTTCAATTTCCAGCTAGGACATAATTTGCACAATAACCTGAAGTTGAAATTAATACTAAGAAACAAGCTGTACTGGGCTTAAGAAAAAATCTATTAAGCTGTCTGCATTAGAGGAAAAAGCTGACCAATGGACTTGAAGCACATTCATTATACTGCAGGAAGAAAATTTTAGACAAATATTACAGGAACTAGGATGACACTCCAATAAGGTAGCTTTAGGTTTAATCTTGACTAGAAATCAGAATATTATTATGATGATTTATTTGTAGTACTGTCTTGTCTAAAGGAATCAACTGAGATCAGAGCCCCACTGTGCTAAACACTATGCACCTGTCTGCACCTTCACAATGAAGTTTGGTTTTTAAGCAGATAAAAGGAAGAATTATTTGGAAGACCAAAGAAGAGTGGTCCAAAATCACAGAGCTGGCAATTGGCAAAGCCATGGACAGGTTCCAGGTGTCTGAGTTTTTTCTTGTCTTCATAGAACCATAGAATGGTTTGGGTTGTAAGCAACCCTAAATATCATCTAATTCTAACCCCCATGCTGTGGGCAGGGCCAACTTTCATCAAACTGGGTTGCTCCAAGCCCCATCCAACCTGGCCTTGAACACTTCCACACAACTTTTCTTGGCAACCTATTCCAGTGTCTCACGACCGTCATAGTGAAGAATTTCTTCCTGATATCAAATCTAAACCTACTCTTTCAATTCAAAGCCATTCCTCCTTGTCCTCCCCTTGTATTCTTATTGTATCACAGCCTCCATGATACTATGACTTAAATTTGTCATTTTGTTAAAACACTATTTCAAAACAGAACAGGTGCACTAGAATTTGTGTTCATACATAGTAAAGATTATGAATGATGACAAAATAAAGGGGTAAAGAAAGTTTTAAAAGTTAAGCTCTCCAGAAATATTTCAGGAGAGCAAAAAACCTTCTTTTTCTGGAGAAAGATACTTGCTTAGCTAAAATAGAAAACAATTTTCTAGCTCCCATTCTTTCAGTAGCAAGAGGACTATACAATGGTATCCAAAGGAAAAATTCTTGCAGCCAGTGAGCTATAAAGCAAAAACCAGCTCTACCCAATAAAAAGAAAATTATTTTCTTTCACAAAATTGAAGTGCTTTTCTTGTGTGTGTATTCCGCAAAAAAGGTTAGAAATCAAGAGAAACATTTTAATCAACTTATTGAATGGAGTGATTTTGTATCTGATACATACAGAAACTTTGTGAAACAGGATAGATCCCTATGGTTCCTGGTGGACCCTTCTAAGAACTAGATAACTTGAAAATTATTAATTTCTAAGTATGGATGACATGAAGCTCTCTGGATGTTGGTTAAAATGATCACATTTACATCAAGACAGAATATTTCTATCACAAAAAGCTTTGTCACAAAAAATGTCATTTCCTTGAATGGAATAAATTATTAATACAATATATTTTTATTTATATACTTTGATATATAAAGATGGAAATTATTCTGGGATAGATATCATCAACTTTACTCCTGGTAAACAGTAACTTCTGCTCCAAATCATATCAGTGGTAAACACAAGCAAAGTACTGTGGAAAAAATTATGGACCTGGTAATAGTAGTGGCAAAAAAACATTGGAGTTTGAAGAGCTGCAAATTCCATCATTCATTACAGATAATATGAACTGGCTCTCCATGGGTGCCTATGCCATATTTCTTGTATTCCTTGTAAATGTGCATGCTTTAAAAATACTCTTACCCAGTTAACCATGTACTTGCTAGCCATCTAGCTGGCAATGATTATTCAAACAACAAATTCTTATAAGTAGCAAATAGACTGAGTAGTCAAACTGGTTTTGTGTCTGAATAAACCAACAAAAAATCATAATTAGCTCAGATCAAATAAAAGTGTCTCTGTTTCTCCTCATTCAAACCAGAAACTAAATTATTTCATGTTGTGCTAACCATGATATTTATATTAGAATATCCGAAGAGAAAAGCATGTTTACAGATATGCTGCATTACTGGTGGAAATAATGTTGCCCTTTTACCTAATAGTCCAGGGAGATTAAAATAACTTTCACAGAAGCTAGAAATCCAAATTCTTCCTCTTTCTGAGAGATGTAAGTATCCTGTGTTTTGTGCTGTATTTTATATGGCACCTCTCATATGAGAGCTGGTGAAGTTACCAAATAAATATTTAAATGTTCATTGAACCTAGAATAAAAGATATATTTTTGACATCCAGGAGCCAGAATACTGATATGAGCCTCAAGAAAGCTGTTCTCCATTCATGGGCCTATGAATTGGAATAGTTCTGGAAAAATTCAGATACGGCATTTAGAAGTCGGTCTTCCGCCAAGTGGATTTAAATTTGGAGTTTCTTCAAGAAACAAGGGTTTGCTGAAAACTGTCAGTAGGGGAGGGCTGTCTTGGAGTAGCAAGATGGAGATAAGCCTTTCCCCATGTTATCATGATATATTCTCTGAGGTACTGTCTGCTAAAAGGCAGAAAGAGTAGTCATAAGTTTTCATTATAGAACAAAGAATAGGTCTGGATTCAGACTTATCTGTGTGCCTGAGACATGCGAGTTTAAGTATTTTACCACATTCTTTTAACAGTACCTGACTGGAAGAACAAAAGTTGATTTTCCCATGTTTTCCATGCTGGACTTCAGTTGGCATGTCCTGCCTGTCATATGCAAGGTCCTTTGTTTTAAGTTTCCTGACTTAAACTAGTAAGGAGTAAGTGAAGGGAAGGGATGAGTATACAGGGAGAGCTTTTATTTATGGTCCCCTGAAATAAATTTTGGAGGAATTTACCTTTTTCTGTGAACTACAAGGAAGAACATCAAGCCTAATATTTAAAGCTGGGCAGTAAGAAGGCTGCCCATATTTGCAAGTACTCATACCTGACTTGGGTGCTGAACCAAAGTTAATGACAAGAGGCCTATGGCTCCTTTGAAATCTATACATGGTTATTAGCTCCACTGAGGAATCAGATTCTTTCCAGCTTGTACATTGGGCTGTGCAGAAGAAAGAAATGTAATCAACTTCTGGCTTTCTGTGCATGTTCAAACACACTCCCCCTTTCCCTCCCCGATGTATAGTTGTCATAGTGTAAACATTCTGCTAAATATTTCCTCCACCTGCTTCAAACAATTAAGGAATCATCTCTTAACAGGAAAAATAAATGTACCAAATGTCACAATGCCTCAGGGGAATCTAAAATGATAAAACAAATGTTGTAACATTCTATTTTTGATCCAAAGGTAAACAAATGAAATGGTGTGTGTACGTGTGTATACACATAGAGTGACTCTATTGGTCATGTAATCCATCATTGAGGCTGTTGGTTAAGGGAGAAATTACTGTTCCAACATACTTTCTAAACATTTAAACCTTTCTCATAAAATTATTTCAGTCTGAAAAATGTCTCCTGCTCATTCTCAAGCCAGGTCTCGGAAGTGAATTTTCTTGGAAGGTTTCAGAAAAAAAAATATGTTCAGAGGTTTTATTTTTACATAATAACTTTGAAATACATTAGTTGACATTTTCCAGATGCACTTCTGTGTTCAGCAGCTCAAAATAAGCCCTTATTCAGGATATGGACAAGATGGCAAAAAAAAAGAAGAAAATTTTTTTACCTTTAACCCTTCTGATAACTATATGAGAAAAATCATTTGGTTCTGATAGAAACACTCCAATTTTATGGAACATAAATCTGCTAGTGTTCATTGTCTCTTCCTAATGGGCCTAAATTCTTCAAGAAAGTGTAGATCAGCCCTTTCTGGTAAAGTTAAAAATACACTTTTTTCTTCCCCCCCAGGAAATTAGGTCTAGATTTTGCCTTTCACTGGTGCAATACATGTGAGGTGATTCAAAGAGGGATGAGGAAAGAGATATGCCACTGTTTTCCCTTCAGAGTTTCTAGGAAGTGATCTTTTGAATTAGAGATATGACAGAAGGCTTGAGAACAGCTCAGGCTCTGCATCATGCGTGTGGATGTCTAAGGAATTCAGACTGATATTTAGAGAATTATATATTTCCTGGAGGCCAAAAAAAAAAAAGGGGGATAGTTCTTAGGAGTCCTTGGAACCTTGTGCATAAAAGATATTTTTTACAATTCCTTGTCATAATCAACCTGCACATTTATTAAATGAATTTTTCTTTGTTATATTACACTCTCAGCTGCTTAGAGAGGAGTCACTGTATGTTTTTAATGCTTCCTTAATGCCTACTTTTGTGTTCAGGCTTTATACTATTAGATAGCCCTGGGACAGAAAGAAATAATCTTAACAATGTCTGTGTGGACCTCTCCAGCTAATCAGGACATGAAAAAACTGACCAATCATTTGACTTGGAGGCTTTGGTTCCTTTCTAGATCCACTGGGGTTTTGTCAGGCAGCTTAGGACACATTTGAATTAACTTTGCAAGCGTTAATACAGGCACTTGAAGGATCTTGTCGCGTATTGACCTGCTCCAACTTCCACAGTGCTGCAGTACACTGCTGCTCATGGTCCTAATGTGATAGAAAAAGGTAGCTCAGGCAATTCTGTGCTCTGCTGCAGTCTGTGCCCTAGACACGCATCACTTGCTTCTAAAATAAGGGTAAGAGGAACAACAGGGATTTTGTGAGGATAAATATATGAATGATTATGAGATCCCCAGATAAGCTGAGCCATAAGCCTGCCTAGAGAGAATAGAAGGAGATACAGTCCTGCAGAGTGGGAGTGTGCAATATCGTTGATGCAGTGGCCTTCCTTTTTGGTGCTGTTCCTGGCTAATAGCAGTTAAGCTGCTGACATTTGAATCAATAACTAGTTATCCCTTTCAGAAAGAAGATCATTCAGTAATGGAAATGACAATAAAATCTGATCTGGACTAATATGGAAAACTAAAGCATTCTTTTCAGTGGTATTAGCAGACATCTCAGAACTCTTTCCTCAGTCTTCAAAGTTTCATCCCTATTTTCAGAAGACAGCTAACCTTTTCCTGAGTGCTCTACTTAAACACTGACAGGACTTTTTAGTTGTCAGACTTGATTATCTTATCTGTTCAGAGTAATTTATCAATCTGTCTGATTTTCATGAGTAACATAAATAAATTAAAACCTTGTAACACATAGACCTCTCTACCAAAGAGCATGTCCCGGATGCCATATGCTAGACTCCAGTGCTTAATGATTTTGAATCTACTTGCTTAAGAATGAAAGTAAGAAAAGGGAAAAATAACCACTGAATTTAAAAGTGTTGAGTCAAAAGTTCATGCACCCCCAGTATCATCTAGTAAGCTCCCACTGAAAGCAATGGAAGTCTTCCTTTGGCTTTGTGGAACTTGTTCAGAGTCCATGTGAATCAAAACATAATTTCTGTATTTTCAGTTTGAGTTAAAGCTAAGGCCATAGTAATCTCAAAAAGGGCAGGAAGAGACTGTTGACACTGTTGAAAAAAAAAATGCAAATATTTGTTTCAAACGAAGGCCTATTTCCATTGAAGCCACTTGGAAAGGGAAGCAGAACAATATAATGAAATAAATGATGATTTCATTGTGAACTTCAGTGGATAAAGTATCAGGTTTCAGCAGCAATTAAAATACTTTTTCAGGATATTGTTGTTACAGCATCAGATTTTTAATACAGAGTGCTGAAGAAGATGGAAAAACTTAAGTGTCTTGGTATTTTAGGATGCATTACTACATGCATTTCAGCCTCTTCCTTGTGGGTTTG
This sequence comes from Myrmophylax atrothorax, assembly GCA_026770055.1. NCBI lineage: Eukaryota > Metazoa > Chordata > Aves > Passeriformes > Thamnophilidae > Myrmophylax > Myrmophylax atrothorax. The sequence continues at coordinate 27,082,240 of JAOXXN010000395.1, forward strand.
GCTCATTTTTCTGAAGCTTTAAATAGCTAAAAAAAGGCTTTCCTATGTTGCCCTGATATTCTATTATATTCTGTTCTTTCTTTCTGGCATGTATGATATAGTGTAATGACATCACATCCATTAAATCTGTCTCTCTTGCCTTCAGAAACCTGTTTAAGGTTAACTGAGGCACAGGAGTTCTATTTCACGTTTGATGCTATTTAAACTGCAGAGCTCTAATTCATAATGCCTTTAAAAACAATGAAAGAATAACCAGTAAATGGGTCACTGAAGTTGATACAGGGCTTCTGCACTAGCAATACTCTATATTTTATATGTGATCAAAACACTTTTCATTTCCTGAACTCTTCATTTTTCCAGGGAATACAATCCATACTTTGTTCTCTTAACCTGGCTTTGCTGTTTTTATAAAGGCTGCTGATTTGGCAATAAGTAAATGAAATTTAAGATTGATACCCTTGTTGACTACCTGAGGAATAACACTTGCAGTACTTCTCATCATTAATCTTTTCTTTAGCAGATGATGAACTGGGATGAACATTACATACATGTACATATATACATACATACATTTGCACACATAGCATCACAATCCAAGAAATGCAACAATAAGAGAAGACAGGTTAAGTGTAATGCTGTCACAAAACTACTGTGTGTAATTAATTGTTTTTCTTCGTATTGCCATTGATGGATATGAAATGGACTAGCTAAAACTTGAAAATTGCAGCATTGTTCATCTACAAGTTCCACAGAGCAAAACCCAGCTCTTGAATAACGTATTTTAAAATATGCTATTATACGTACTAAATCTGATTTGAAAATGTCAAATGGAGGCCATATAATTTATGAGCTTCAGACAGGTAAATGCAGTGTGTAAGCAATGAGATTGAGAAGGTTCCTTTCCAAACTGTTGACTAGGATTTTTTTGTACTCAAGTATTAAACATGATATTCCCTCAGCCTAAGGATGGATAGATTTCAGATAAAAGTGCTTTTTCTCTTACATACAAGAAAAAGAGGCTGTCCTTGAACACTGAGGTAGTAACTTTTGACATCTGAAGATGCTGGGTTCTTACCTTTACCAGCAAAACAGAATCTGGATGAAATGCACCCAAAAAATTAACATGTTTCAATGTGTAACAACTGAAGTTGTCTATGACAGAGGAACATGACAAGGCATGACATTTACATAACTGATAGCTACTAGGTTAAATAATGTCCACCTATGCAGTCACACTACAGCTAGTTACTTCCCCTCTCACTGCAGCCCATAGCATCCCAAACAACACAAGATGCCAAGCTTTTAGAAAGAGGCGCCTGCAAGTAGCTTGTGGGTGTTATGTAGTGTTTGATTAAGGCTGATCTAAGAATCATTGGAAAGCTTAAACTATGAGCTGTGCCTGATCTGTCTGTAATATGAAAAGATAAGCAATTGGCCCACTGTGACAGGCTGTCTCTGTGTGTGAATTTACAAGTCACTACTAAACGAAGAAACATTTGTCACACTAAAGTTTCTCCTCTGCCTTAGTATGATCTTTCTTGTAGTGTCCTGATGGAGTCTCTCCATGAAGGTTTTCAAGACTTGCTTGATTAAAAACCTCAAACAACTATTTCTGAACTCATAGCTCAGCCTGCTTTGAGAAGGAGACTGAATAAGAGACCTCCTCTTCCAACAGCCTTGGTTCTGTGATCCTAAAACTATAGCTAAATAGCTTCAAGGTACACTAAAGGACACCTGCAGAGTGTCACCCGAAATTACTGTGCTGTACTGGACAATATATGTATTTCTTTGTAGTGTTGTTTTTCTGTTTTGTTTCACTTTGTGAAGGGTTGTGGGGAAGGAGGAGGTATTTATTTGTGAATTTTTGTTTGTTTATGTTTTTCTTATTTTTTTTTCATCCCCAGAAACTCACAAGAAAGTAGATTTCTACCAAAATTTTATATGATAACTCTTTCACCTGACGTTTCATCATAATTGCAGAATCATTCATTTAAAATTCTTTTCTTACTGAAAAATAACCCAAAAATATTTATTTAATAAGGACCCATTAATATCTGGCCTCTCTTCTTCATATTTTAAGCCTGATTTTATTTTTCTTCTTTTTCTCTTAATTTTACTGGCTAAATAAAAATTATAGCCCATACAGTGGGCTATTGAAATTAAGGATACTGTCTATTTAAAAAGCTTTAAAATCCTCCAAAATAATAGAAAAAACCCATAATTTAATGAAAAATGTACAAGTTATTGCTGTGGCTTTTTGTTCCCAGAAGGCTTTATTCTTCAGAAATGGGCATGAATCATGGTAAGTTTTTAATAGTAATAAAGTTGCAAAACCTTCTGGCTTTGCAACTGAAACCAGTCAAATTATGGCTTCTAAATGTAGACTTTCTTTTTTGTTAATTGTTTAGTGTAGCCATTCAGGGAAATATAATGTTGTTTGCTTCTTACTAGTGCAGATTGAAAGTATTTTTCAGTCTCGAGGTTGAGTTGTCTCAGAACCTTTGTTTATATTACATCCTATTTATGCAAGAACATTAACTTCATTTTGAAGCCAGTATCTTGGAAATAGAGGATAATTTGCACTGCATGGATTCTGTCTGCAATACCAGCTAAGCTTGGAGAGAAAACTAGTGATAAAAACAGTCATGTTCAAACAAGCATGTCTTTATTCTATACTGATAAAACTCTATGGATTAGAGTTGTGAAAATTTACCTAAATATTATCCCAGTGTAAGTCTTAATAACTCTCAGTGGAAGTATATCTGTTAAATCTCTAAATCAAGTGACCATCATATTTTTTATAAATGCCATTTGTGACTGCATGCTGACTTTTCATTTCTGCTATAAATGATGACACAAGAATCACATTCAAGAAGTTGGCCCTAAAATTCTATTAAAAAAATCTTTCTCTTGTCAAGTTCAAGAGATCTTTAATTCCTCTCAGTGAATGAGATTTGCCTTGTGATTCTTGAAACAGACCCTAGTTTGAAAACAAGCTTATAAAAGCATTGGCTGATCTAGACTGAAATTGTGTGTGTTTGAACAGTACTTTTCTCAAGAACACAAAATTTACCAACCCAGGTTGGTATGGTTGACTATGTGACATATAATTGCAGACTTGCTTACTTTGGAGTACAATGCATGTGTGCCAATATCAGGTTCACATCTGCCCATCAATATAGACAATGTCGTATAAGTTTACCCAATGACTTAAAGGTAGAATTTCTGATAGGAGAAATGGAATCTGAGAGAAGTTCTTGTACTTCAGGGGTGCATAACTACTTCATTGATTATTTTAATTATTTCACAGAAAGGATTTACTGTTTTCTGAAATCTGGAGAGTTTTGAGTTGTAAAAGTCATACCATAATTCTTGCCCATAATACTAGAGTATGGCACAATGGAGACTAGTCCTTCTTGCATTTTTCACAGATTTGCAGTGGGTTTAACTACAGTAGTATATTAAATAGAGATAGCATACAGGCTTAGGCAATGGCATTCAGTTGCCCAGAAAGTTTAACTACTATTAACATTCTCCTTGGCACAGTTTTCAACTGGATCATCTCTCATTTTCCCACACAATTGTCAAGAATTGTTTGGAAGACAGTTGGACTGAAGACTGCACCTAGTAAATAGTTCGTACGATAGCTGTGGGAGAGAAAAAAGTGTAGCTATATTGTTATATTATTAACCAGCTGGTTCTCTGCCTGAAGTAATTTTTTAAGTTTATGAATGAATAAAACTATAAACCCCAGTCTACTAAGTCTTTGGAAAATGACCTAGCTGTGGGCCATACTCCTTTTTGCTTCTTATGGCAACATACAGGAAGTTTTCTCTGTTTTTATAGTCCTAAAGCTACTGTAATTTATTTCTGAAATTAATCAAGTTTCTGAATAATCATCCCTTGGTTAATGTGCATGTAAGATTCTTCCTAAACAACACTTAACAGTATTCAATGAATAGACTGTGAAGTCCTTGGACAGAGTTTTTTTCTTACTTTTATGCTTTCACTTTATTGGGTTGATTTTCTAGCAATTTCAGTTAGTCTCTGAGAATACAGGTGCTCTCTAAGCCTGAAAATACATTTCTCACTATTCACTATTGCTCTTGAGCATTTCCGATGCAACCAGATTGAAATGTGCTTCTCATATTCTGAGTGTCCTGGCTTCCTAACATTTTTTAAAAGGGTCATTCACTTTAGTGCGAGTTTGCAACTGAATGAAAAATTCACTGGGTTTGATTTTTGCATTCTGACATGCTAAAAGGAGAGTGAAGTACTAAATTACCTTCTTAGAACTTTAAAATTACCATGTCAAGATTGAATTACAGACATGATGAAGTGATGCATCTTACCCATATGAAACATATACATGCTAGTTGATATTAGTATGCCAATAAGATGCCAGGAAATTTTTCAGAAATCCTTAGCATCCAGATCTGGATGAAGTTCAAGGCATGGTTATACCTGCTGTAATGAAGCACCAGATTTCCAAAGATTTTTAAGAGTCAATAT
>JAOXXN010000395.1:27086851-27100746 GCA_026770055.1 Myrmophylax atrothorax
AGAGTCAATATCTCAAATCCTTCATGGGAGCAGGTGGGTGAAAACATGTGGAAACCTAGTTTACTACTGTATTGGAAGGAGAATGGGAGATCAGATGTTTTCAAGTACAGATGTATTTGTTTGTACCCTGGAATAGCACAAACCTTCTCTATATTTCTGTATATTTCAAACACAGAATCACATAATCACAGAATATGCAGAGTTGGAAGGGACTCACAAGGATCACAAGGATCATCAAGTCTAACCCTTAGCCCTGCACAGGACCATCTCCAAGAGGCACACCATGTGCCTGAGAGTATCATGCAAATGCTTCTTGAACTGTGTCAAGCTTGGTGTTGTGACCACTACAATTGTGTTACAGAAAGACTATGGTGGTCGCAAAAGGCTGGGTGTTACTTCCAATATTAGAGGTGAGAAACTGATTCTGTTAGCTATCATCAATGGTCTCATTTACCAATTATTATTTAACTTCATAAATCTTTGAGGATTTTACAAGTAAAGCTCATGAAGCTTTAAAACTGTTGGGGTTTTTTTGAGTCTGATTATTCACAGCTTGCTAATTTGTAATTGGACTTTTACAACTCAAAACTCCCCAGATTTCAGAAAAACTAATTTATTTTTTCTTGGTTTAATTGTGGTATTCACACTTAAAACTGTGGATGAGATTGCTTCTAGTGGGTTGTGTGCAGTGTTCTGGAACTAATAAAATATATTATTGATTGCTTAATGAAAAGTACGATGTTCATACAAATTTACTCTGGCTGAGGATGGATACAACAGCTACTTCTTATTCTGTTTTGAAGATCACCTGCCATTTTACTTCTGCATATCAAGTGTGCTTTTAAATTAAGTTATGGTTGCCTACAGGGCACTGTATTGGGTGGCTCCATTAAGGTGCCCTTATACTTTTCCTTCCATGCAGTGCTACCCGTTGCTTTTAATTTAGCTTAAGATCATCAAAATTAATTATGATAGAGTGTATTAAAAGTTGAAATAGCAAATCAAGGAGTTTTATTAAGTGCCCTTTAGATTTCCTTATGTGTTTAGTGGTTTTAGCGTTTTATTTGCTCATCACTGTCTGATTCATTGTGATTACTATGAGAAGGATCAGTAAAGTAGAAAAAAATTGTCTGACTTTGGTTGTAATAGCTACAACTCTCAGTTCCTACCTGGGCTTGATATCCCTACCAGGTAAAATAAATGTATAACTGTTCTAGTTGTGCTGGTGACTACTTGAAATTGCCCTTCCCCTGTTGCAGTGTTTGGTCTGTGTACTTGGCAGCAGAGCAGTGCCTGTGTATTAGGCATGTGAAAATGCTGCTTGCTGGTCCCCCACCATCATAGCAATGGCAGAAATTCCAGAGTGTCAGTGGCACATCCCAACAACCATCACCTCTCAGGTGAAAACAGCAACACATCACATGTAAGACCCGCTATGTGCTATCTTCAAGGCCATTCATTCCCCCTAAACTCACAGAACAACTTGGTGCTCTTTTGTATATTTGGCTCACATGTCAGGGCAAAATATAATGCAAGTCAAACAATGCAATCAATTAATTTACTTAATAAACAAAAATTACTTGGGGGTAAAAGAGGATGTCAATAATAGTTTTGCATGAATTATACAATTCTGGGTAATTATGATTTCCTTTTGTTCCAAAAGTTAGTTCTCCTCAATGTTCCAAATCCTCCCTTTGTTTCTAGTCAAATTTTGTTTAGATTCACTTTTGATTTTACTATACTTATTTTCTTATTTTCTTATTATACTTATTTTCTTGTCAGATTAAATTCCTGCTGATTATGAGAAATACTGTTTTCCCTCTAATCAATGTGCAGGTTATCTCTAGGTCTTTTGTCAGATTAACCAAACAGGCTGTGCTTTTTTAGTCTTTCATACAGTGAAGTGTATTTTGAAGACTACATCATTCCATCTTTCCAGAGTAATTTCCAGTTCCTTGATATCCTTTTAGAATTACAGATATTAATTCGGGACACAGAATTCCAATAACAGTGCCATTAATGCTGTCTTACCATTTTTATCGTGTCTCCTTGCTAGCAAATCAATTAAGGATCATGTTAGCTCACTGAAGGAAATCAGATTGAACTGATCATCTACCATTGTAGTCATTTGTTATCAATCTTGAGACAGAATCATTGCTCTTAACAATAGCTTTTCTCATCTTACAAATAATTCTTGTTTCTAGATAGAAGCCTCTGCACTTGGCTGTATTAAAACCTAGGTTTGGATCTGAACTGACCTCTGCAAGTGATCCAAGTCACTCTGTACAACTGACCTGTTCTCTGTATTATTTACCATTCTACCAATAGGTCGCAACCAGTTCACTGATTAATTGAAAGTAAAAGGAAATAGATTTTCTTCTGTATAAATTATTTTAATGCATGAGGCCATGACCCAAAGCCCATTAGACTCACTGAAAGAATTTCTATTGAATTTGGGGAGCTTCAGATGGGGTTCTGAGTCAGTTGTAGTTTTTCTTTTTTAGGAATTGTTCTCAGTCCAGGATAGAGCAGAATACATTATAGGCTTTCCTGACAGCTACAGAATTAATTTTTCTTACTTTGGTCTAGGACTTTTTTATTAGTAGTAGTTCTTCTTTTGTTTTTTTTTTTTTTTTTTGTTGTTGTTGTTTTTGTTTTTTGTTTTGCCAGCAAAGTACAGCTGAACTGTCCAGGCAGAATGGGGTCAAAAGCTGGCTTTAGAGCCCACATTGGAATTGAAAATAATGTTCAATAGCTTAACAAGATAATAGTCCATGCATTCAGTTTCTGGAATTATCTATATGCGTGGATTTAATATGATCTCTATCAAAAAGAGTAAATCTGTTTATTCAATCATTCTTCCTTAATGACAATAATGAAAAGCTTTATTTGATAACCCTGAATCAACATTAAGGCAGGTTGTCAATTTTGTGGTAAACTACAAAATTTCAGATTTTCCTTCAAAGATGGGATGTACTTCTTAAAATCCTGAATAATTTTCCTACAGATTTCATAATCTTAAAACACTGAATAATGTAAGTTGTCCATGTTTCAAGTAACTCTAGGATTATAATCAGTAATCATTAATAGATGGAAAATGTGTTGATAAAGAAAAGAATAAAGGTTTTTATTCAACTCCAGTTTCCTGAGCCTCAGTTTCTAATAGAAGGTGGAATGTATTTTATTTGAACCTGTCTTGACTATATGAGTTACGAACCATTTTTTTTTCAGTGACTGTTCCTTAGTGTTTTTATGTACAGCATCTAATGCAGTAAGTCTCTCATCTCAGTTTAGATTAAAACACCAGTATAATAACTAATAATAATTTTTCAATCAAAAACAAGCTGTTACAGAAATAAGAAGGTGTTACTTTCAGGTGAACATTCTTCAGTACTGGCTTGAAGCCATCTTCAGCAGTCAACTACAGAAAGATTTATTGGTCAGATGACTTTCCTATGTAAGACACAAATTCAAATATTGGTCCTGGAAATTTGTGTAACAATAAAACCGTTGTCCATGTCAACATCTAGATTGTTGTAAAGAAAAGCATGAATCTATGCAGACTTAAGAACTATAGCAACCTGCTTCAGGCAACAAGATAGCTCCCCATTTTTTACTAAAATCGTAAGTAGGGCAGTTAAAAAGCTTTTACTATGTTCTTTTATTGGTATTAAAGACAGTACCTACAATTTTCTCCCTCCCAGTAGCTAGAGACAGATATTTTTTCCTAGTTGTTGCCTATGTGCTTTGGCACACAACGCTGTATCTTTCAATATCAAAGTAGTTGAGTATGCTAATTATACTGATCCTAAAAGATTCAATGCCTGTAGGCTTTCTTCGGTGCATTGTGTATTTATATCAGAAATGAAGCTTGTCTTGTCTGCTTGCTGTGCTGTGCATGGGTTCTTAACCTCCTGCTAAGATCCTAGCTATTGATTTGGTTTGGCTCTCTCTCTAGGTGTTTGGCACATTGCCTTATTCTCACAAAGCAATAAATACCTACTTCTGAAAATTGGGACTTCTCTTAGTACTTTCAGATGGGTACCAGAAGCATGTCTTACTGGTTGACTGAGAGTACTGTCTAAATATAAGGACCTAAAATCTGGAAATTGCTTGGTGGCATGCAGTAACTTGAGCAAAGGCAGTAGATGTTCTGCCTTTTGCTGAAAAGCACGTAGATAGCATCCTGACATGCAGTTGATATCTTGTTGCCAGTAGATTTTATTGAAACTTCCTATGTTCTTTTCCTCAAATGTTTTTAAACTTTTTTTTCAGAAATATTTACATATCAAGGAATAACTAAGTTGCATGGGATCTTATGTAATAAATTCAATATATAGGTATCACTGTGTGAGCTGTTCTATCTTCTATTGTACTGATAATTTATCGTCAGTAGTTATATTTTTTTTTTACGTTCCTGAAGTCTGCTATGAAGGTACAAGTAGGCAGAGATAAACAGAAAGAGACTTTGCCTCCCCCCTCCCCCACCCAAGGGTTTTTTGATAGTGTTCATATGTAAGAATGGAGAAATCACAACTGTAGTGGTAATGTGGGATGCTGTTCAAAAATTTCCTTGGGCAATTTCAACAGGTGAAACATCATGTCAGCAATAGCCATCTAGGCAGTAAACCTGAGGAAGGCAAACCAGACAGATTGTCAGAAATGTGTTCCTGGATGAGTGACAGAGATCCACTGCAACAAACATGCAAACATGAGCATAGCGACTTGTGTGAGCAGTGTTGCTAAAATTAGGGAAAGATGTGAAAAGGAAGGATATTATTACATGGGAGGTTTTTTAGGCTTTCAACCTTCAATCTATGCAATAGTTTGCTTTTTATTGCTCAGATTTACAAAACACTTCAAAAAGTATCGATGTAGCAAAGGCAGGAATATGAGTAATTGACAAATACAGGCTCTTAGATCTCACATTTCTGTGACTCATAAAGAGTATGAAAAGTAGGACAAGCTTTAATGCAAGGAATAGCACAAACATTTGTGTTGGTTTATTTTTTTCCATCAATAGCCATGAATGACAAAAGGTTTCCCCATTTTATTCTTTATTTTAAGAAGAAAAAGTAATTCACAGCTCCACCTTCACTGCTTTGCTTAGTGAAGACCAAGGACAAATGACTGAAAAATTGGTGGTTTGCTGCAGATTGGGAGTAGCCACTAGGAGGGGCTGACTGCCTTAGAAGAGAAGATAGGGGATTGATTTACTAACAATTCCAATAAAAAGCATTAATAAAATTTCAGTAGTGGTAAGCTAAGACAAAGTTGCAGTATTTATATATAATTTACAATGGTTACATAATAACTTGTGGGACAAACGCTCTGTTTAATACTAATGTACTTCCAGGCAGCGAGGATATTCGAGGGCCTGATTTCAAAACAAAACCCATAACGCTGTTCTCTACTAAAAGATAAGATCTGATTCATGTCAGTTCCTTAGAAAGAAATGTCCTGTATTTTATGCACCATTGTGGGACACAGATAAAATAGCTGATTGAATAACAAAAACTGAAAAACTCTCTGTTCTGTATATGGTTGAAAATCCGTGTGTGTTAGGCCAGGTGGCCTTATTCATAAGCGTGGCTCTTTGACTAAAAAGTGTCTGTTTTTCCATAACAGCCTTTTTGTTGCATTATAGTCTCTTTATATATTTAATACCATAAATAAAACACTGGCATAGAAGAGAGTTATAAATAAAACACTGGCATAGAGGGGATATGCCAAAAGTGATCTCTCAATATTTTTTCTTAATATCAGTGCCATAGTTAAAAGTCTATTCAGTGCCATACTGGAAGGGATGAGGAAGCAACAGTTGCATATCTCCCCAGACTGGCAAACACAAATAGTCACACTGGAAAAGCTACAAGTGGGATTGTTCTTCGTGATTCCTATCAACTGAGGCTTCCTTTTTTCTCCTCCTTCACATGGAACTTATTGCTTATGAAACACACCAGAGTAATGATGCTGACCTCTTATTCAGAGGTATTTTGGAAAAGGTTGCATACTTCAATGAGAGATCAAGCACCATGACAAAAAGTATGAGGTATTGCTCCTCTACTCTAACTCACAAGACAGTGAATGAAAACCAGTCTTTGGTCTATGTTTATAATTATTTATATTTGCTCTGGTGAAGGACACTTCAGGGCAAATGCATCCTGGACATAACTTTGTTTCTTGTTTACAAAAGGGAGGAAAAAATTTGATTTAGAAAGGTAAGTATGAAATATAAACTTTTTAATTTAATGACAGTCTTCAAATCAGAAATATTGCAGTTGTCAAACTGTAGCCCAATAAATTCTGTGGAACATGGTTTATTTTAGAGATCTGGAAAAATAAGAAAGGAATGAAGAGAATCCTCAGTTCTCAAAAGGCAAATTTCAGTGAGGATAGATAGGATTATTACAAAAAATGGGCTAAGGATATTCTTCTTTGGGTAGAGGATGTAATGATCAGGGTGAAAAGGGACAACATGAGCTGACATCTGTATTCAACAAAAACACTTTTTATTTTTCCATATTCAAAAGTATACTGCTGCAAGTAAGATTCTTTATCACCCTGATGTAATTAGTATCTGCACAGCAATGACAGTTAGAGCATGGTTTCAAAGCAGCCATTTGCTCTGCGAAGGAGGCAAGTTGAATACTATTTTTAAACAGACAAGGTCTCTTTTCCCACTGAGTTCATTCAGAAGGCGGCCCCGTGACTTCAGCGCTGCCTTCATGGTAGGATAAGGAAGGCTGAAACTACTGTCTTTCAGAGGCAAGTTCTTGATTTGTAGGGCAAAAGCAACCCTTGCTATCAGCAAATTCAATATGTGAGTGCAACAAGGGTCTAGGCTTTTGCAAAAAGGCCATTCAGAACTTGATAGGAGCTTCTCTGAGTCAGGTTGTTACCTTTGGGGAGAGAAATAACACCCAAAACCCAGACAGGAACTGACAGATCCTGCTTCATTGCCAGCTCAGCTTTGGTGCTGCCTGTCACAGAAGTGTCCATATAGTGTAGCTGCCTCTTGCAGATGCATTTCTTTTGCTGGGAGGGATTCCTGCTCCTGATGAGTTGGAAAATCAACAAGAGGTGGCGGCTATACAGAACGGCCTGTGGGTGGCAAAGGCTCTTAAACCACTTCATAATATTGACTCCTAATGTGTTTACTCAGATATTCTAAATTCCTTCACCACTGGCAATATTGGGAAGCTCATAGTAAAAGAATGACAATACAGCACACTGTCCCATATCAACTATTTCACCTACAAACTAACTGTCTGAGAGAGGGATACAGATTTAAGATGCTTAAACATAGGTTTACAGTGCCATTTTATCTCTCGCCTGTTAGATCTTGTGTTGCATCTGCCATTATTGTGGGCAAGTATCAAAAGTTGTAGACTGTCTAAAATGTTATTTAGCTTCTTTAGAGTCTCCCCAGTTAGAAATACAGTAAAGTGCCCTCTTGGACCAACAAATTAGTTGTTGGCAAGTGAATATCAATTACTTTAGCTATTATAGCTGAAATACTTGTCATCTCTGGTTGCTGCCATGGCCAGTCTGGTAGATCAAAAGATAGCTGGCACACCTCAATTACCCAAGGCCAAGGTGACTTGGCTAATAGACTATTAGCAGCTTGAGTTAGGCAGTAAGGCTTTGCAAGAGGATGCTGGACGGTGGGTGTGCGTTGCACTTCACTCGTGTGCAACCTTAGTAGTTGTCTTCAGGACTTCAGTCTGTACCTGGATGGTGACTAATTAAGAAGAAGACTGTTTCTTCATTTCATAGTAACATTTTCCTTGCATAGAGAGCACCTGTTTAATATTATCCTGGATGAACTGTAATTTGAACATGACAAAATATTAAAGAATAGAATGTCTCCATTAAAGAGGAAAAGTTGTTTTTTTGGGCTAAATTCGCTGGGCTTCTTAATATGGATCCACACCCTGTTGACAGCAAAGATCCTTCATGCTAACACAAAAGCCTGAATAAAATAAGAGATTTGTAACTGTAACAGAAATATGACATCTCTTTATTCCTCTTTAAGTGATGTTTGGTGTTTAAAATGCAGTTGACCTAATTTTGCTTGGAAAATCTCATACTCTTTATCCACATTTTCATGCAAAATTTTTCAAAGTCTTTCCCATCCAGAGGAATCTTTCTTTCCTCTTCTCTTTATTTTATGCAAGGGTGCCGTGTAACTTTACAGGCTTCATTCTCCTAAACTCTTTCACTAATGAAAATAAGGTAGCTGGGATAAAGTCAGGGAATAAAATGTGCTAAAGCCCAGGGCCAAGTATATCTTACATGACTTCAGTCAAATGCACAGTTTTCACTGTGATAAAGCTTGATTTTGCATCTGTTATACTTATATGGACAAAAAATTTTACCTGTAGATATCCACAATTTAAAACATTTTTTGACTTATGAACTTTTACCTGAAGTAAAACTTCAAAAGTAAATGTAATCTTTCTTGCATATTACAGTTAATGAATCCTAACTTCTTTGTGATGTTAGTTAAAGATCTGCTGACCTCAGTGGAGGATGAGTTACTGGCTCCTAAGTATTAGCAACAGCAATCCTAAACACTGTTTAGTCCCTTAAGTTTAGTATCCTAAAATCTCTCTGAATAAATTCACCGAAAGAGATCATAAAGCTGAAGGTTTGATGGACTGGGAAGTTCCAACCTTTTCTGCAAACGATCTCTGGTGTTGCAGTCACTATTAGATATGAGAAGAGACCTTTCAAGAAGCTGGGTAAACTTGATGCATCCAAAATCATTAAACACCTGTTCCATTAATGACATGGAATTTGTTCTGTGTAATTGCAGCAGATCCCATCTGACAGTTCATCTGAAAGAACTGGGCCTAATAAGGAGGGCAGAGGTCCTCAACTAATGAGCAAGCAGAGGTTCTGATCTATTAGGTTAGATAGAAACTATGGTGTCTTTGAGACTTAAAATATGACTGGGGCTTTGGCCTTGTTTTGAAACATTTATTTATTAATAATCCTGCAGGACTATTCACCTGAAATCGGCAGAACTATTCACAAGAGTAAAAGATGTACTATTGGGCCATGGCAATATATTCCTCATGACATCATTAAGTCATCCTCCACCTCTCAGCCTCTCTTTCCTCAGCCTGCTGGCTCATCATCCAGGGAGGATGAGTTAGACTGGTTTAGCCCTTGCTTAGTCTGCCAGAAACGTACTAGTTGAAGATTGATTCTTTATAATATGAATTCTTGACTAGTAAAAAAGCCACTTTTTTATTTTCTAACAAAAAGTTCTCTTCTAAGCAAAGTCATAGCTCAACATACTTAACATGCTTAAATGAATCTTTTTGCCAGAAAAGTCAATATTACTGAGTTTTAAAATTCTTTTTCCAGAAAATATTAATGAAAATATCTCTGAAGATTATTATTTTCATGGGAAAGCAAGTAAGTTCAGAGAAAAAAAACCTCCAGAAATTAAGTATATTTTGCAGATTTCAGTAACCATGTAAAAAACAAAATAGTGCATTAAAACTTCTGAAAATTTTGACAGTGTGAAATACCTACAAGCAGATTTTGGGCGCAATGCTACAGTGCTGTCATCCTATTTCATTCTCCGTGTTGTGACTCATTTTGTGATGTCTATTGGCCCTGAAAAACAGTGCTAAAATCTCACAAGCGCTTATCTCCACTTGACCTCTCTGAAATGCAGCAACAAAAACAGTAACTATTTATGTGAGTGCCAGAGTTTTGTGCTGACAGATTTTTGAATCAGACTTGATGATTTATTGAGTACTCTGTTTGAGATGTGGCTGAGGAAGAGTGTAGTTGGGATGCTGTTAGACTTTGAAGTCATTAGTATTTTAGAGGGAGGAATTTAAAGAGGCAAATGGACTGAAGCTCTAAGTGGTATCACTGACAGAGTGGTGGTAGGCCCAGTATAATGAAGGACTCCAAAAATACAAGTTGAACTGAAGACATGGACAATGCAGTTTAGAAAGGCCTTTACGCACACCTCTTTCATGAGTCAGGCCTGGGAGGACTGATGTGAAGTATGGTCTTTGGTAGTTCAAATATAGCTGCTTGCACATAATTGAACATGGTTGGACCCCCACTGATTGCACTGTTACAATGAGCTCTTCAGTGAGGGAAGCACGTGAGATACTACAGATCTGCCACAGGTAGCAGATGCAGGTAGATGTTTCCATATGAAATGATGGTATTATGTTCTGCAATTATTTTAAAAACTTAATGAAAAAAAAATAGAGCCATTTTTTTTCTTGTGTATCCTTATGCATTTTTGTCTTGTATACATAGGCCTGTGCAAAAAGTAACCATTCTACTGCATTATTTTCCATTGCCAGAATTGCTCTTCAAAGCACTGTCCTTTGGGTGAACATTCTTTGTCCTTAATCTAAGATTTAGCCAGTGCTAGAAAGCTCTGGCTGGAAGAATGATGAAGACAGTTTCCTAATATGAGCCCAATTTCCATCTGTATGGTTCATGCTGATAAAACAGGTAAACCACAAACAGTATGCCATGTTTTGTCAGTGTATTTATTAATTAAAATGTTTGCTAGTTCAAAAATGTTGTTACAGAATCAAATGAAAGGTTTTGAGCATTGTCCTAGCTTCAGAGACTTATTCACTGCTGGCCTGACTTTTTATCATTGATATCTACTGTGTTAAGTTGGTCCGTTAAAGGCAAGTAGCTGGTGTGTGAAAGGTAAGTATGCATGGTACTAGCTCCTGTATTCCTTGGGTGGCAGATTATGAAGACTAGCCCACCTTATAAGTATGTACTAGGCAAATAAAAATAGATAACATACTGACAAAGGATTGATTTTATTTTCTGTTGCACAGCTTGAGTTCTTCCTTGTTCAGTGCGTGACAAAAGAAACCCTATATTGTGGCTGCTAAGTCCAAGAAGTGAAAATTCTGTTTTCACTTAATTTATTAAGCAACTCTGGTTTTACATTGTAAGAGAAGATTATTCCAGGTTGTGCTAATATAGCCAACTTTGTTGCTACTCCAAAAAATTACTGCATACTTTTCCTCTGATCCTCTTTACCAAACTGTAAGATTTTTTTTTTCAGTCCTAGATCATATAGAGTCTCCTTTCAGAAGCTACTGACTGACATCAACAGCAGCTTTGTTAAGGCAAAGTAAATGTCATAAAATGTTTTGTTCTACTGCAGACTCTGGCAAATAATTGGCATCTGTTTTCTGTTGTCTAGCTGCCATTCTGTTTTCTGAAACAGAAGCTTCCATTTCTCATCTAATTCCTTGATGAATTAAATCTCTTATGGGGTTGAAAAGAATGTTAGGAAAAAAATGTAAAACATTCTGTTAAAGGAAATCTAAATAATTTCACAGTGATTTCCATGTAATTAATTATTCAGACTGGTTGGAATTTCTTAAAATAAACCAAATAAAAATTCAAGACTGTTTATCTTGACAACTGTAAAATTCTTCAGCTGAATAATATAATCACTTCTGTGTTTGTCTGGATATTCTTGATAGATGCTACTGAAATTCGGTCACTTTTGTCATCAGCTTTGCTGTTTCACAAAATACAGCATAATTTCTGTGCATACAGTAGGAATTTTTTTAATTGTATCCAACTATTGGCTAGCAGGATAAAAAATAATTATCAAAATATATATTCAACTCCTTATTACTGAAGTTTTATGCAGCTAAAATAACACTCCGACTTCCAGAATTCTTTTGGCTAAGCATAAGACATTAATACTCATTAACATGCTCTCAAATATATTGCCAGAGTGGTAATAAAGTCAACACCTTCTAATTTTTGTATTGAAACTAAGCCAAAGTGCATTTGATCTTGTGACTACTTAGCAGTGTGCATGATACTTAAAATATCAACATAAATGCTGAATAAAACTCTAATCTCTCTATTAAGGGAAGATAATGTTGCATCTTTTATTGTGAACTGATATTGTTCAACTCTATAAGCAAAATGCTTGATAAAGGACTAAGAATCAGGCAGCAGAGTAAGAGAAGAGTTCAGCTTTGGTTTTCACACATAAATATTTCCATAGTTTATCATAGGATGCTAAGCAACACACGGAAAGTTAATTCCAGTTTTTATACTTATTGCCACTTAAAGTCTCAATATTTTTTGAAGGTTTTTTGCCTAGAGTAATGCAAAAATCAGATATGTTTTTTGCATTATTTCAGACCAGACCAGCATGCAGCGCATTAACAGTGGAAACTGCTCACAGCATACCAGTAAAATTCAAGTTCTACAGTCTTACAAAATGAGTGGCAAATTTTATCAGTGCTGTGAAATGAAGAAGATACCATTTTAGGTACTGTGAATCTGTGATTCTCAATCAGAGAGCATTGATGTTAGCAGAGAAACGTGAGGAAATTTGTTTTGTACAGCCTTTATTAACTACACCATTTATGAGACAAAATGGCAATAATTTAATTTATGACCTTGTGAATCTGTATCCCTGAAATAATGAAGTCTCGCTGAAATAATTCTCACTCTCTCCCAAACTTTGCCGCTATGATTTTGGTCAAGAATAATTAGCTGATAACTCATTTCAGCTTTACAGTTAGTTACCCAGTATTCTCAGATTTGACCTTCTTCATCAGCCTGAGTTACTGTACCTAGTTTGGCTGTATGCTTACCTCTCTCATCTTATTTTCTTTCCTTCTCAGTTAAAAAAATATATTAGAAAAATCATTATGCTCTGTGCCAAATAAATTCTTGGTGAAATACTCTCTATAATACTTTGACTCTTCTAGTATCAGAACATGACCTGCAGTGTATCAAACTGATTTGATATTTTGAGAAATTTTCACATGTTTTGTTATTCTGGTTGAACATTAAGAAGAATAGAGAAGGAAAAGAACACAACTTTGTTCTGAAGGAAGAACAAGTTCTTCTTCCATTTTTATAGAAATTTTTTAATACATATGCCTTGCTGCTTGTGTTTGAAGCCTGAAGAAGAGTTGGTCTATAATTTTTTTTCAACTTCATTAACTAATCTACTAAAAAAAGTGTTTTATGAACTTTTAATGTTCATGGCTGCAGCACCATTGCCACTGTAATAGTGATACTCTATTGTGATTTATAGAAAGCAGTTTTTGAACTCTTATCAAAGTGTAAACATATTGCTACCATTATCTGTACAGCTACAACCAAGAATTTTCCAGATGTGGGACTTCTGTATAAGAGGGATGAGGACCTGTTGACATGAGTTCAGAGGACCATGAAGATGGTGAGAAGGCTGAAGTACCTCTCCTACAAACGCAAGCTGAGTGAGTTGGGGGTTGTTCAGCCTGGAGAAGGGAAGGGTCTGGGGAGACCTTATAGCACCTTTCAGTACCTGAAGGGGCCCTACAAGAAAGCTGGAAAGGAGCTTGTTACAAGGGAATGTAGGGCAATCAGTAATGGTTTCTAACTGAGAAAGGTCAGGTTTAGATTAGATATTAGGAAGAAGTTCTTCACTATGAGAGTGGTGAAGGACCAGCCCAGCTTACCCAGAGAAGTGGTGGCTGCCCCATCAGTGGAAATGTTCAAGGCAAGGCTGGATGGGGCTTTAAGCAACCTGGTCTAGTGCAACACGTCCCCGCACATGGCAGGGAAGTTGGAACTAATTATCTTTAAGGTCCCTTCCAACCTGAACCTTTCTATGATTCTACAATTCTATAATCATTAAAAAGTTTATCCTGTAGCAGAACACTCTGACCAACTGAAGTTTGTACAATCACATTTTTCTGTGAAGTGCGAGTCATGCAGGGAAACTATTGCTATCCTGTGGCACAATAACTTTTAAGCTGCAGTATACACTTGAAGATGTATAGTGCACAGCATAAATCAGTGAAAAGGCAATAAGTTTTGTTATTTCTTTTTTTACTGTAGTAGAACTGGTTCTAATA
>JAOXXN010000395.1:27102883-27136023 GCA_026770055.1 Myrmophylax atrothorax
GAGCAGTAGCTTTATCTGTGTTTCATATGAAACACTAAGTTCATCAGGATCAAGAACTACAATTTCCATGAGAAGTACACAGCTACAAGGAAATGTACCTTTAATGTTGAAATAGTTCAACATGAAATATTTTGAGTGATTTTCAGATATCTGAAAAAAAAATAAAAATTCTGCACTTTCACTCCCCAAAACTGAAGTGAGCTGTTTTATTTTTGAGGTCTCTCTGCTTCATTTTAGTTGTTTTGCCTTATTATTATTTTATTATTTGACATATTATTTCCATCTAGCACCTAAAATGACTGATTTCTGCCCCCAGGTAAATTGCTTCCTTTTCTGATGTCTTTTTCTTGTAGATCAGAGATCCAATATGGCCATGATCTTGAAAGGGAAGCACCAAATACACAGCTCATTTATCAAGGCAAAAGTGTTTAACTATGACCTTAAGCACATGCTGCTGCTTGTTAGTTTAACAGAAGCTACACAAACATGATAAAAGGTAACTGACCTTTATTCTGTGCTCTAGATACCTGTTTGATGATAGTCTCACTTTGTCCAGAGGTTTAACAAGTGTTTACTTTTTAACTAACTCTCTGATTACACGATCCTCTCTTCCCTGACTCTCTTCCTTCATCATATGATACAGCTTTTTCTTAAGTCTCTGACATTTCAAGTGAGGGTCACTGTATTTATGCAGTGCTAAGAACTAGGAACAGTTTAATGTGCTGAGTGTACTCTTCCCCATTGTTCTGCAAATTAGTCAACATGAAACCAAATAGTGATAATGTGTTGTTATGATTAAGGTTAATAAGCTACTGATTATCTCCACAGACTACTGTTCCAGACACGTTATTTAAATGGATTGCTTTTTCAAACTAGTTGATAAAAGATCCAAATTTACCCCCGTTGTGATAAAAGATGTTGTAAGCCTTTAGAAAGATAGGGAAGCATTACACAATAGGAGCAGTTTACCCTGTCCAATACATTACAGCTTTATCTCATGGTGACAGTAGCACACTACAGCTCCAGAAAACGTTGTCTCGTAACAAAAGGATGCTCCTACATGTCTCTGATATCAAGCCACTTGAAAGAGACACTTCTCTTAAGAAACCTATTGTTATGTTTCTGGTGAGTGCAAGAAATTTAACAAATGATTGTGTTCAGTTAACAGTGCTTTCCAAACTTAATCGACATGCAAGGCCACTAGTTTCATGCAACTGGACATCACTAGCGTGAATCCAGTAGCTCAAGTCCACCATCTTTCAGACTGAAGATAAAAGAGCTTAAAGACTTTCAAAAAACCCAACCCCAAACCTAACCATAATTTTAGGTGACTCCCTGTCAAAACTGCCATCCTGAAAAAAAACGTTTCCTAACCTTGAAAATTAAGAGTTTGGGTTTTTTTAAAGAACAAGATTAAAAAACCACCAGCAACCTATATACTCATAGGATATGTAACTCTCAGATAAACATAGAATTCTCTGTATAAATTATACTTTTTTGGCCCAAGTAGTAGCTTTATAAATCATTTCAGATAATTTTCATTTTTGAAAACACTAACCAGAATACCTTTTTCTTCTCCAGCTGTTGAAGAGGATACTTTCCTTTGGCACCCAGTAAAATCTATATTTCTCTTATTCACAATGCTTCATGCCATATTTTTTATTAGACCCAGGAAAAAAACTGAGAACTTGAAAAGCTCTCTCTGACATTTTAGCTGAGTGTTCTGAGAGCGACCCACTGGGTCACTACTGACAAGCTTGTATTGTTACGCTTTATGGTGCTGTTTGGCACTTACATACCCCAAAGAAGAGAAGCTGAACACTGAGCACTTGGTCTTCCAAAGAAAGCAAGTTGCATGATGCAAAAGTGCTTTGAAAATCAATTATTAAAAATCCAGAGATGACAACTCATATACATGTATGGAAGTCAATAACAGTTAAGCATTTAATCCTCAGGGATCACAGCAGACAGTGGCAGAAAGGATCAAGGTCAGAGAAAATAAGTCAAAGTGATGGTGAAGACCAAATACAAACTAGTTTATCCCTAAGAAAGGAAAGCTTGCAATAGCTTCAATAAACTGTAGTACACCATGTGACAAGACACAAAAAAAGATAAGTTTAATTTCAAAGTGCATCTCCTGCATTTGTTTAGAGAGGTCCATTTTACTTCAGTTCATGTTTTTGTTACAAAGCATGCATGTGAATTACTAAGATCTCAAGTTCCAACCATTTATTTTTCAAATATCTCTCACTTTTTTTTTCCATAACCACTTCTACAAGACGTAAGTATGAAATCATGGAAGTCTGATATTTGACTGACAAACTGGTTTTCTTAAGCAGACAGGAAAACTCAGGTTGCATACCTGTATCACAGGGTGTTTGGGTGGAAGAGAATTAGTAAGATAATTAATTATCTTGTGCATTTTTGAAGGAAATAGATTTGGAAAGTAAGTATTTTACTGTTGCTGCTGAATGCAAAATTAAAATTCAAGAGCTGGTGATGCAACTACTCAACTGCACATATGTAAGATCGCCACTTTAATAAGTAATGTGACACAGTATGTGTCTCAATATGTCTCTCCTACTTAGACAATTTATTAAATATATATATATACCTATCCATATAGGATAATTAGCCCAAAACCACACTGGGATCATTTAAATGATCATCATTATAAAGTTAAGATAAAGAAATATTCTTTCAAAAAAGTCAGTTCAGAATTCATAGGAGAAAATTAGGGCTTCAAAATTCACATGCTGATAAGAATTCTGAAAATTGTATACCAAGTGTACACAAGCCGCATTTTCACTCACAGTACTTTATAAAAATGTAGACCACTAGATTGTCACTAGCTAGATTAGAAGTAAAGATAGGTTTTAAAATATATCAGATAGCTATAAGCAAGTAATCTATCTTTTTCAATAAGATAATTCTTTCTTTTCCTCAGAAAAAAAAAGATTTTTTTTAAATCTGAAAAGTCATTTAAAACCTCAAATTAAAGTGGCTCTTTTGTAATTTAGAAAATTCAAAATAACCCTACATTGTTTAAAAAGAGCAAAGAAGTGTGATATCTCTGCTAGAAGATTAAAGAAGACACTTAGTGTTGAGTGACTTATCCATAGAATCACAGAATATGTTGAGTTGGAAGGGACACAAAAGGATCATTGAGTTCAACCCTTAGCTCTGCACAGGACCATCCCCAAGAGTCACAACATGTGCCTGAGAGCATCATCCAAATGTTTCTTGAACTCTGTCAGGTTTGGCACTGTGACCACTTCCCTGGGGAGGCTGTTCCAGTGCCTAGCTACCCCCTGGGTGAAGATCCTTTTTCTAATATCCAACCTAAACATGCCCTGACACAACTTCAGGACATTCCCTTGGATCCTGTCACTGGTCAACACAGAGATCAACGTCTGCCTCTCCTTTTCCCCTCATGAGGAAGTTGTAATTGCAATAAGGTCTCCTCTCAGTCTCTTCTCCAGGCTGAATGGACTAAGTGCCCTCAGCCGCCCCTCATACGTTTTTCCCTCAATGCCCTTCACCATCTTCTTTGCCATCCTTTGGATGTTCTCCAATAACTTTATGTCTTTCTAATATTGTGGCACCAAAAACTGAGCACAATATTCAAGGTGAGGCTGCCTCAGGGCAGAGCAGAGTGGGACATCCCCTCCCTCAACCAGCTGGCAATGCTTTGCTTGATGCCCCCCAGAACAGAGTTGGCCCTCCTGGCTGCCAGGGCACTGCTGACTCATGTTCAACTTGCAGTCAAACAGGACCCTCAGTTGCAGTTTTGCAATATTCTACCATGTCAGTCAAGTTGTGTGTGTTCTTTGTATGTGCAATACATCAAGAGACATTCAATATAAAGCTATGAACTCTAAATCAGAATTTTCTATAAACTGCTATGGGCTAGGAGAATAATTTGGAGAAGTATCATTACATATTTGTTATGTTTTTACACTTTGTCAAAGAGGCAGCCACTGTAAGTCAATGGAAAAGATGAGAGATTGGACTATATGCCTCCCTTTGAATTCCTGATTGACTGCAGCCTTTTAGGACTTCTCTTGCCACAGACCTCAGACAGTAGAAATGGAACTTGGAGACACTGAAGCACCACTTTTGTTTGCATGGGCAGATTCTGAGTGTCATTGTGGTGGGAATGGAAGGACCTCCTCCCTTGACAGCCTTCTTTCTGTAGGGATTGGAAGGAGAATGGAAAAAGACAAGCCTACTGTTAGGGCACACTGAGGATATAAACTTCTGAAGTATTTCAGAGTTGCTCCCTGGAACAAAAAGGGGAGCAGGGAAAGGATGTCTCTTGGGAGTCATAATTCACGTTCCAGTCTGCTTATTGAATGGGGCAGCTCCTTGAAAGATTCATAGATTTTAAGGTCATTTATGATTGTCTTGCCAGGCTTGTGTGACACAAGCCATAGAATTTCATCCCTTCAGTGTTGCTTTCCAACCCATTAGGATTATATATTACTCCAACTATATATATACTTAATGATTCTCCAGTAATAAAAGAAATAAAAACTTAATGGCCATAAACAGAGCAACTTTTCTGGGGCTACTGAAGACCAAATAGTGTAGTGTTGCTCTACAAATTTTAAGTCATTTGAATGGAAAAATACCTAAAAATACTTTGAAAGCTCCTGGTAGGCTTTCTTTGTGTAAACTGAAGGCAGTGAAGGGAAACAAAGCAGCCTGTCCTATTATCTTGCTATTTGGGGGAACAGTATCCATTTTCCCATCCGTGCTTGTGGTGCCCTTTGCTGAGTTACTGCCACAGATGTAAGCAAAGGGGCACAGAGAAGGAGTAGAAGTGGCTGTACTATCATTGTAGAAGATGAATGTAGTGGCACTTCTAATTTATTTAGTATTCAGGATTTTGACTTTAATTAGGATTCTTTTGTCACATCATTCATCAAACACACTTGAAAGAGATGGAAATTAACACCAAAGTTTCTGTTGCCTCAGGCATACTTTTAGTACTTCTACTCATTTTGGTTTATTGTTTAGTTCATTGAAAGAGTTTATATGTGATAGTTCACTTAGCTGTAACTTAGTTACAAAAGGGGTAAAATGAAGACATGCTCTTTAAAAGTGCTGTTTTGTGATGCTCCTGTAGCTCCTAACACCCCTTTTATTAAAAAATAGTTATTTTTCTCTTTTTTTTAAAAAAAAAATATTACTGACTTCTGAGTTGTATAATGTAATACTGTATGCAAGTTTTCACCCTAAGAAGTCACTATTGAGACTTTTGTCACTGCTGGAATGCTTGTAAGTCACTGACTATTACTTATAAATTGCACTTGTGCTTAAATGCAATGATGTAACTTATTTGTTGAAATAATTTTGTTTAGGATGAAGCTCAACATAGCTACAATAATACTGTCTGCATGGGGGAAAGTTCATATTAATTATTACTCTAGTTCCATGCCTGCCATTTTACAATTTACACTCTTGTGGCATAACAGCAACTACATTGATATGTGATGCTCCTTATATGTTGAACTTCCAGCTCATATAGCAAGGGTCCAGTGAGACATTTGAATGTAAAGAATGTGAACCTATATTAAAGTCTGAGGCTGCACAACATATCACCAAGGTTACTGCTGTCAGCACAAAAATCAGTAGCCTATGTCCAAAATTCATGCTCAGTTTAAAATCAAAAGGATTATTAAGCAAGTATTCCAGGGAGCTCTGTGATTATTCAAGCCTGGTTTGTGGTGCTTGTGGAGATGAACTGCACAGTCTAAGCAGGCCCAAATTCTGATTCTAGGTTTTCTTGCAGTTTTGGATTCCGAAAATTTCTTCCTTCTGGATTTACTGGTGTCCAGTGAGATGTGTAATTTTATGTAGTTTTTCCATAAGTAGCATCTCTCTCTTTCTCTCTCAATTTATGTTTTCTGGTTTCTGAATTTAAAAAAAAAGAAAAAAACCACAATAGTGAAGTTCAAAGAAACTTCTCCCTTTTTCTCTGATCTTTTCAATATGTGCCTGAAAGTTAAATAGACAAAGAAGTAGAAACTTTTCCACATATCCACTCGTACATAATTTTTCATAAGAAATGTTGCTAATACCTAATTGGTAATATTTTGGGGATATTTAAAACTGGCATTTTCATTATCAAAACTTTTGAATAGGTCTGGAATATCTTTCCCGCTTTTCATCTACATTACAGGAGCTAGAAATCATATTTCAAAAAGGCAGACATTCTAAGAGAAAACATTTTAGTGCTGCATGTTGATTGTGTACTGAAAAGTTATAACAATCACAAGTCTAAAACACAGTCAGTGCTTTGAAATTAAAGATAAATTTCTACTCTACAAAACATATAGAACAATTTTTAAATCATCCTCCAAGTAATAAATAAGAAACATTTGAGAAAACTAGAATTACCTATAAGCTCATCTACCTCCTGGTTAAATCAACTAAACGTTTCAACTGACATAAGTGGGAACAAGATCAAACTCCTCACAGGTTTCTGAAAGAAAACCAAAGAAACCACACACTTTGTACACCATCATTCAAATATGAGAAACTAATCAGTTTCAGGACCCTTTCTTTGCTCTGATTGACTTCTGCAGTGTATAAACCCTGAAGTATAATACAGCATTTCTAAGAACTCAAAATATATATTTTAATTATAACGCAACTAAAAATAATAGTCCCCAAAATCAGCTAGTTACAGATTGTTTCAAATAACTGGTATACTGAAACACAAGTATTTTGGTGAAATAATTTAGTCTTAAGAAAAATCCTTGGCAACAGAAACTGCAGTGGTGGTTGAAAGATCTTTTCTAATAGGACATCACAAAAGCGTATTTCGTGGGTGCCTAAAGCCAGTACTGGGTATAAATAAACTGTAGCTCTGAGAATATTATCTATGCCTTGTACTTCAGAGCTGTCAGTCAGTATTTTTGATCATTAGCCATCTGTGATTATCTTAATTTTTGCCAGCAGGAGAAGGAACTCTTTTCCACCAGGGAGCTCTGTTATTACAATATAATTTATATGTAAAGAGCTCATTTCATTAGAGGGAAAAAAAATTTACATAGGTTTGTTGGGGTTATTTTTTAGTTTAAAAGAAACTTTCACCCTTTTTTTTAAATTTATATCCTTAGCATGGTCCATGTAAAAGCAATTAACATCATACTGGTGGGTTAACAGTAATTTTGTGTCTTTATTCTAGTTTCTGTTTAGCATTCATTAGGGGAGATTTAGAAACTGAGCCCATCATGAACCTAAAGAATTTAACTAAAGAAATTACTATTTTTCAGTTTCACTCAAAATTGTGTTATTTTAGACCCAAACTATGTCATTACCATATACCAGTGAAAATCTTTAAAGTGTCATTTTATATTTGCTTTTCATCAGTCTGTTGAAATAATGATTTTATAATGACTTTGTTTTTCAAATGAATACTTGTGGTAATGAAAATGTTGCACCTCCTTGTTTTACTAAAATGGAACCATTCATTGTTATAGCATAAAGCTCTTATTGTAAATGTTGACATTATAAAGGGAGTAAATTGGTTGATAAGAACACTAGGATTAAATAAGTTCATTTATAAACTTGGCTATTTCTGACTTTTTTCCCAAACTATCACTGTTTTGTCAATGGTGCCAAGTATCTGTTGTGACTATTTTTGGCCTCAGATCTTAAACGTCTTAAAACTGGAAAGTATTCAGGTGAACCCTAAAACAAAATCTGTATCTGTATGACTGTACAGATGATGCCTGTGTTTAATATCTTCAAAAGGCTACGGAGTTCTGTGTACAAGAATAGCTTCTGCGGTTTTTTATGCATACACACAAGTCTTCTGCCTCATGCACCATAACTCTGGTACAAATAATATCTGTAGTTTTATTTCTTCTCTCACGGATCTGCAAGAAGACAGTTCTAAAAGCCCTGGAAATTTACTACTGCAGTTGAATTGCCTTTTTTGGTATGACTAAGCTTTGAGGCTGTGACTACATTAAGTTCTTGAACTTACATTATGTATTTGACTTCTGAATTTGAATCAAATTTATGATCTAACATATAAGGTCACGTGAACAGCCACTGTCAATTATGCACATACTTCAGTTTTTACGGACCATTTCTGGTTTACCCTATCTGATCATATGGATTTATGACATATAGCTATGCGACAGATAGCAGCTCTTCCCTTGTCTTTAATCAGTAGGATGAGGTGCATTTCAGTAAGCAGTGTGAGAATTAGTTATGAAAGCTTCCTATTAAAAGACAAATACATTGTGAGTACATGCACTTTCTCTCTATAGTTACATTAAGAGGAAAACAGCAAGAAGAAAAGAGATATATTTAAATAGAAAGAAATTTCTAATGTAATATTTAGTTGCTGGTGCTAACAGCTAGAATTGGACTCAATGTTCAAATCTTCAATCCCAGCTGTCTTGGGTTTGGGCCTTACTATTGTCTGATTCTCCACAAGGAGATTCCTAAGCAATAACAGTGTTGGAAAAGATTTCTTTTCCCCCCTCCTTACTCTCTTTCTTGATGTCTTGTAAGGGATTTATTTTTTTTTTTCATTTTGATTGCTATGTAATACAAGATTCTCAGTACTTGTAGCAACTCACATAAGTGAAACTCAACAAGAATAATTATGTGAGGCAGACAACCTGTCTTGACTACCTGATGACCACACTACAAATAACTGAGTGGGAGGCGGAGAGATCAGTTACCTTAGGTTAACTCTTGCCCTGTCCCAGTAGGTGAGGGTGAGAACTCTCCTGGACCTTCTTCTTTAAGTCAGTTTTGTTCAGAAGGGGCCAAATCCATTACACAGTTCACAGCAAGGTAAAGAGGAACAGCTGGGAGATTCACTTCAGAAGTGCAGGTGTGATCTAACACAAAACACTAATGCAGACACACACCTTTGCTGAAATTAGCAATAATAAGGACAGCAATAGGTCATGTATGCTTACGTCACAAGTATGTACTATCATAAAAAGGGACAGTTAAAAGGGTTATGAAAACAACATTCCATAAGCATCTTTGAACATATGATAACTTGAAAATTGTAGCAGCTTGTGAATTGTGTAGCTAATAAAGTAACAGAATTTGACAAGGTTTTCTACATTTTTTTTTACAAAACTGTCTTCATAAACTATCCTAGTTCTGTTAAACAATTTGGGAGAAACTGAAAATAATTCACTTTTACCTGTTTATTCTCAAACTTGATTTAATTTGATTGAATCTTTATTTATTCTCATGTGGCTCCTGGAGCACTTGCAACCTTCCATAATTCTGGTCTATCAGGACAAATCTGCAAGTAAAAAAAAAAAAACCTCCTCACTTTTATCAGTGGATATTCAATGAATGGCAGGTGGCTAATAAAACACTTAGTGAATTGTTTCAATTATATTTCTCTCCCATCTCCCAGAACTTGAGAAAGTTTTAGAAAGCTGGAGAGGAGCAGGATGGGTTTATTTTCTGCTTTGATTCTGTTCCAACGCTGTTTCCTTCAGAAAAGATTAGATAGAATTTCACTGTCTTTTATGCATGGATGATATTTAAACTGGTACAACAAAGGGTACATTGTAGTGCAGTAGGGATGTACATCACAATAAATATGAAAGCAAAAAGATAAATTTGCTGCACCAACTCAAGAATATAAGGAAGCTTTTAACCTGAGTCAGCTGACAGACTAAGAACAAACTTCTTTTCTCCTGAGAATGAAATAGAAATTTAACAGGTTTAGCTGTAGCTATGTTTTCTGCCATTTGTTCGCTTCATAAAATTATGTTAATACAGTGCTCCAAGAAAATAATTAACTGGCATGTTCCACATTCAGCTCAAAATCTTTTTTTTCCTTTATACTGTTGTTTTCACTTGTTCCTTATTTCATGTGACAAAGGGAGCATGAAGAGGGCACATATCCCATATTAATGAGTATTTCAGGTTGGGCTAGAGGTTCTTAATCAGAATTAACATTCTTCTATGAATGAAACTGCTAAAGTTTCCTACACATAATCTCTGTCTAAAGGTGCACCAATTTGAAAATTTTAAAATAATCATGTTTAATTTCTTTATTTTCAAGGATTTTGATTGAGATCTATAGATTTGGCAATTTTAACCTGTGAAATATCAACTGGTTTTATAGAAAGATGTGAAGAAATATTTTGATATATAGTTATAGTAAGAAGTTTTATTCTGTAATAATCTTATGCTGCTGAAGTATCTCCATAGAGCCATAAAGACATAGTGTAGTTTGGAGATATCAGCAGACTGAGGATCAAGGGATAGTAATTATGCACTCACTATCCTTCCTTGTTCTTCTTTGCAAAGTGAGGTGTTCTTTGCAAAGTGAGGTGAGCGATACCTCCTTGTTCCTAAGAAAACCATACAAAACCTTAGGCAATAAGATTAATTGTGATAAAGAAAAAATAAAGGAAAATATATGAATAAATGGATTAATTTAAAAAGGTGAAACTTAGTTATTCACAATTCACATAGAGTGAGACTGAGACCCATTTCATTTTCTGAGTGCCCAATATTGCACAGCATGAATTTCTGCAAAATGCAGTTGGCTTTAGAGGACATTTGAGAGAGCTTAAAAGGGAAATTAAGTACACTTTAGAAGGTGTGTCATTCAATACAAAGGTTAAAACTTCAAGGAAACTTGGTCATTTTCCATGAAGATAAGAAAGGTGTTGGTTCTATTCTTCCTTTTTTTTTCCTTCCCCCCTTTCCCCACCCTAGTTTTACAGCTCTTCACCATGTTTCTTACTCTATCAAATGTGTAGCCATATTGTGCTTTCTGTTGGAAGATGTACTCCATTTGAATTTTTCTGATGTGATGTTAATATATTTGCATTTCTTTAAGATCTAATCATTATGTTTTCTAGCCTTTAGACTTTAAAATTAAATTACAATCCTTAGAGAAATGTTTTTGTTGCAACTTAACTTGTCCATCCCATGTTCATTTGTTTCATACATCTTAGTTAACTGTTAGATATCTCAGAAAGACCTGGTTTTCCATATCCCACAAAAAGGGCATGAGAGAGAATTTCCTTGAGAAAGCTTAAGAGTGTCCTCTTATTTAGGTTCTGAGAGGTGGATGCTGTCTGAAGAGATGAGGACTAGTATATTTTCCTTTCCATTTTCAGTTACAGGTATAATCCCCTGAAGAGGGAGGCAGGCTTCTCCTGGGCTTCAAATGCTAACCTAGGACTCAGAACAGAAGGGCTCCATATCCTGCTGTGCTGCAGTCTTCTTTAACAAGCAATCTGATATTTCATTTCCCCATCTCTGACAATGGCATCTATTCACCTATATTCTAGGGATTTTTTTCAGGTAAATGTACATAAATACTATCATTCTTAAGAGGATTACATTTAAGATATACATATACAAGACTTTATCAAGATGCCTCTATATTTAATAGTTTTAGCTAAAGATTGTAGCCTATAATCAAATCTGAGTTTACACTGTTTACTATATTAGGAATTTCACTTGACTATGAGGTTTCTACTCTGGAACTTAACAAGATACATTTGTTCCTTTAGTTCCAAGGCCAGTAGCAAACAAATGTATTATTTAAAAGGAAAGAAAATACAGCCTGCTGGGCATTAATTTGCTTCTTTGTATTTACAGTTCTAGAAAAAAATATTTCCTTGTAAAACATTCAGTAAATACTTTAAAGCATTCAACAGAGGGGCGGCAACAGAGAGATTATTCAAAGGAGACCTGAAGCCAGAAATACTGAGATACAATGGGGAAAATTCCTGCCATTGTAGTTCAAGAAGTGTCACCTTCAAAGGATAATTAAGAACTTTGGGGGAATGAATTCATCTTCAAGGGACACTCTGAGACATTTGGTCTCTGAATTTTTGTATCTCAATTTGGTATCCAAAGTTAGGTCATTATGACTTTGCTCTTTCTCCCCCTAACCCTATTTTATTTTACTATTGCTTGAAAAATGTAGCCAGTGTGATATAAGTTCGTTAGCTCTTTTATCTCCAAAATCCTCATGCCTTCCTCCTCCAAGTTTGTTGCTAACAGTTCCATTGATTTGCTGTGCAATTATTTCACAGATGTATACCCTGAAATGTTCAGAGGACTCAAGAGCAGGAGAATTATATGCATTTTATGGCACTGTAGGAAGTTTTTAAAGAATTTAAATTATTTTTTTACTCTTGTCTTTTGATTACCTGATGAGGAAAAAGTAAGAAAAAGCCAAACAAAACTACCATGCCCTTTCCCATATTCCCTCTTTCAATGGTTCCTTGGGAAGACTACAGTTCTCCAGAGCTGATTTTCCTAATAGAGTCCTCCCTGACTATTTTGGACAACTGTCATGTCCCCTGGCTCTCTCCATCTTGTAATGAAAATAGACCTATTGCCAGCAACACCTTGCTGATTGCTGCATACCTGCTGCTAAGGATAATCTGTGCAGTGTAAATGAAGACTTCAGTAGCTGTGGTAGGAAAAACAAAAAAAAAGCTACAGAAAAGGACTAATATTCAGCACTCATATAAAACAGCCAATAACGACATAATTCTGATTAGCTGAAAATGTGTAAACTGTAAAAAGGGTCTTTAAGTCCAAAATCTTAATTATACCAGATATCATACATAAGTGTTTTGACCTGAAAAATTAACCACATATGTTTTAGCTTTTCATTTACCTGATCCCATATCAAGAATCAGTGTCTATTTGTTTTCTTTATTGTTCTGTCAAATATTTATTACTGGATTGCTTTCTATTGTTTGAAATTAAGAAATAAATGAATTTGCCAATGTTACTCTTCAGAATATTGTGGCCATTAGGAACGTGGATGTTCATATTTGTTATTCATCCCCAAATATACTTTGATATAACCTCTTACCTCAGAAAGAGTGAAAGATACAGCAACATTACACATCACAATAGTGACTTGGAATAGGAGACTGACACACTGGCAGTTCCAGACAGCAAAGCTGTCTGTTGTGTATAACCTCAGTTCAGTGTGGTTTGTCCTATCTATGCCATGCAACCTGTCCTTCTGCCTTCTCTTTGTCCCATGTTAAGAGAACAATATGACACTCATGGGTGCAAAGGCATTTATCACACATTTTTCCCCATTCAAGATTTGTAGATAAAGGCAAGCATATTATTTCTATCTACTGAATATCTCCTGTTATATTTTAGCTTCATTATCTTGGTGCAGCCTGGGATTTAATTGGAAGTAGAGTAGAGGAGTAGAGGGAGCAACAGTCACTAAGAACTTAACTATCAGTAAGGAAATGCATTGTCCTACTGAAAAACAAATGAAAAACCCTAGATTACACATTCAGTGTGTTTTCTAGAGTAGCAATTCAGGTGTGTTTGAATAATTACATAACCTTTTACCTGCAGGTGACACATAGAGCTTTCATTTCTGTCTTGTGCAAAGAGAGAAGCAAAAGAGCTGTATCAATAATCTGTGTATTTTATATTCCTTAATACTCTATCCCTATTTTAGTCTCATGAGTTGGGGTTCTATCCGCACACATTTTCCTTTTGTCTTCAGAATAATATTTGAGGCATCTGCTGCCTGAAAACTAGTGTTTCATCTTGATCCTCTCTAATTATCCTTCCAAATCTGTCTCTTTTCACATTTCTTATCAGCCTCCACAACAAATTGTTTAGACATTGTAAAATGCTGGTCTTCCAAGTAATACTGCATTTTAATATGACTAGACTATCTCTCCTCCAACTGCTTTAGCTCTTTTCACTTCTAAAGACATAATAATCTAATTTATAATGCATTTTCTGAGGTTTTAAAAAAAAAATCTCCTTACATATACCACTAACCAAAATGTAAACCTTTTGCTCACAGCAGCAACTCACCAAAATGAAAACAGATCCAAGCAATGCAGTTTGAAATGTCCAAAGCCTTCAGACACACAACTGCAGTCTACAGGAAAAGAATTGAAGCAAATGCTCTAGGTTATAACTACTGAAGGTTTTACTGACTGCCCAGGAGACCTGAAAGGTCCTGGAAGATCTGAAAGGCCCTAGTCTCCTTTACAAATTGATCAACTTCCTTACTTTTCAGTCAGCAGCCCACTCAGCCAACAACGCCAAAAGGCTTGTGGGACAGTGAGACTCTCAGCTCCATCCTTCTTTCTTACCACAGTGGGCCAAGCTGCATTTGTGAGTTTTTCCAGTTAACTCTTGACTTTTCAACATGTCCTAGTTCAGCAGGTGGCACCACTTTAGCACTGTGTGGGTGTGACTAAAGCCATGTATTCTACACCCTCTATTCATTTCCCATGAACTGTTAACAATGGACCATTTGAAGTAGCTGCCCAGGGCACACCCAACCCCTTAGGGTGTGAGCTGGGTGTGAAAGACACCTGTGAGATAAGAGCTGTGATAACTCCCTCCCAGCAAGTTGTTAGCACCTCCACACCCAGCCTGAGTTGTCATGTCTACTAATCAATGATTCCAAATACCCTATGACTCACAGAGTGAGATTACTCATTGTGTAACTCCCCGCCCTCAGGGAGGTACTGGGCGGTCCCACCTGGACCTGAGGGGATATAATCTTGGGTGGGGTTTGGGGACTTGGGGAATCACTTGTTGGATCCAGAGGTGGACCAGAACCTCAACAGGAGGAGACCACCACTTTCAACCAGACTGCAACCGTCATCTGCACCAACAGGTTTTTCACTTCCTTTTACTTTGGACTTGGGGGGAACCATGTGGGGTTCAGAACAGGGGCCAACAAACCCCTTTGTGTTCGTGCCCCAAGGTGCTGGGTTATACTTCTGGGTTTTGTGGGTTAAAACCAATTTCTTTTTGTGCTATTGCATTTATTGTAATTTTGTTATTAAATTGTAACTCTAATTTACAATCTCTTTTGTGTTGGGTCCATTTCTCCTGCCGGTTTACCTTTAAACCAGCACACAACAAGTCAGAATTCATCAAAAAATACTGAACTGTTTATCAAAATAAGGGAACTTTTTACATTTATTGTTTGGTGTTTGTTGAGTTCTTGAAAGAACACTTTGATTTGTTTTATGTCTCTCCCAATGAGTAGTGCCCAGGAAGAAAATCACTTCCAAAGCAGAGCTGTCAACAGCATCACTGCTGCCTTGAATAGTGGAGTGGTTTACCATTGTTTTTGAGGTTCTTTTGACGTTTCCATAGCCCAGAAGGCTTGGAGCATCTTTACAGTGCAGTGGATATCATTTCTGTTCAGCTGTAATTATAGTTCTGGAAAGATCTGGACCCCAGCAGAGTAGGATTGTGCTTCTACTCACAGCCATCTCTGCTAATAAGATTTTTGTTTACTTGCTGGTGGTGGAATGAAACCAGGCCCAAAGATTAAAAATCATTTTTCTTTTAGATTTACATCAGTTTTATGTATCTCTTGAATATTACATTTTTAAGAAGTAGTAATAACAATGATAAAAATAAGTGAAAATAATAATGAAACTAAACCAGTGAGTTTTGCATCCAATGAGTGAAAAAAGACAGTGGCTGTCACTTCTGTTCAGAATAATTTATATGTTGTGTGACTTATCCTACTGGGGTTATAAGTGTTGACAAGTTAACATCAGGGCAAAGGTACACTGGGCTGTCAAGTTCCTATTTTCTGCTTCTTGCTTTTCCACAAAGTGCTACAAAGATTGATTGATTTGATTTTTAAGAGTTCAGTTACATCACAGTGGTGCTGTCTTCAATATGAATTAAAAGAGTAAAATTGTTTAACTTGTTTTCATGTTGACAGGATCTTTGCACTCCAGGCAATCACTATGCTTTCCTTGCAGCTTTGCTCTTTAGCCATTCAAATGTGGAATGTCACTCAACCTTGTCATATGTTTTTCTTGATGTCCCTTATTAGTCGCCACTACTCCTTTCAGGAATCTAACAAATGTGGATACCCTTTTGTCAGTCAGTTGCTCTGGCTGTTTGCCATTTTAAGCTTTCTGTCCCAATGCTATCTTAAAGCAGTTTCTTAGCGGACATCAACTTTACTTTGTAAGTTATCAGTTAAGGCTTCAAATTATCACTGATGTGATAATTTATTTAAATTACTGTAGACATCCCAAATGAAAATTACGCATTTGAACTGTCACCCACAGTTTAATTTCAACTCAGCTCCAAAATTTTTCAGGTAATTAGGAAGTGATAATTCCATTAGGCATGTTGCTAGCTTGAGGTCTTTCTGAAAATGAGATTTAAATGTTTTCAGAATAATATTTAGGTAGTCATCCAAAATTCTGACCATCTTTTACATACTGAACTTTGTCCCATTGAACCTTTCAAATCTCATCTCTTGCACATACACTTTTAATGTCTATTTTACTCCATCTTCTGTACTCATTTTAGTATGGCATTCAAATTCATATATGCATCAGCTTTTATATACACAGAGTTAAATGATCAAAAGGAATGCACAAATAAAAGGTTATAACCCAGAACTGAAGACATCATAAACCAAAGGGGTTCAGACAAGATATGTAGGATACAGGAAGACTCAGACATAGTGTGTTGACATAGATCAGATTTCTGAAAAGGGTCAGGACAAAGTTGTGTGAAAGTAAAAATTACAGGGTTACTTAGAAATTTTAAGCCCATAACAGTGTTTTCTTTTGTTTTTCTCAAACTTAATGACTTCTTGTGTAAAAGTTTGAAAATGGATTGTGAAGTCATCACAACTAAAGCATAAAAAACTGTTGTATGCATATATAGCTCCTTATCGATGATATTACTTAACTGTGTTTAAATCTCAGTGATGTGAGTCAGTTTAAGCAAATACTTAAGCATCAAAGTAGTATAGACTGGTCAGTAGCAGAAATGCAGAGTTCATCATTGTCTTTCCTCAAAAATAGGACCTTAAAAGACTGAAAACTTCATAGCTGGAAAGACATTTTCATCCTAGCAAAGTTCTACTCTTTGCAGCTGCATTTTTGCTGATTCTCTGAAGTCAGAGTTAATTGATAGACAATTTGTCCTGTGGACTTTAAATAACATACTGAAAATCTCTGTTTTGGGGAGAGGCAGATTTAAAGTTAATTATTACCCAAAGTGACTTTTTCAAACTGAGTACTAGAGCTGGCAAAAAAATACTGCCATTGAATAAGAGTTCATTTCTGTGGATTTTTTTGGTTTGTTTGTTTTCGTCTGGTGTCTTAGACACTGAAAGTTAAAGTCCTGTTTCTGGGGTGTAATACAGTTCTTGGCCATAATGAAATACAAGCTACTGATTAGTTCATGCTTTGTATTTTGGCTACCTGAGCTTCTCCAGTTCACTTTTCAAAGACAGATTAGAAATCTGGGTTGAGTAGACACAAATTTTAAATAGGAATTTCTTATTACGGGATTCTGGTTCTGATCCCAGACTTTTTAGGCTCTTCAGCATTTCTGACCTGTAGTTTTATATTTGAGTGCAAACAGATTTTTCATCCTTCATGTCTGTAACTCTCTCTTCTCTACTATAAACCAGACTCCCTATGAGCTGGAAGGCAGGTTTCATTGAACACCTGAGACTCTGCACTCTGGCCTTTCAGTTCACTAAGTGATCTATTTTTTCCCTGTAGTGTCAGCATTTATCTCTGACAGCTTGCAATTTTGCCCATTTCTTTTGCTTTTCTGACTTCTAAAATAATAATGCAATAATATTCTGAACCAGATTAGAATCTATTTTCTTCATGCCTTTGCCTCTTATGGCAAATTATTTCCATATTTCTCAGTCACAGCTGCTTCTTGCTTCAAGGCAAGATTTGATTTCTATGGCAAATACCACAGCTTCCTGGAATGTTTTGCCTTTTTGGTTTTCCTTTCTTTCCACTAAGCTTAAACTGGAAATCCACATCAGTTGTTAGATATGCCCTGAAAATAAATCCCTGTAAATTTTCTTCTAGTTCATTTCAGCTTCCCTCTTTTTCCTGTCAACTCTCTGATCAGAAGGATATAACTTCTGCCATATTCATAGATAAAGACTTTCTCTGGGTTGCTAAACCCCTAGATTCTTTTGATTTTTGCAATTTATTTGCCCTCTGAAGTTGTATTCGTGTTTCATTTGCTTTAAAATTAAGTGGAAATTTACAAATAGATTTTCATGTGGCTATCGTTAATGAAGAGTGGTGGTTAAGACTACACATTTTAAAATGTTTTAATACAAGTTAAATATTAATTATCTAGTCTCTAATTTAGGCTGGTGATGACATAGTCCTAAATTGAAAAGATGCACCTATTGAAATATGCATGGACCTACTTCAATATGCTTAGTGTTGTAGTATAAAATGGGAACAATTAATTAAATAATTTACGTCAGAAGTTTAGAGGTAACAGTTATCTATCATTCTTATCTATATTGATTTTGTTCAAATTATGAATTACAAGGCAGAAATATTAACTCTTGCAGGAATGGTATATTATTATTTTCTAAATTTTATTGTTGTTTTCTTTATGTATCTATTACAGATATAAATTTATATCTATATTTATATTTTATCTATACTTTGAAATACATATATGTTCATATTTGACTGTTGATTGATTGCACTAAATCACAACTTTTAAGAGTGAGGATTTGCCATAAGATGACTACTGGTTGCCTTTGCAACTATTCATGGTGGAAAAAAAGCACACAATAACATTATTAACAGTTTCCAAAGAAGCCAACACTATTGTTTCCAGATTCATTAAGCTCAATTTTCTTTTTACACCCATTTCTGAAAATAGGCAGAAAGTCTTGCAGCCCTTTTGGTTTCAGTATGTATTAAAAAGTAGCAATTAGTTTTAGGTTTCATGTTTGGACATCCTCAAATTTGCATAATTTTGAACCAATACGCATAAATTAAGGTTTGACATGTGACTTTTATTTTACCAGTGAGCCAGAGTTTTACTAATCAGGTCAATGGTAGAAAAAGAAATAGTTTTTGTTTTTCTTATTTGCATTCATTTGCACTGCATCATATTTGAAATTAACTTTGTGGTCTATTTTTTCCTGAAGTACTTCTTAGGTTATTATTATTATTAATTATTATTATTATTATTATTTATTAAATATAGTCTGTGGAACACTGATTGTGTTGTATGCTTTCTCTTATCTCTGAAGCATAACCAATGAAGTATTGTGAATTTGGCACTGTGCAATGCTGCATTTTGCTTGCTGCGCAGCACTAACAAAGAACACATCAGTAGTCATGCCTGTCTCTCATTTAAATGCAACCTCAGAGTCACACTCCATGTTACAAATATCTGGGAGCTGTGTGATTAGTTAACATCTTTTGCATAACCCTTAAATTTATAGCGAGTTCTCAGGAGATAATTAGCTTTCTGGATACCTCTAGTGAAATGAACCATGCCTTAGAATTGGTAGGTACTGTATGTTCTACAACTCCAAGGACTAGTGGTATGAAAATACCTTTTTACATAGCTTACATGTCTTCTACATTGAAAAAAAATAAAATTAAAGAAAGAAATGAAGTCCTTACTATTTATTTGTTTGTTTGTTTATTATTATCAGAGTTGCCTTTCCTCCCTATCTTTTATGCTCTTTCCCATTTTGGCAGCTCTTCTGGTGTAAATAAAGGATGTTCAGCAGGCTCCAACCTTGCGTACTGAAATCTGCTCACCTCTGCCCCAGAGTTCGTGTGTCATATGCTAGGTGTGAGCAAACAGACAAAATACATCACAACTGAATAATCATGAGGCTGTGAGATGGTATTTTTCCTTAGCAAAAGCTTGAGGCTTCAGTTCTTTGTATGATTTACGGAAAACAATGTTTTCCAAACATTTTCCAAATGGTTTTTATCTCTTGAAATAATTTCCAAGCCATATCCATGTGCAACATTTTAAAGCTTTTGATCCTGCTTTGAAAAGGCTATTCTGAGTCTTCAGTGTTTACAATATTCTCTTTTAGCACTGGAAGTATCTGTATAATAACCTCAAAATTAAAATGTTTTGGAAGCTTCTAAAAATAATTTATAACTGCAGCTGTCAGGAAACAGCATTTTGATAAAATTGAACTTTTTAAAGGAAAGTATCAATTTTGATTAAATTTGCTTGAAAGGTGTTTTCTAATTTGAAACAAAATATTTCAATAGGCTCATAGCTTTCTCTATATTTATTGGAGTATAATGCTGCTGTTTGTCTCAAAATTATTCTTCATTTTGAGGTTCATTGTTAACTATGATAGAACTCATACCCAAACATTTTCAACTTGTTTCTATTGAACCTTAAATGTGGTTTCCTCCTCCCCCCCCCAAAAAAAGTTCTGTAAGGAAATTCAAATTTTAGTTTGATCCTTTGTGAACATGCTTTTTTTCCTGAAAGGCTAAATTTTCTACTGAATTCTAAATTTAATAAATTCTCTTAGTACTTTTTCTGAAATATAAACAGTTGATCTAGTTGCAATGATCGTGTGAAGGTGTGAGCCTGCACTTATGTAAAATGATATTGATCAAACTGAAAAGTTCTCTCCGCTTTGGGGGATTTTTATCCAATTATCTTTTCCAGTGGTGGTTATATTGCCCATCTGATTTGGTATTCAGATTTTAGATTATTAGCCCCCATTCCTCCAAAGGAAGAAGGCTTCTTTAGGTTTCTGCAGGGTCTAGTTATGAAAAATGAAGACATATAGACAGTTTCAAAAAAAAATGAAAACTCAAGATATACCATTGAAGAGGGCCTGAAGACTTTGCCTGTAAGTGATGAAGGGAAGAAAAAAAATTACACATAATCAATTGATGTCTTGCCTAGATAGTCAAAGTAATAAACAATACTCCAGTGAATAGCCTACTTTTCTGAAATGAACAAATAGAAAGGAATTGTTTATAATATCCAGATGTTTGACTGAGGATCCTACAGGCATTCAAAGGATTCCTCTGTTGTAGTAGTTGTTTTTCCCAGGGAATATGTCTTTTCAAAGGTCCCCCCTCTCTAGATATAACTATAAAGCAATTTATTGAAATAACTTAAGAAGACTGAGGATTAGTCCACTATTTCTCCTTTTCAGCCTCTGGTAACATCTAGTATGGTCTGAAGCTAAAATTGAATCCCAATGGCCAAATTCCTGATTAGACTGCCAGGTTCCTTCCACAGAGTACAGGGCAAGTTATACACCTCAGAAAGTGAAATAAAGTCTAGAATGTGTGAGGCTGCCTGCAGCTGCAGAATTAATGAATGGACAGGACAAGCCTCCAAAGTTTACAGAGCTTCATGAGAGCACATGTGCAGTCTTTTTCTGAGGCTTGAAATTCCCCCTTATGGATAAGGTAAGGCCTGTTTTGAGTGCTTGTTAAAATGCATCAAGAGGGTGAAGAGCAGCATTGCCCTGCATGTACGTAATTTTCAAGTGAACAGTAGTAATTTTTTTAACAGAAGACCTCTCTGAGGACTTCCAAGTTCACCTTACCCAGGTCCTAGGTTGGTACTCTCAACCACTGTCTTCTTTAGTCCTTCTAGCCTAGAATATTCTGTGATTCCGTGAACTGCCAAACTTTAAAATACTACTGATAAAGCTCAAATGCTCTGCAGAAGACAACAGAAGATTTGTTGAGCATGAAAGACAGGGAAGAGGAGTTTTAAATCCATAGCTGAGCACCAGCTTGTAAAGTAGAAAATCTGGTATCAGTCTTTTCCCTCAAGACTGTTTCTGTGTTTTGTAGGATTGAGATAATACTGTTAGTGAGAACTGAAATCCAGAAGTCTTTCTCTGTCACTGTCATTGCCTTTCTGCATTTATGTTGTCTACATAAAGTATATATTGATTTGATTTTTAAAAAAACCAAAACCAAACCCTAATGAAATCAAAATTTTAATGCTTAAATATCTACTGGACCTGAACCTGAGAGTTAACTATTTAAAGTTTTCTGACTCTTGTCAAAATCATTGGGCAGACCACCTTTATATTTAGAAATGCAAACATTTGCCCTTTTGCCTTGGGTCCTTGTGTGTAAAATAGGAATAAAAGACCGCCTTTTTCTTTTTTTGAGAACTGGAGTTTGTTAACTGTGGTACTTGAAGGTACATAAAGTCATTTTACTCATATACTTCACAGAGGTCAGTAAACAAGTGTTGAGTTCAAAAATAATTATTTACTTTCCAAGCTGGAGCTGACTTGCTAAGCTGAAGGACACACTCTCTAGTCCATTACCCTCTCCTCCATATTTTACAATTTTGTCAATGAACAGTCAGAGTGTGAAATTTCCTTCTGTACAGAGGACCAACAAAAGGCCCATGCCTCACCAGCCCTCCAGAAGAGAGTGGCACCTCAACAGACCGGTCAGTGTTAATGGCTAAAAAATGAGACATTCAGAGCCTATGTGTCAAATATATAGGGCCAAATTCTTGACCCTGACTGTCAGTCTTGCCTGGCTGAAGAGAGCACACAGGGTAGAAAGCTGCCTTGGACTGAGGCAGACAAAGACAAATTAATCTTGGAGAGATGGTAAAGTTGATAAAGATGTTTACATAGTCCAAAGGACCTTCCACCAACATATTGAGAAACTGTGATTTTCTTTTTTTTTTTCCACACTTTTAAAGTATCATCCTCCGTGCAGCACACTTTCAAATTCTGTCTAATAGAAGTTAGTGTTCATTGCCTTGACTGTAAAACAGGTTCCAATGTCTTGTCATGTAAACCAGACACATTCAAGACTGGTTTGGGTTCCCATGGAGTTGTCCCTGACATATGGTTAGTCAGAAATTATTTTTTTCAAACAATTGTCTAATTTCATAATAAGATGATCACAAAATAATGTGTTTTTTTTCAGTTCTTCTTTTAATTCCTTAAGGTCAAATTTGTGACCCTTCTTGGTGAGAGGAAAGCAGAGAAAATTCTGTAGGACAGTTCTGTCTGAAACTGGACAAGTATAACTCAATCATATAATTTCTTCTGTTCTAATTCTTACAGTGCAAGAGAGAGAAATGAATTAGTAAAAATAGCTTGATACAGGTGTTTTACCTTAATAGTCTGAGTGTTCAAAGATTGCTCAGGCAGCTGCCACATTTTATAGTTTAGTTTCTTTGTTACTTAGACAGGATTTTTGAATGAAAATGAAGTTAAGATAGTAAAGTTTCATGGGTTTGTCTCTGAGATGCCAAACAAATAGACTTTCTCTGAAATTTTAAAATAGTTGGCCCTTCCTTATCTTAAGTTTGTTTAAATTCTGTAGTAGATATTAGGCACTATTTGGATATGAGTGATTAATTTCTATGAATTATGTTAAGAGGAAAAAAAATGATTAGTAGACTCTGAGATTAGAAATGCCACCATGCTTTAACCTGGATCTTGAGGGAGTTTCAGTGGAACAGTTACAACCGCAACAGTGTGTCCTGTCTTGCAGCAAAAATAGTGGTGTCCCATGTAGGCTAACCTGGGCACCAACTGCTCTTCCTGAATATCACTTCTGCTGTTGCAATGGAGATGTTGTTTTGGCCACTTGTGGAGAAGATGATTCAGTGCAAAATGCCATTTGTGGCTAATGATCTCCTGCAGGGTTACAGGGTTTTCACAAAGGTAAAACAAAGAGAAAAGAGCCATGACCCAATTAAGGTCCTCCCGGTTTATAATCTTAGATGGGAAGTTCTATTTTTTGAGTTTTGTTAATTACCTGACAGTTCAAAAAAGTCACAAGTAGTTCAACTTGCTGAAAGAGATTTTTAATAGAATGCCATGAGTTTAACTGCTCTCCTCCTTGCATAACTCAGCTGCTTGAGAACTGGGCCCTAAGTTATCTTTTCACAATGATCTTGTGTTTGTAAAATAATGATCTAAGTGATTTATTATTCAGTTCTTCCACTGCTGCTTTATTTCTGTTGATCTTTGTTTTTCTGCTTAATTTCTATAAATTACTGTACAGTTTCCCATAAGGTATAATTAAACAGAATTGCTAAAGTTGTAATTATTGTGTATTATAGATGTTGAAAGCAACATTAGCACTCAGCTTTTAAAAATGTGATAGTATATTTATAAGAGAGCATTTATAAACACATTTGCATATAGTTAAGATGAAAAAGGTATTTGAATTGTAGTCATTAGCATTTCTTCAAACATATGGCATACCAGCAGAAGCCATGGGCCATGCCTTCATTAACTGAACACTGTTTCATCAGTATCTCAGCTTCCTGCTGTGCCACCCTGTAGCGTACCCTTCTGTCCCTGAGGTTTCAGTGACAAGGGACAATATGTCCCCAAGGTGAAAATCTGGGAAATAACGCAGATTAGCCCTTAGAGGAGTTCTTATGATTATTTAATCATACTTAGGAAAGAAGGGAAAGAAGTACACTGTACCACAAAAGAAAAATATTAAAAATCCTACCAGCCTACTATTTCCCACGTTGGTCTATTTCCTATGATGGTCTCTTCAGTGCACCATCCAGATAACTACCATGGAACATGACAGCTTTATGCTGCCTATTATAAGGCCAGCCTGTTTCAAATTTGTTCGTATAATGGGCAAAGCCTACATTGGTACTAATAGGTAGCACAGGTCAATTATCGTTCACTGGCCATAATGTTCAGGTGATGGATCAAGATTTAACTTCTCTTAACCATGGTACATGCAGCCATTTAATTTTATTTCCTAATAAAAAATGGAAAAGGAATAAAAATACTCATATAAATGTCATGGTCATATTTTATTTGTGCATTTCTTAGGTATATAAAATAGGTTAATATGACAAGCAAAAACATTTGTCTTAAGTCATTTAATTTTCTCATACTATCTCTTACATAATATTCTTTGAAAAAAATACATATATATTTTGGAAAGCTGTTAGAAGAAATTTTATAAGAATTTACATATTTTCTTTGATAAGATTACTTTTGAAAGTAATGCTAGTTTTTGGGGTTGAGGGTGGGTTGGATTTTTGTTTTTTTAAAATGAATCTTTTTATTATCTTTCAGTCTCTTTTCGTTCTTATTGTAACATAGAGCAGGGAAAAGCGTTAAAGTGAGAAATAATTGTAAAAATATTTGCTCAGTTTCTTATGGACATTGGTCTGCTTGCATGCATTTGTGTCGATATTCTTCATGAGGGGTTGGAGTTTTACGGGCGTTAGTGAATTCCCTCAGTCTTTGGAATCCAGTCAGTAAAGCCTGGTTTTGGATCAAGAGGGAACAAACATCAACTAGTCATCACATTTAAACTGTAGATATTAAATCAGCTATTACAAGAAACCTTTTTCTAATACTAAAACACATATGTTACAATCTGACCTATTGTTCTACATTTAGAAAATGTACTCTTCAACATGCATTTAGGGAGAGGAATATAAACTCTATTACAATTTAGCC
This sequence comes from Myrmophylax atrothorax, assembly GCA_026770055.1. Lineage (NCBI taxonomy): Eukaryota > Metazoa > Chordata > Aves > Passeriformes > Thamnophilidae > Myrmophylax > Myrmophylax atrothorax. The sequence goes on from JAOXXN010000395.1 coordinate 27,128,136, forward strand.
TAGTGCAAATGGAGAAGTGTGGCTTTATAAACCAATCTTTGATTTATATAATTACAAATATCTGACTGAATTAATGTATTTTTATATAATTTCTCAAAGGCCTAGATTTCTCAGGCTTAGATGTAGTTGTGACAGGTTTAGAAACATTTTGTTAGGTAGGCAAAGTAAAAATGTTTAAATTGGCATCGGGTCATTTTTACCTTTACTGTTTTTATATGGGAGGAATCTGAAAATCTCTTGCTACGGTATCCACCATTAATCAGTGACGCAATGGAAAACTCTCATTAACTTTAACCCTCCGACCCTGACATTATTCTACTCATTACAGCAATCATTAGCAAAATGAAAAACAATCAACCAGCATATCTACATTCTAATAATATTAATGCTTTCACTCTATTACACACAAGTGTCAAATATGACAAAAATCACTGAACTTCAAATATATACATAACAGATTCTGATATCAATAAAGCACTAGTTTTTGTTATTCTCACTCAACAGCAAAATCAAAGTTACAGTGCCAAGGGGGCCCATACCATTTGCAATCTGTAGCATTTCCAATGTATTTTCAAGAGTATTGTAAATATTTATGGAGTTTTATAAAGACTCTATGCTTCCTTCTGTTTGTGATGCATCAACAAGACACAGTAGGATATCATAGGCATATATTTACTTCTGGGAATTCCCTTTTGGACTCTTTTTGGTTGAAAACCACTTCATGACATACCGTACCACAAATCCCCAGAAATGTACCATGCTATTATTGCCAGCTGAGTTCTTCCAAGTAAAGATGACATCAGCCATCTGTCATGTTATACTAATCCTAGGAAATAAGCCAACTGAAGAGAAAATAAATACCTTTCATATCTATTAGCCAAATATTTGTATTAAAAATGAAATTATTAAAATCTCACTAGCAAAGATAATTATTATAAGTGAATAGTCTTTTCTGTAGCTAAAAAGTCTGTCTTTTTACCTGCCTAAAGTAAATTATGCCATGAAAATATATTCGAAATGCTGGTCTTTTCCTAAATATTGGTAGATAAGAAAATATAATTCCAAGTTGTGATTTTCCTCCAGACCTGCTAGATGAACTTTGCCAGGTACCATGTCGTTGTATCAATGTTCTGTACTGCTCTGCTGAGGTAAATGGAAGTTTCCCAGGATCTAACAGTGCAGGAATTACACTCTGTTGTAAGCAGTGCTGCCAATCAATAAGAGTGTCTAAATTAACAGTAACCTCATAATGTTTAAGAAGCCTAAACTGCATCAAGTACCTGATTCCCCATAGCTCAGGGGACATATCAGTGAGGAAGCCCTTTGGATAAGCTGAAAGACTATTTTACATTGAGACTAACCCTGTGCACTGATATCTTATTTCTTTGTGGGCATTTGCTCAACAGCATATACTCAAAATTTAAAAGGTCTCATCACAACATAATTAAGGCTAGAACAATAAATCTAAAGACATTTAAAAAAAACCCCCAAACCAAAAAAACCAAAGAGCCCATTCTCTGGTAAGAGTGTAGTATGGTCCTGTCAAAGAAAGTGATCCTTAAGCACATATATGATTAGTTTAATGGTATTATCATTAATGATTTTCACACTGTAAATGTAATTTTGCTCTTTTAGAGTTGCAGAAGAAGCAAGACAGAACTAAACATTCACACATAGCACTACAAAACCAAATAAAATACCTCCCATCTCCCCACACTATCATTCATTTCTCCCCTGATGTTACCATCTAATATCGTGAGGCTTTCCTTTTAAACCAAAGAATTTTAGGATGTAAACTCATACAAAATGGAAAATGAAAACAATTGAAGTTTCAGAATTAAAATCCTATTTCTCAGGCTGAAAACCATTCAACTTCTTTATAATTTGGAATAATACAATAATTAAATATTTATTAGATAATATATCAATATAGAATTAGGAATTAGTAAACAAAGGATTTTCTTACAAGTGCTGCTTCCTGAGCTGCTCAGCTGGTCGTGTCTTCTAATGTTTCATACACTTTGGGCCCTTGAAAACTGATTGAGGAGATATGAATGCTTTGTCATCTTCTTTTATGCTTGGCTTGGAGATTGTTTTGGCATAATTTCTTCAAGCAAAGGTTTGAATTTTATCATTCACATATTATGCTTGGACTTTACAAGGCATGGTCAAATTTTACAACTAGTAGCAGTACTGGCTTTTCAGTATGTAGTATTCTCTATAACACCTTACAACATTTAATCCATTCTGGAATCTGATCGTGTAATCAAATAACTGTCATTGCTTTTGGCACATTCTTGAAAATACACATAGCAAGCTGTTTATGCTAAGCTAGACCGATTTAAGTATTTCAAACTGTGCAAACCCATCAATATCAACTCTGAGTTGAACCTGACTGGTACAGTTCTGCTGTACAATCTTCAACTACTATTTATTTGCGCAATATTTTCAGCTATTTCCATAGTAAAATGCAGAAGTCCAGTTTGTACAGAGAACAACAATTAGTTTGAGAAGCTTATTGGTATCATAAATTTAAATCATCATAAGTATGACTGGTTTTGAAATGGAAGAAAAAGGTTATTTCTGGTTTATTTTTTGCAGTTCTCTAGAAAGTTACTAAAATTAAGGGGATAAAAAGCATGTACACATGGATTTACTTAGAAAGAGAGTGGAAAAAAGAATTGTTGGGTAGATACAGAAAGAAGGAAAAGAAGACAAGGTTAAATCAACTGAAAGGAGAAGGAAAGATATATCATCACCCTAGTGTGATTTGGGTTATTTACTAATTAGGAGGCAGTCACGTACCAAAAAGACTCACTAAACAGATAAATAGCAATGTGCACGTATTAGCTGCTGCATAAATTTAAGAGGAAAAATGACATTGGTGAAACCTGGATTTCTTTATTGAATAATTTACTTTGCCATCGTAAATGTAATGCTATATTGCCTTGCAGTGTAACTGCTGGAGAGGTGTGTTGGTAAAGCCCAGACTCAAGAGAAATGGCTGAAGAATGATCAAAAGCTTGGATTATTTTTTTTCTTTTTTACTTAAGTTGTTTTTATCATTTAGTTTTGATTCCTAGAATTTCTTATTAATTTTACAAATACTGTTATAGACTGCTTTTTTGGACTTCCCTCCTGCTCATTTAGTTTAATGGATGAGTAACACTTTTCTGCAGAAATTACAATAGTAGGAAAAGTTTGTAGGACTATAAGCAGCAGACTGAAAGCATCCATTCCTGCAATGGGTCTTTGATAAATTCTGACAGTTGTGGGTCTTCTAATGCAGAAGTCATTTGACTCTTTTATCTTGGTATTGAGAATTGTAAATATATAGGTAGTTCTTGACTACTGAGCCTCTGTTTGTGTCAAACTCCTGTGCACTTATGAACTCTAAAGCACAGAAAATTTACTGGAGAAAAGGCATCTGGAGAAAAAAAACAAACTTCTTTGGCGAGTTTCCAGAACTCTGTGTTGCACGTGGTCAACTCTCCTTGCTTGCTGTGTTAGTTTGTTCATAAAATAATAAAATATTGGAAACTTTGTTTACAAATTTTCTTAAGTAGTAAGATTTTAATGCTGACTGTACTCTCCTTAGAAGTTCAAGAAAAATGAAGACCACTCAGTTCTAACACCCCAGAGAAAAAAAATCTAAAAATGTACATCATGATGCAAAGATTTGATCTCAAAGGATAAAGTTCAAAAGCTGTAGTACAAAGTTTTCCTAAAATTAGCCTGGTATAAATTGGTCATAGTTGAGTTCTGACTAAAGCACATCTTATGAACAAGTTTGGGAATATTTTTTTCATATTGGCTGAAATGAAGATGGGTGGCTCACAGAAGAACTGGGATTTAAACCTGAATGTATTTCCTCACCCTAATCTGCCTGCCAGTCCCTTTGCCAAAATGGATAACTAACTAACTGTGTAATCTCTTGTATGTCCATGTGAATACATTGGTTTATAGTCAAAACCAACAAAAACATTATGCTGGAGTTTCAGAAAGCACAACAATTTTTACTTCAGATAGAAATGTCCACTATGACTCACAACCATCCCATAGGATGCAAGACATCCCACAGGAGACTGGCTGTGATTGGGTGATCTCTAAGAAACTATAGAAGATTTGGACATTTGTTTGGTGAGTGGAAAATCACATCATGAATATTTTTCCTGTTATGTCAATTATTGGTTTTTTTGGGTTGGGTTTTTGGTTTGTTGTTTTGGTGTTTTGTTTTTTTTTATGTTGCATTGATTTCCAGACATCTAATATTTCATCATGTATGAAACTGATCCAATACCTCAAATTTATGGACTGTAAAGATGAAAACTTCAAGTAGGGTTATCCTAACTGAAGGGACAGAGAACATTTGATTTAATTCTCAGTGAAACAGAGTACTTTCCTTGATTGTTAAAAAAAGTGCTGTACTAAATATGAGAGAAGCTGGTTTTCAAAACTTTTTGCCTAAACTTATTTTCATTGGTTTCCTTCTGCTAAAATCATATTAGGTGAAATAATACTATAGAATTAACTGTACAATATATGTTTTAATTTTCTCAAATGAAAGAAAACTTGATCAGAATTGGTTTTGATAAATGTAGCATATTTGCATATAGTAAAATAAAACATGCTTCTTTGTATGGAATCATATAACATCATACATTAAAAAATATATTTCTTGAGAACAGGGAAAAAAACCCCTGAATTTATCTGCATATTTAATAAGAAGATGTAGGTATTCCTATTTTCCTCCAGCATCTGTAAGGATTAAAAAAAAAAATCTTTTTAACTCTTGTATGTATGAACAAAAGGACTTAAATATATTTGTCAGCTTTAAGGAGGGGAATCATGTAAGAAGTGGGTTTGTAATTGAGAACAGTAGGACAGTGCAATAACCATTGTAGATAACATTTCAAAAGTGCTTTCATTCTAACCTTCAGTTTTCACTCTTAACATTCCGCAGTCTTTAACTTCGGAGAATGCTTTTATATGCAGTCTCCCTAAATTCATGCTGTTTAATTTTTGTTTAGTGCATTGTTTTAATTTTGCAATTATATACGTTTAATTTTGCCAGATTTTGTTTGGGACAGTTAGAGGAGAAAATCACTGTCTTTAGAGATATAAAGTAATCATGTAGCATTGTTTTTCTAAGCATGAAAAACTGATAGTGGCAGAAATTGAAATGCATTATGTTATTGCAAAGAGAAGTACCCTGGAGTGGTCTGATGAGAACTGATGTTGATTTGACAGAGTTCTCAGCTATTCAAAGCTGCTTTCCCCATCTGAATGGTGTCGTTTTTTACAAGAGTGTTCAGCTTTGTTCATATTTTCTTTGCAAAGGAAATTTAATTGCTGCTATTTCAGTTGGGATAACACTGGGTTAGCACTGACCATTTTGGAAAGAACTTCACCATGAGAGTAGATTATACAGATGCATGCTATGGGTATCTGGAGTTATTAGTAGGTAATGCCTTTTGCTGTTCATAATGTGCCTTTCCTGTATGTCCATGCCAGGATTTGGTGATTCAGTGGAACATACATTTGGAGAGGGGATTTCTTCCCCAAAAACTAGGTGAGGCCTTTCAGGGCTGACTTATCATATCTTGCTTGAGAGAGAGAAAGCAAACAATGTGTTTATATTTGATATGTATTCCCAAAGAGTTCTATAAAGTAAAAATAAGCAGGCCAGGCACATTGCAATAGAGTTTGTAATTAAGACCAACCCTCCTCTATGAAATTCTATGAGCAAACTTACCATAGAGATCAGTAACTTCAGAAGAACTTAACTATAGTAACAAGAACATAAGCATTTTAGGAAAAGAACAAGTCTGGTGCTGTTGCTCTGGTTTAATAATGACAGACAGTAACTAACTAGCTGGTGAGCCTCCTAATGCTTCTCCCTTTTGTATTGCTGGAACAAACAAACTGCTTAAAAAACCAGTAATCATACTTTGAGGTTTTCTTGTCTACTCCTAGCTGGTTTGATCTCTAGAGAGTGAAATGAATAGAAATTAAAAACCATGCTTCTTTAATTTGCTGCATGGAAATTTGGCAGACATTTTGCTTGGAACATTTATTATATCCTGTTTCTGAAGAAAATCAGGTTTGAACATATCTGTTGTGAACGTTAAGAGATTATCAACAGAAGAACATTAGTTCCAAGAAATAAATGACGTATATCATTTACAAAACCAAAAAATTTGTTAGTTTTATTTTTTATATAACCTTCTTTGTAAAGTAGTGTTGTGCATCAATTGAAATTGTATTGCAGTTTTAAGTACAAGCTACAATGGTATATCAAATATTCTCTTTGTTTCTCTGTTCCATTTTCCCTATATCTGACTAGATGCTTCAAGTAATTATATGTCTGACACTGACAAGTAGTATTGATAAATGGATGATTCTATCTCTCTTTGACTCTAAAGGATTGTCAAGATGTTAGTTGATAGATCGAAGCTGAATTTAAAAAAAAAAATTAAGTATCCAGTCCTGCATAATTTATAAACCACGACATTTGGTATTAATCTGCCTTCTGCCAAATGAACCAATATCAACTTTTGGGAAGATGTCCACACTAAACAGAGAGATACTCTATGGAAGCCACAATATACAGTTACAGCCAAGTTGGGTTCAAGGCCAAATGTAAAAATGTTTTTTTATCCAAGTAAAAAGGGGGCTTTTTAACAAATTCTGAAGCATTTTCCTCCAATAATGTCCCCATATACTTTTTATAAATGTAAACACTAGCTGTTGCTATGCCCTGATTTTATTTTAACCTGAACTGTATTTACTATACCTAAGGATAATTCACATGTAGAGAAGGGCCCTAATATTTGTACTTTTGAATAAATATTATGAATATCTCTCTCAGGGGAAGAAAATGTTTAGATAACCCGCATTTCACATGGAAAAGCTGGCTGCTGAACCTTCCAGCCAGCAGTTCTTCCCTGTCTTTCTAACAGAGAGACAGTGCTACATATGAAAATTCAGTGCCTCCTGGCCATACTTAAGAAACCCTATTTCTTTGTGAAAGAGGAGAACGTATGGAAGCTGTAAATAAATAATGATTGCCAAAGATCAGAGGAATTTTTACACAGGACCAAAGCGATTTAAGCTCATTCTTTGATACAAACCATTAATAATTCAACACAGTGGTAATTTTGGTATTGCTAGAATTCCTAACAATTGAACTTATCTCCAGGTTGTTAGCAGATCAGTAAGAATTATGCTATTAGTAGCTGACCTCTGCAGAAGTCACATGATTCAATGTTTGATTTAAGCATTAGGTATGACTTTCTAAGATGCCCTGCCTCGGTGAGAACACCACAATACTTCTTTGATGACAACACACTGTTGAGTTCTTTAACAAGTATTTCATATCCATTTGTCAAAGGCAATCACTGAACTATTCTTCAAGTAATTCAGAAGTTTCATTTAAAATATGATACCTTAATGAAATTACAAGCTGGATATCAGAAAGAAAAATCAGCATATCTTCTGCCTTCTATCCTTTCCAACAGGAATATGTAGAATAATTTCATACTTACTGAGGAAGGCTTGACCATTTTATAAAGGTCTAAAATTCAGTCCTATGGTAGAGGGGACTCACACTTAGGATTCTACTTCAAACATATGAATGCTATGAAACATAGACACTGATTTCTTCTTTGCAAGAAGACTATTTTCCTTTTACGCTGTACTGCCAAGTCTCAGCCACTGTGAGCTAGACCTATCAGAGAGGATCCTCCTGCCACTGTCATGCCCACAGGTCACTCCTGCAGGGCAGCATCCCAGGCCCCAGTCCCTAGCAGTGCCCACACCAGCAGAGAGAGCAGAGCTCACCCCATGCCCATCAGGTAGAAGGGAGCACATGGGATTTCACAAAATC
>JAOXXN010000395.1:27141763-27171126 GCA_026770055.1 Myrmophylax atrothorax
TCGAAGGGCACACCCACGTGGGGGAGAGTCCTTCCCAAATCTTCGTTAGCGAAGTTTGGCCATACATACATACATCCCTTCTGGAAGTGTATCATGAAAACTGCATTCCCAGAGATCCTGATTTATACTCTTTTTCCAAGGAGCATCAGACTGAGTTGATACTGCTTTCTGTTGTAATCTGGTGTTGTCTCCACTCTCCTGGAAAGAATACAGAAATCACAGGGGATCTTGTATGCTAAGAGAAACTAGAATAAAGCACTGGGTTTCTTTCTTCCCCCTTCTATCTGAAAATGTAAGTTGCCTATAGGAACTATTTTGCAATCTCGTCAGCAGTGTATACATTCTACTTACATGCTGTAATGGTTTTTACACTGAAATTTAATTCCTAGTCAGCATTAATAAAAATGTCCCAGTATTTCTGGTAAGTTATAAGAAAGTAGTCTGTATCTGAGCTTCATCTAAGGTACATAGAATGGAATTTTAGAGTTAAAAGGAGGCAAACCAGACATACTGAAACAGCAGCCACTTCAAATATATATACTTTCTTCAGGGAAGGAAGTCTTGATCATTTATTTTATTGACAACTTCATAAAATTTAGTTGCCCTTTTACAATCATAGAAACATAGAATGCTAAGGATTAGAAGGGACCTTAAAGATCACAGTCCCAACCCCTCTGCCATGGGGAGGGACATCTCCCACTAGACCAGATATCCCAAGGCCTTACCCAAACAGGCATTGAACACTGCTGTGTTGGGGCATCCACAACCTCCTGGGGCAACCTGTTCCAGTAGCTCACCATGCTCACGGTAAAGAATTTCTTCTTAATATCTCACCTTAATTTACCCTTTTTTAGTTTGTACCCATTACTCTTTGTCCTATCCCTACAGTTCCTGATGAAGTGTCCCTCTCCAGCTCCCCAGCAGGCCCCTTCAGATACCTGAAGGTTATGATGAGGTCTCCATGCAACCTTCTCTTCTCCAGGCTGAAAAGGCCCAAATTTCTCAGCCTATCACTGAACTATCTGGACTGTGGTTCATTGCAAATGGTTTGAAATACTGTATTCCATGCAAATGACCTTTGGCTGACCTCCTTTGTGGAGAAACAGGTTGTTCTTTTGCCCTGGTGAGGTTGCAGTTCCGAATTAGAAGTGACAGGGAACAAAAATGTAGTTTGGAGTTAAATAAAACATTATGTTTTGATATTTCTTTGGGGGTTTTTCCCTTTAAAAATCCTTTAAAATTATTGTGGAAGGAAACTGAAATTTAGGTTTGTTTGAACAGAAAATTAATATATTGTTTTGAAAATAGTAAGGAGAAACTTTTCCAATTCATTTGCATTTTGAGTAGAGAGATGTCTTCTAAGGTAACAATCTGAGTATTGTCATGCCTTGCAGAATAGGGTAAAAAAAGCAAAAGGAATTTTTTTAACAATTCAGTGGGGATTGTTTTTCTTTGCTTTGTTGAGGTTTTCTTCCAGAAAATTATAAAGGTCAGCTTTAAAGGTATGACACACAAAAGTGTAAGTAGGCACTTTGGAGAAATTGCTGATGTACCTGAGAATTGAGGATAGACACAGAAACACAGCATGAAATTTCTCAATAAGCACTGATGCCTTTCAGATCCTTCTGTCTGCTCCACCCTTTTTCTAAGTGATTTAGAAAACACAGTTTGTATTTCAGCAAATGCTGTATGTCTGTGTTGAGAACTTTGATTTCTAAGGATTAAATTAAAATATTTATGTACTGTGTTCACATTGTCTTGAAATAGCTAGAAAGCTTCAAGCATATCTAATACATACTATTTATATGCTTAGTATCTAATTAGTATATCTAACATATACTTAATAGCCTCTCTAATGAACTAACTAGGGTGAAGAGGCATAGGAATTTTGATGTCTTAAGTGTAAGCAGTCACTACAATTTATACCTTCTGCTTTGCTCTCTTCAACCTTATAAGTAATTTAAGATCACAGTGCTCCTGCCTTCCTCAACATCTTCCTTTCTGTGACTTACACAATTTGAAAAATAATTACAAAAAAAACCCCCTCTTTTTGCTTTTCCTCCAGCACAGGAAAGATACAATATAATATATAGCTGTGAGGTATCAGGAAGTCAGGAATAGCCTTTTTGGCAGAAGAACAATCTTGAATTGTTTTACATAGGTTACAAAACAGCACTTGGATATCAGTGGTTGAATTCTGCCCATCTCTTTTTAGAGACTTTGGAAATCTTCCCAAGATTTAGTATAATATACTGTCTCAGGTGTCGACTCTGCCTGGAGTTAGACATCTATCTGTTGTGCCTTTGAAAATAGTTCCTTTTTATTGTAGCATAAACTTAAAACAAACTCAGTAAGAATACTCCAGGATTCAGGGGTGCTTTTTGTCATGATGACACAGTTTATATGTACTGCATGAGACTCATGTTTCCAAGAGCAATTAGGATGTTCTGAGTTATATCACTCTGTGTTTACATTTGGATATTTTCATTCATGGATTTATTTTGGCATTGTACACTGCATTGAAAAAACATAATTGGCCTTTTCCACCCAATTTAAATTCGTTTAATGAATATATAAACTTAGCAACCAAGGTTTCCTAAAGTTATCTTTTTGGATTTTGACCCCATGGGGAATATTTATGCAATCTAATGCAGTTCTGAATAATATCCTAGTTAGAAGCCTAAAGTAGGGTGAAATTATGTGTCTACATGAATCAGAGGGACACAGACATTTCCAGAATATTATTCACACAAAGTAAGTTAGGTGACTGAAAACAGTTTAAATAAAGTTTTCTCACTATTTATCATTACTGGTTGCTTTGATTGCTCCCATTTCTAGGTAAATTTGGAAGAAAACATGACAAAAAGCTTATCTTCTGTATTAGGTTTAGAGGGAGAGCAGTGTAAGTCTACCTTACGTTTCTCTGCCTGTGTTTTTATCTAGGGAAGGCACTGTATTTAGCAGGATTTTACACATACATTGCTGTGCCTCTGGAATTCAGTCCCTTGGGTAAAATTATTATAGAGCTGAAATACCTTGCTCATATAATGCTCTGGCACTGCCTATAGCCAAATGCAGGAGTAGTTTTATCATGTGGTTGTTGGTAACACCGGAACTAAAAGATGAAGGATCCTTCCCAGAGGACTGCTTTCTCTCCTGCCTTTGAGCCGCAACAGTGCGCGTGATGAACATACAGGACAGTTCCATCCTGCTCTCTCCCCCAGCTATATGCAAAGTATGCCAGAAACTACTCAGGCAAGCCACAAAACAGTCTGTTTCGCTATTTAGTTGTATTATCACCTTAGGATCACATGGAATCTGTGGAAGGAGCAAATGGACTCAATACTGAATTTTGAACTGAGGGCAAACTACCATTACTGTTCAGATCCATTTTCTTTCAAAAAGCCTGGAAGTCATTGTGCCAAGCTGTGATTTTTGTAAAGGTTTAAGGTACTAGCCTTCCAAGGAACAACAAGAGCTACTTGAATGGTTATTGCTACAGTCTTGTAAATATGTATTCATATTTTTACTGATAAGATGTATTAATTGTCCAGATGAGACTTTTGCATTCCTCTTGAACAGACATACATGTATTATGATAAAGGTGAGTCTATATGGCAGAAAAACACTTTAAGATCACTTTTAACAATGTCATATTATTCCTAGTAATAGGAAGCAGATTGTGGCTTTTTTTATGGCAAGAGGTTTTAGTTCAATAGTTCAAATATTTGCTATTCAACTGAGGTGAAGGAAGGAGGATTTCCTCCTTCTCTCTATTTACACAAACACAGGACTGTGAATCAAGTTCTTGGGAGAGAACATTCCAAGATAGTTCTCTCTTAATCTCTTCTATTTAAATAGTTTTACAAAATATTCCAATATTCCTGGATTCAGGACCTGGAATTCAGCTTTACGCTTCCAGAGGGCAGCTCAGACTGCCAGCATAGACTCACTGTACCTTTTTTCAGTTTGAGCTGAAACAAATTAATTAGTTCACCAAAAATGATACTGTTTTTAGGTCCAGTCATCAAAATGAAGTTCAGTTATTCATGCAGCCCTATTCTTCTGGGAAAACTTCCATCATACCATCATGATATTAAAACTATAGAATTCATATTCTGTCTCATTAAATGTATATAAAATAGAGGATTCCTAAACTCTTCCAGAAAAAAGTAGAAGTGTCAGCACAAATTCTTTTTTATGCATGAAGATTTTACATTAGTCTGTAGTTGAAAAATCAGAAAGAGAATAGGGAAGTGTGATTAGAGAAGAGAACTCAAATAGCATATTAAATCTTTGAAAGAATGTTTCTTTTTTATTGCGTCTAATACTAGTCTGAGAGAGAGTGGGATACTTTATTAAACTAAAATAAAGCAGTGTTCATCCATAATTCAGAGCTTAATGCAATGATTTCAAAGTGCCACAAAGACTATCTTGAGTATTATTTTAAGCTGTCTTCTAAAGCACAGTGTTAGTAGTAATGTTTCTGTCTAACTCCATAGTCTTAACAAGAGCTGCTGCCTGCTACAATATCTGATAACTACCTGTACTGTCAAAACACCCTCAGCAGGCACTTCTTCCCAACAAAACTCACAACATATTATTATCACAGTATTTTTCCCTAGTATTTTCTTATTCTACCCTTTAAAAAAATATATTCCAATATTCTACTTCAATTGTTCAGTACAAAAACCCATTTTCTATCACAACCATGGTGATGTAGTAGCCTTGTGAACAGCTGTCATTGAAGAGATACAGTTGGGAATTTTCTTAAGAATGTTTTTCTCAGAATACACATGTTTCTTGAAACTGAAACTGTGTGTTTTCAAGGTATTATGTACCTGTTTTATAAGGCAAGAATTTCTGAGCAGCGAGAGACAGATGCACTGACACACTTAATCTGCCCCATTTAGGCTGTTTAAGTCCATGAGCTGATCCTCAGGACAGATCAGCATTTGATGTGCCCTTATTTCACAAAGCATTGTAGAACCATTTCAACCTGCATTTATAATTCAGAGTTTAATGGATGACACAGGGACATCCTCTGAATGTCTACATGTAGAATGTACCATAGCACTGCCAGCCTACAAAGTAGCATGGACTAATCAAAATCTCAAAGCAGCATGGTTGTGTAAGTCTGTTGCTGACACATGGTTTAACATGGTTTGCTTTTGCTGAGCACTGCAGTACAATTCATTGTCAGCACTGTTGCCCTCTTTCATGCCTACACTACTTTGGGGTAGTGTCGCTGTACTGTGCACCACATCAGGTCAGCTATAGCTGGCCATCTCAGCTTCTTCAGACAAAATCCTACTGTGGACTATGCCTTCCTGTTGATTTTCTTTTCCTACTCCTCAGTCTTTTTTTCTTCTTTATCTTTTATTTGAATTTTTACTGCTATTACTTTTTTTTATTTATGTTTGTTGTTGTTCTCCTGGTTTAGAGGAAGAAAACTTTTGGAATCTTTTAAAACCTTCCTTCAATGAGAAAACAGTCTCCCAGCCACTTCTGAATATTACAGTATCTGGAAGAGTAGGGAAAAGGTAGGAAATTGCTAAGGAATCTACAATGTATATTTATAACATGGATCTGTTAAACATAGATAGAAGTTTGTCTCAAAGTATGGTTTAAGTATGAGAACTGCTGAATGAAATCCTTAAAGCAGCATATCCTTACCTTCTGTACTCTGTAAACATGTGGTTTCTGTAAGCATTACTGATATTACGTCTGCAGTACACAGTGGTTAGTAAGGACAGAAAATAACAAGTAATGACTGGTAACAAGTGGTATATTCATCTGTAGTTCAAAGAACTGAAAAACTAAGCAAAGGTCTTAATATCTATGTGATGCTTAAAGTGAGCTCCAAGGTAAAAAGGTATAAAACACAATGAAAATACTAATGCACAAAATGTACTGCCAGCACCCCAAGAAATAGGGAAACTTTACAAAGTCCAGGTCTTTCCAAGTCTACTGACAATCTGTTTCTAGCCCTATAAGTTTTAAAGAGGACTCAAAATAGACATTTGCTGATTTTGATCAACTTTGAATTGACTGCTTGTTCTAAAGAATTATTGTTTTAGATCTCTGTTAGACAAAGCACATACAAGTGAAGTGGTTCTCTTAAGGACATGCTGTATATTTGTGACAGGAATCTGAATGACCTCATTTTCACAACTAATCTGTAAGCAATAAGTAAACTCTTAACATCTAAGTTTTAAGCCAAGCCATCATCTTGTCAGACTATATGTTGTTAAATTTTCCCCAACTTGACTACTGATTGTCCTCTTTAAGGAGGTCCCCAGAAGTATCACTTACAGCTTGCAGCAGGTTTAAAACGTAAAGAAGAATGGGCGGGATTATTTTTTTCCACTTGTCCTTCTACCTAACAGCAGAATAATATTCTACTTACAGGGATGGTAGCTTTTAGATCAGTGTTAGGCTGTCATCAGTATTTCCTACTTCTCCTCACCTTGCTAGAGAATTAAGTCCCGAGAACACCCCTGACTTGCTGGTTAACTTTTTCTTTTGTAAAACCCAGCCTTCCTAGCCTGAATGAGAACTTTCCACATAGGCATTCACAGGCTCCTATTCCACCCCTTCTTCTCAAAAACATGCTCTTTTCTGAACCTTTCACTGTGTTTTTCAAACACTGAAACTCTTTAAAGTGAAACTATGTGGGGGCAGGTGGATGGGTACCCACCACCACCAAAACAACTGATTTGTTTTCTCTGGCTTTTAGCTACAAGTTGAGACCTTATCTTTGTTTTTCCCTCACCCTATGCTTTGGCATGAAGAATTCAAAATGTAGATCGCTGGACTTATTCATGGCATTTCAAAGGATGCATCATTTGGGCCATACATTAGCAAGCAGGCAAATAATTAATAATAACACACATGGAAGCAAATGAATGTTTTGCTTGTTGAAAGAGAATGAGAAAGTCAGACAAAGGCCTGGGCTCTATGTTCTTGCCCTTCATAGCAGCAGAAGAAATAATGTTATGAATAGCATTTAACTTGAATTTGTAGCAAACTGCTGCTTTTATCATAAACAATTGCCAGATGGTATACATTATCTTCCTTTTTTCTCCTTTCACAAAAGCAGCATTAATTGCAGAGCAGCCCAGGGCTCCACTCAGCTCATCAGTGTGATAACACTTCATGACCCTGATTAGCCGTCAGTCTACTCAATTAAAAAGATCATTTAGACATTCACCCAATCATTTGCCTATCGAGCCACCTGGGCCTCAACCAGGGGCTCCATTTTTAACATTCTCCTGCCCTCTCTCATCTCGCCTAGCTTTTTTACATATCTCCAAAAGACGTAATTGAATTAAATAAAGCGTCTCAGGGGCAGCTGCAACATCTGCTGTTTGTGGTATGTCAAGCCTTCAGCATTAAAAACAGTTACATATGCTCCAAATTAGCAGGTCGCAGAGATGAAACAGTCGATGATAGTGTTTTTGTGCCAGCGTGAGAAGCAGCTCACAGCTGTGTGCAATTTACAATTAAAGGCTTTATCAGAGCTCAATTGTACTAGTGAATCAAGTGGTAAGAGGTCAGTTAGTGAATTAGACCAATTAGAGCTTGTACAGTTAAATTATCTGTCTTATTACCTACTGATAAACAGCCTTGTCATATCTTTACTCAGATGATGAAGCTTGAAAGTGTTTTATGAGGTGATGCTGTACTTTTGTGTGTGTGTGTGTGTTTATGTAATGGAACTTAGTATCTCAGCAGCATTAATCTGATGCAACAAGCATACAGCAGACAACTTCAACCGGAGAGGAAAAAACCCCAAATGCCTGCAGTTAGAACCTTTATTTGTAGTTAGGACAAGAATTAAGATCACAAATGTTGGCTGTGTTTCAAAATGTATTTTTCCACTTGGTAAAGTCTAAATTCATAAACTTAACAGTGGGAAGTGTTATACTTTGATTTCTAGGTTTGTTTTTTTTCTTTTTTTAATTACTGTCTTGCTCTCTCTCACTCCCACTCTGAAGGAGGGACAGGATGCAAAGGAGAGAATCTAATAAAGTCAGGCTCTGACTTCATACTGTAAAATAATGCAGTAATAATGGACAAAGACAGAAACTGCTGTTTCTTAATCTCAGGATTTACATGGTTCTGGAAATCATTACTTGTAAGCCTGGACAGGGCTGACTGAAGATGGTGAATGGAACAAAGGTGAGCCACTGAAACCTTTTCAGAAGTATTAAGCATACAAGTGTGTCAGTTTATAGCTGGGTGCTATTAAAAATCTGTTATTGCTATGTCATTCTACTATGTGAATGAGACATGAGCTGCACCAGGTATGGTGGTGCCATATTTAAAGGCACCTGGCCCTAAAAATGAGGAAATTGCTGTCTGGGGCCCCATACAATACAGGGGGAGTGATGAGGATTAAGATTGAAGTTGTATGATAATTTGACAACACTGCATATCAAATTCTGCCTTTTAAAGGCAACAGTAACTAAGGACCAGCAGTCTCAGAAACCTTCCCTTGAAAGGGACTATCTGTGCTTTGCTCTTGAAAATGAAGTAAAGCTCACACCTTTCTTTGTTAACCAAACACTGGTAACATGGTGGTGCCATTCTCTTTTAGAAAAAAGTCCTAGAGATTATATCATGTGCTCAATTCTCATCTCTGCAGAAGGTAATCAAAGATGTGTTAGGGCACTGGAATGGTCTAAAAATATACCTAACAGTATAACCCAGTAATTAAGGAATTTGCCTTCAAGAAGCATTGAGTCCATTCCCAAAGTTGTATTTCACTCTTTCACATCCTCTTGTCATTGGATAAAAGGCAAAGTAGTTATCCATCCCCTGTAAATCAGTGTCTTTTATCACTTTTCATTCTTCAGAGAGGCACAGCTTTGGGAGGGAGGAAGGATGGTGAGGAGCTGGAAGGTGAACAAGTTGGCTTGTAGGCCATCAGACATTGGGATAGCTAGCATGCCCAGGGTTAAATCTCTGTGAGCAAAGGAGGACGTCTGAATTCAAGATCTCTAACTGGAAACTGTTCTAAGTAACTCTTCTATCTTGTGTGGAGCTGCACTGTTCAAGTATGTTCAGATCCAAGTCTAAACTGAGATTAAATGCTAGCCACTTATTAAACAGCGATTTGGTGGAAGTGGGGGCATACTTTCATTCCACCCTAATATTTTCTTGCTGCAAGCATACATTTTCAGAGTGGCCTTTTTTGATCATGTTTAATGCATGGCTTCTATGTATTCAGGCATACAGATTTTGCAAAACAAGGGTAAGTTTCAAAGAGATGTCTTGAGATGTTGTATTAAAGATTGTGGTTGAACAAAATCAAGAATGTTGTGATGCTGGCAGTGAGGGGCCCCCAACTGCTTTCTGCCTGTGAATAATGTTAGCTCATTTTCTGCAAGTTTGGGACTAGCATTTAAAGAAACTCTAATCACCATAAAAATAGCCCTCTTTGAAACAGCCCATTAAATGTTTTAGTGTTTTCCTTAAGTGCATAGACCTTATTGCCGAGCTTCAAATGTTTAAAAAATGCAGTTGAGATTTTTTTCTAACTTGTAGATGAATAAAAGAAAGAAAAGGTATATTTTTTGAGTGTAAATGAACATATTTTTCAACACTCTTACCCTTCTAAGTAGTAGAGGGCATTTCATTCAGTCCTCAAGGGGAGGAGAGAAACATGGTTGAAGTATTCTCAAAACTGCTAAGATTTGACTGTACAATGTATACTTGTTTAGAACCCTGATCCCTCCTATAGTGCACATGCTGCTGGCAGTTATTGAAATTCTTCATCCTCTCCTCCTGGTACAGTCTTCCAGCTTTTGAGTGACATTTGCCCTTGATAAGGCCCAAGTGAAAGTCAAGCCCTAGACATAATTGTCTATTTTTAAAAGCTAAATTTTACCTCTTCAGTAAACACTGAAGCAATGAATTAAAGCTGACTTTATGTTTTGGGGTTTTTTTTTTATTCTTACCTTCATTGTATTACAATTGACAAATTACTTTAGTCCCATTTTTAAAAGGTGTAAGAGTTTCTGCAGCTTTACAAAAAGTGATTTTGAATTTTCAGAGTCCTTTTCTTTTCAATGGAGGTTAAGTCCCTGTATGTATAGCTCACTATTAAGCATAAATGTGACATTACTTACATAATTCAGTCTTAATCTGAAACAGGGAAAACTAGGAAAGTTGGTTAAAAGTTAAAATATTACAATAACAAGATCATATTTTGTTGATTGATTTATTGAAAATTCTATTCTACGTACAAAATCAGTTTATGCAGAATACAAGATCTAAAAAGAGAGACAGAGTTATCAGCAAATGATAATTATTATTTATCACTGTTTGCTGAGAAAACAAGGGCATTGCATCACTTAGTGAAGTTAATAGTAGGCTTGAAAACACTATTAGATGGTGTTTTCTATTAGATCTTCTCTCAGGATAGCAATCTTTTGGCATTTATTTTTTTCTTTTTGTTACTAGTTTCAGCTCAAATATTTAAAAACAAAATAGTTTTGTCTACTGTTATTTTTTTCCCTCCATTTAAGTTTTTACTTTCTAATTTTATTTCCTACATAAGAGAATAATATGGGTCAGTTCAGCTGGTTTTTTTCAAGATCTTCAGATCATATGAAGCTGTAACTCCCTCCAGACATTCACAAATCAGGGTATGCAATGTAATCACATCTCAGCGTTGTGCTTTACATGTGCCTACTGAAGCTTGTGCATCTTCTCTCTATAACTGGTCACCCTTAGATTACCCCCTGCTCCCTTACCTATTCCTGCAGTGCAGATGGTTTTTTCCTCATATCATTGAAAATTAAAAACCCCACCCTATTAATGGCAGGTTCGAATAGTCTTCCTTATTGTAGAAAGCTTTGTTTTTCCCAGGCCTGTGAGCCACATTTATCTCTATACCTGAAAGAATCAATGGAAGTGCTCTCTTCTTCCTGGCTGTTTCAATTTAACCAGCATCTGCTCTTGCAGTGTGACCTTCTTGCCTATGCTGTAACAGAGCCACAGAATTGAGATTAGTTATAAGGAAGAAGCTCTTTACAATGAGGTGGTAAAACTCTGGACCAGGTTTTACAGGTGGTAGATGCATCCCTGGAAACAGGGCTCTGGGCAATCTGATGTAGCTGAAGATGTCTCTGCTACTCTGAAAATATTCTATGATTAGAACTGGTCTGAATTGCTCATGAGTTGCAGTTGACTTGTTGGCTGGGCATTTCCTACCTGTGCAACTCAGCCACAGCCCTTCTCAAGAGTGCATTAAAGAATCTTGTTTGGGACAATGGAATATTTAAGAACTAGTACACAGCAATGAATATAAATGTTTAAAACATGAATATAAATATTTGAAGAAAAGGAGCACATGCGCATGGTGGTATCTCATCACAACAAATCACCTGTCTAAGGAGTGGTACTTAAGGCTTGAAGTAGTGATCTTAGCTTTTACAAATACTGTGAGCTCTTTTATAAAGGCTCTGCTTACCCTTTTCCCAAACAGCACTACCACAGAGATAATTTGAATATTAGGTAATAAAAATTTCAATAAAATACAATAACAGTGAAGTAATATGGTTCTGATGCATGTATTTCTCTGAAATGGTAAACTGTGACTCTCAACAATCCAATTTTCAAGTCCATTTTTACTCATTGCACTTTGCCAAAAGTATGTCTTTATTAAATTTCCTCAATAGTACTTCTTTTTTTCTAAACATTTTTCTCTGGCATAGAAGTCTTTCAGTTTATATAGTAAATGTGAGTTGCCAAAGGAGTTGTGAGGGCAAAGTCTTTGTCTTCACTACCTACAAGCATTGACTATGAATAGCTTTCTTTTTCAGATAGTCATAGCAGTTACTTCCTTAGATTGTCTACTCTACACTATTTTCAGTTTTCTGCCTTGTCTTAGCTATTAATATAGAAGCAGGTAAATCACCACAATTTACAATTCAGTTCAATTAACATTTCATTGTTTGATTTAAGACACAGACCTCAATTTCTGTTGTTTTACTGGCTGCTAAAAGAGCACTTTACATGTCCATGCATAAGACCAGGGTGATAAAACAGGGCCCCAGTTTCCCCAAAGTAATTATTCCCAGTGATGGATCAGATGTCTTAATTTCAGCCTCCAGGACTATTTGCTGATGTTTTTTGTTAAACATCTTAAGACATTGGCAAATTTTTGTTATTATTTCCATTCTTTGTGCTACTACTTATGTGTAAGTGGTTTTTATAATTTTACTAGCATTCAGTCTGTGTCAAGTGTGAATTAATACAGAAATTAATAAGGGAATGAAGCTGTATAGAAAACCAGAGCAGAATTTCTTGGTAAGCACTTGGAAATAGTTGGCTGGTGGTTGGTGCCAGAGGCCTGGCAAAAGTGGTCAGTTCTTTTAATGAAATGTACAAAAAGCAGTGTTTCTAAACTGCATCATTGATATGACAAACCAAGTAGATACCAAGTGCTTCCTTTGAATTAAAAGAAGCATTACTTCTTAGTTAGCTTTGTTCCTCTAATTATTCCATGAAAAAATACAGAGCAAATACTGCCTACATTAAATTGGTCCTGCCAAAATAATCTGTGCTAGTTGAAATAGTTTTGCAAACCTCTTTCAACATTTACAGTTCTTTCTTTTTCCCTGGCCATTACATAATACAAGAGGTGCATCAGAGGCTGTATGAGAGTTTATTAGTTTATTGGAGCTAGTTGTAGGCCCCAGGGCAATCAATGGGTTAAATCCTCTGAAGGCTAGATAGATAACTCAGGAAACAACTTAGCTATATGTGTTTAAAGTTATTTGGTATATACTAAATATAGCAGGTTTTTTTCCTGCCAGTATTTTACTCCAACTTTAGACCCTGTTCAGCTTTTAAAAAGAAAAAAATAACTATAAAAAGGAGAATGAAATCAAAAGAGATCTTTAGACTTACATCATGGTTGAGATCTAGTAACTGTCTTAGAATGCTTCAATTAATCTATTTCTGTAAAAATCACAATTATTCAGTATTACTTACTGCATTTTCACAGTGCAAATCTTCAAACCATATAATGATTTTTCCTCCCCCCAAATTATTTGCCTTGAGAAGGAAATCTCTAAATCTCTTCGTTAATTTAGATGAATATGGGGATTGTTTTTTGGTTTTTGTTTTTTTGGTTTTTTTATATAGGCACAACACTAGACTTTCATATTGCTCATGAAAGTTTAATTCTTGATCCATTATTATTTGTACTCTGTGTTAATAATGTATTAGATGTGCTTGTTGCATATCTGTGCACGGATAGATGGGTACACTTTGGTTAGAACAGTCAGAAGTGTTGCTGAGATCACCCTCACTCCAAACGGATTCTAATGCTTATTGGTTTAATGTTTGAAGAAAAATGAGTTAGTGTATGAAGGAATTTTATTCAAGATGTACTTATTAGATGTGTTGCCTCAGTGAAGGTTATACTTTCTGTATTGATCAAACCACTGTCCCCTGGTGTACAGATGATTAATTCCCTATTAACTCCAAAGAGAAGACTAACCCAAAGAGTACATTTTAACAAGTGGTACTGCTTCAAGTGCACACAACCCCCCTATATTAAAAGTAGCTCCCCTAATGCCTTTTGTGTGCATGTTGCCTGCTTACCTTGATGTATTGTTTCTCTTGACACAATATTTTTTCTTGATTTTTGCAGAACAGCTCTGCTTTATTCTTGCTGCTAGTGATACCAGATCAGATACCAGATCTTTGCTCTTTGCATTTTTTTATATTCCTACTTATAATGGTGTGTTTAGAGCTGATTTTAAAAGCTAGATGAACTTTTTAAAAATTATGATTCTGTAAAATTTTCCTGATGTTAGGAGTTTCTGACCTTCTCATAGCTATTAATTAGTTGCCAGTGGGAACAAGTATATAAATATCACAAGTTTTTGTACTGACCAAATCTAACTTGTGAACCTGTGTTTCTGATTCTTGAAGCAAGCTATCTTGACTGACAGCTATTTTGAGTGAGACTTTCTCTGTTGCACCTGTTGGAGAGCTTTATTATGTATATGAGGCCTAGAGGAAAACCTGTTCTTTAGCCAAGTGATTTAATGTTTCATGTAACTTTTGAAAGACCAGTAGTGGCCAGCAACAGAAAATTTTATCCTGCAGATCTCTGTCAGGAGACTGAGAGGGTCTTAATTCTAAGTGGTTTCAGTAATCTTGTCTTGCTAAGGGAATGACAGAGACGAAAAGCTCATACATCAGCCTTTTTGCATGTGCTTTATGTATATATGGGAAAGTTCATTATGGTTGTGACTTCCTCTGTCTGGAGCATATTTAAAAATAAACTCCAAAGTATCATCAAGAATGAAGACTAATACTTTCAGCTGCAGGCACATTTCCCAGTTACTCATCAGCTACTGTCTGTAAAGCCTTTTCTGCAAGATGTGTGTTTAGAAGAAATCTTGATCACATGAGTCAAGCTCTAGCACAACACACAACTTGATTAGTGCTGTGATGAAAATACTTTGTGTGCCAGTCTTGTAAAATTTAGTTTTTAATTACTTCTCTAAAAGTTATTCAAATTTGATGTAATTTCTGTATTATTGGGCATGACATGGCCTTCACAAATTATTATTACCTGTAAACTTTACCAGCATGCAATTTTGTCTTTTCTTACTGAGTCTGAGTGAAGCTGTGAGTTAGTGTGAACCTATTACTCATCAATGTGACATCTCATGAGATGTCAACACATCAAACATAAGGCTGATGACTAAGTCAAGCCTCTTTCTGTGGACATTTCTGTATAAGTTCCTAGTTAGGCTCATAAACCAGTATTATTTCAGGGCATCAAGGCATTGGTGCATCCTGCAGCAAGAATTAAACAAAAATAAAAATAGAGTTGCAGTGACATTACAGAGAAGTAAGGGGGTGCCTTTTTCTTTAAATACTTTTGTTTTAAATTTGTTAGTATCCCTCTTTTTTCTGACAAGCTGTTTACCATATGTTATTGGTTTAAAATATTGGGACTGACTAGTATGGGAAGTTTTAGCTAAAATCCTTCTTGAATAAGTAGAGACCTTATTTTCTGTATGGAATATTTTTAGCAGTGAAATTAAATTGAATAGGTTCTACTTGTAATGACAAATATTTTGGAGAGTGTCAGTTTTCTTTATTCAAAACTATTTTAACACAAGGAGTTTAGATTTAGTTCCATAATTGTGGCAAATAAATTAGGAGATATAATGATAATGTTTACTGTCTTCGAACAGTGTCTGTCTCCTGAATATTGTTCTCTGCTTTTAGTGAAATATTTTCTATAAATAACAAGAATGTGGATTGTTTAAAAACATTTCAAATTAGGTTAAAACATTGGGATTATTTTGACTTGACGACACTATGATGTTTTTAGTGCTCTGAAAATAACCTTAAAAAGCAGGCCTCTCAAGCAAAGCTTTGAAATTATGAATTCCATGTAAACTTCATTAAATATTCTACAATGCTTGTTTAAAATATTTTAGATTGGCAATTATATTTAACATATTTTGAGCATAAAGATGGAAAAGTAATATTTAAGGACAAAATAAGGTGAAAAAGAGGTTACATTAAATTGTTTGGAATGTATTTTATATATATTTCTCTGTTATTTTAATTGCCATTTTAATGTTAGAAAATAACCCAAAACCTCTTGGAAATCTGTTTATGCATGGCTTAAACTCATCTTACTGAATTTCCTGAAGTGCATATATGATTTTTTGAAAAGAAAACACAAATATGTATCTATGTATATTCACAGCAGGAGAAGACCTTAAGCTTAATCACTAACTGGTATGCTGCCCTAACATTCACAATTACGAGATAAGTGACAATAGGGGCTGCATACCCACCTATCCCCTTTGGTATCTGATTTTGAATATGATTTTCCATTGTTTTATTTAATCTCTTGTTGAACATGTTATTTGCTCCAACTCTGTCATTGGCAGGAAGTTACCCACTGCACAAAGCATTTCCTTCTTTTAATCCAAGTTGCTGTGAGTTTCAGCAGGCAACCCTAGTTCTAAACAGTTAGGTTGTCTCTCTGTCAAGACAGCTGCACTATGCCTTTAATAATTTTATTAGTTATTCTCTTACTTTTTTCTGACTCTACTATATGCTGCAGATATGGAGAGTACTGCATGCATTTTTAGTTACATTACATTTTGTGTCCTTTCTCAGTTATATTCTTGATGATGTCCAGCATTTTACTGTTGGTTTTTCTTTTTGGCATCTGTTGAAATTTGAGCCAATGGTTTTAGAGAACTGTCCATGATAGTTCTGATATCTTTCTATTTTGAGGGATATCACAGAATACGTGACCCACAAGGATCATCGAGTTCAACCCTTAGCCCTGCACAGGACCATCCTCAAGAGTCACACCATGTGCCCAAGAGTATGGTCCACATGCTTCTTGAACTCTGTCAGGCTTGGTGCTGTGACCACTTCCCTGGAGAGCCTGTTCCAGTGTCCAACCTCCCTCTGGGTGAAGAACCTTTTTCTAATATCCATTCTAAACCTCTCCTGACATAATTTCAGGACATTCTCTCCCATTCTGTCAGTGGTCACCACAGAGAAAAGATCAATGCCTGTCCCTCCTCTTCGCCTCATAAGGAAGCTGTAACTGCAATGAGATCTCCCCTCAGTCTCCTCTTCTCTAGGCCGAACAGACCAAGTGCCCTCAGCTGCTCTTCTGATGGCTTCCCCTCAAGGCCCTTCACCATTTTCTTTGGCCTCCTTTGGACACTCTCTAAGAGCTTCACATCTTTCTTATACTGAGGTGACCAGAATTGCAGACAATATTCGAGATGAGACCACACCAATGCAAGGTTTTCATGTACCTGATACAGAGCAAAAGACTTAAAAAAATTAAAATATAGAACTTTTTTATAAGGAAAGTCTGCTGGCTGCAAGGCAGATTTCAACAGTTTGTTTGGAAGGGCACTTAAAAAGGAAGTAAAGTTGTACCCTTTGTAAGTAACACTTCCTTCTATCAAACACTACTATTTAGATGGCTAATATATCACAGCATCTGTATATACAAGGGTTTTCCCTGAGGAGCCTGAAAAAATTGACTTCACATCTTATAAAATTTTCAAGATATTAATACAGAAGCCTTCTCCTTGCTTTTTGTGGGGGATGAAAAGCACTTGCTGTAGCCACATTACATCATAATACAGCATTTCGCTTAGTGATCTGTGTTTTGAAACTGCAGGATCAGTTCAATGCAAATATCACAGAATAATTGCTTAACCTATCTTCCTCTTGTACAGAGTACTTCAGTGTTAGGTACAAAATGAGCCAGGGTTATGATTTCTGGAAAATCAATAAAAACAAAGGATTTGTGACCAAAGCCTTAATTGTCTTAACAAGGGCATGTATGCCTCTCAAACTAATGAATCATCACATATATTATTGACTTCTTTTCCCTTTAAACCTTTTAAATACTTCAGATTTTAAAACAGAAGAGTAAATTTTATGTGTGTTAGCAGTTTTACAAATCAGCTGTGATTTTGTACTTTGGACCATAACACTGATTACTGGACTTGTGTCCTGACATTTCCATTTGTCTGTGATAAATGTGCATGGATCAACTAATGCTGTATTTTTGTTGTGCTGTTTGTTTTGTTTTGTTGTTTGTGTTTTGGGAGGTTTTTTTTTAAATTTCTTCAGTTCGTATCATCAGAGGAATTAAGTCAGCATTACTAATCACATCCATCATATAGATAAGCAGATCTTTCTTAATACTTTTTTCGGACACTTGATCAGTGGAGTTTATTCAGATGAAGCATAAAACTTATGACCTGGGGTACAGATTTCTGTGTCTGGGACTCCTGTAAGAACATCCATCCTGTGAGGAAGCTGATTCTGCAAAAAGACTCATAGCCTTCATGTTCAGAGAACTCTATTCATACATACACAATTCTTGTAACAGGATTTGCAGTGATCCTTCTACTTACTGGTGAGCTGTAGAAAAGGATGATGGAGAAAAAGGAGGTGAAGGTATTTTACAACCAGGAAAGAATGGAAATAGTATTTGCAAAATTGATGATGGTGATGTTTTTTTCCACATGGCATTTTCATTTTCAGTTTTCATTTTCGTGCCCCAATTAAAAAATGGGACCATATCTTTTTTCTCTAAACAAGTGCTTACTGTCATTTACTAGAACTCCATTTTTACCAAAAGCAAAATCATGGGCTTGTATGCTTTGATAAGTTAACTGCCAGACTAGGGCCTCAGTGTGTACTGTTGCCTTAAGGAAACCTTCTCTTTTAAAATTAATGATGGTTTTAACAAATTTTCAGTTATATTATTTCTTGCATATAGAATATCAAAGTATTTAAATCTATGAGTGGCATCTCCAGAGGACATAATAGCATGAAATGTTTTATATGTAGAGATGAAAGATTTAGGTGTCATTGCACTGAAGAAATGGGAAGCAGTGCACAGAATAAAGCACAATAGTTATATGATCAGCGCATTTTGTTTCCCTACAAGACCAATTTGGTTTCAAAATCTCTGAAGGTAATCCAGAGCATTTACAAGAAGCGTGGCATAAAGGATAATGGGAAAACAAACCCTGCATGCAAAAATGCTTAGGTGAAGATCTTAGCACCAGTGTTAGCTGAACACCCCCAAGGGAAGTGAACTTGAAGAAAGCTTAAGTGACTTTAAGAAAGATATGATTCACCAGTTTTATAAATATTATGTGTAAGGGAATCTCTGTTTCTAGTACAGCAATATAGACTTTTTTATTCTTCCTAATCCACATGTTCTGTGAAAATGCAAATGTGAGAACCTATTCATAGTTATTTATGTGTGTAAACAAATCACTTTCAGCTTATTGATCTGCCCAAGTTTTCTATTGATGCAACTTACATACTTTTTATCTGATATTGGACTGTTCTGACTAATAAGTTTGAAACTAAGCTTATCTTGTTATCTTTACTGACATGAGTCATGCCATTAATTTAGCTGAAGTTTTCTGCACAAGGAAGTACCATTCCTCAATTTATAGAGCAAATTTAAACAGTAGCAAAAATCTCAACTGAAAAATCCCACCCAAATGCAATTAACAGTTTACATAGTCCAAAACATTAATGATGTTTAGCTCATATTTTATTAACTGTTGAAATTCAAAGCTCATAAAGTTCTCATCCTCCCATAAACTGTTCATGCTTAACTCTTTTCAGTGTCTACCAGACACGCTTGCTCTCAGGAAGATATTTAATCGAGCAGATTCCTTACTAGATCATTAAAGACCTCACAGTAAGATGTCATCTAAGAGCTCACAGTACATGGATCCAGAGATTGCAAAGATCATTCATTATTCATCTGACTCTGCAGGATGGCAGACAATATGAGTGACCATCTAAGCCAGCAGTGGATATATATATAGAAAGGTTTCTCTAAAAGTCCAGGCCAACTTCCTTTTGTTTATTGAAGAATATTGCAAAGAGTGAGCCTGCAAAATTTGCAGAACTAAAAGATTTTGTAAAGAACTTCACTAAAATACCATTGCTAGAGTAAGAAAAGACATAACCTCCTAATCATAAATAAACCATGAAGGTCATGGTCAACACACAGATGACAGAATGCAACTGAAGGACCACTTCAGTCAACTCAGCCTCAGGCACTGGAGAAAAATTGTACTTAAGTGTACTGATATGTCAGAAAGCAATAAAGAACCAAAAATACCATCAACTTCAGGATGACATTCGCAGAAAGCTGAACTGTAGGAGCATTGATCTTACATGTAAAGGCAGGCAGAAAATGATTGCAGTTCACAGAAACTGTAGATTTGAAAGACAAATCTTAATCCTAAATCAAAAATAATGAAGCTAATAGTGTTTGTGAGCAATGTACTGTACATACTTATAACATCGTTGTATACGTAACATCAGTATGAGTTTAAAAATAAATTGAAAATAATCTGACAGCAAAAATTAGTAAAATATTTGATACAAATTTTATCCTTTCAAAGAGAAAAGTAAAATATTTTAGAGTAGCTTGAACTGCTGAATGGCATCCAAATTGTTGTACATTTGGAAATGACATTGCTAGTCCCACTTAAACAATCTTCTGTAAGTGGTTAAAAGGCATCTTTCATTTTTCATCTGTAATCAGATAATCTATAGATTTAAGTGACATTTTAAATATATACCTCTCTGGGAAGATCTTCACCACATTTTCTTCTGGTAAAAACTGATATTTACTTGTTCCAAGTCAATTCACTTACAGTGACATACAATGGCTAAGAATCTGGCACTTTCATTTTTACCATCACCATCTTCAAACTATTTCCACTGAAAGACAGGAATACAGAAATAAGTATGTCCTGATGTCTCTAAAGCAAAGACCTTTGCAATTCCTGCATGCAATAATCAGAGTATGTATACTCCAGTCAATTTTTTTTATATTTCCTGCAGTGAGACATACACAACCTTTGATTTGACCATACAAATATAATGAGCATTTAGGAAAATTTAGAAGCCAGTGAACATCACTCAGATTTTTTTTTAAATGACTGCATTTAACTGTAACATCACACTTTTCAGAAACTGATGATTAATTGGACTTTAGAGCTTACCTCTTTTTCTCTCTATGTTTAATGACTCTAGATAGATAAATAGATAAAATTAATGTTTAAATTCTATGCAGCTCATGCAGTCACAATTTCACCATTAGAAGTGTATTCCTCAAAAACCCCTGAGATTTGATACAATTGGAGAAAAGTGAACCTACTTTGTCTTGGCTACATATGCAAAAATGTGATTTTTTTTTTTTTTGTGTCTGTGTGGGGCTTTTGTTCTTGTGCTCTCTGCAATATTTTAAAATGTACTTTGCTTTGGTAACTGAATTCTGATTTCCTACCTATTGATGTTTTAAATACATATAGAAGCAAAAATATACAAACTGAGATGGAAAAGAGCTGTCTTTCACTGCTAGAGATTTGATAAATTGTTAAAGGTACTGTTTCAAAATTAATTTAACAAAATGGGTAATTGTGTTGTTTTTGTTTTTATTTTATTGCTGTAAATAATTGAGTTAAAAAATACTCCCTAAGTATTGAATGAAAAATTATATTGGAAGAAAATGCAAAGGATCTGTGGAAAATTTATGCGTGGCATCAAAAGTGGTGCCTTCTACAAGACCAGCAGATTAAAAGCTGTGATGCCAACAATACACTTCATCAGGTGTTTCTCATAAAGAAAAGTACTGCTTCGTATGAGCTGCACAGAATGATTGCAGAGCCATTGTCAAGCCTAATCAACACAGTTCAGTCAACAATCACTGAATGGAAGAAAAGTTGGAAGTCCTGCAATTATGCGGTTGTCTTACATATTGAAAGAACTACTGCCCTAGACAGAAACAGAAAATTCATAGTGCATTTGCAGTGGACAAAGACAGCTAGTTGCTTATTTTACAAATATAGTTTGAGTGCAGGTAGAAGCTATCTGATTTTGTTCATCTCCACAGTTAGAACATGAAAATCTAAGGTAGTCCGAAGCAGCATGGGAATATTTTGACTTTTTTCAATGTCAGAACATCTGATCAAACAAAACTGATTAGAATCTAACCATATCTTTCAAAACAAGAAATTTTTTGAAGATTTTTTTGGAGGAAATTACATGAATGTGAGATGGAACTGCAAAGGGAATAATGCTCAAGTAATTTCACTATATGAGAAGAGAAATAATGTATGCAAAAGTGAAATGCAAAATGTATATTATATTGATTTATTGTAAATTTTAACTAAATCATTCAAAGTGTTCTCCATAAAAAATGCACCTAAAAATGCTTTCCAGCTTCAGCATTATTACTGTTCCTATTACCAAAACTGAAATGGATCTTTCAAAAGTTTTGTTATTCCTTGCCTTAGTTCTTTCTTGATAGGACTTGGATTTGCCAACAGAGGGCAATAGTCAAACTAGGAAAGACTGCATCCATCATTTTTGCAACTTCTAATGAGTCAGAAGGACACATAGAATCCTCATCTGCTTTTATGGATATTGCTGTGTAATTGCAGTGTAATTATGGCGCACAACAGCTTCAGAAAATTATCTTTGAAGAAAACAGCTGGTTCTCTTTAACAAACAGAGATGAAATCTTGTCAATTTAAAAAAAAATCCAAAGGAAAAAATACTAAAAATATATCCCAATAATAAACAGGCAACAACAACAACAAAAAAAGAAATAACATGAAAAATTGAAATGGATAAATCAGAGAAACTGCTATGAAAAATATGACTAACGTATAAAACATTGGAAAATTACAATGATGTGAATGCTCCTTCATTATATGGTTTTATATTACAAAGCAAACAGACTCATTGGAAAGATTTCCATTTTCCTCCTTGCACTCATGGTAGTATGTAAGACCCCAGTCCTGGCAGCCCTTCTGCATGCTTTCTTCTCAGTGGAAGAAATCTGCTTGGTTTCAGTGGAATTTCACAGCTGGATAAGGCCAGCCCGGCCCTGAGCTGTAGCTCCAGAGCCACAGGGCTCTCCAAGCCTTGCACTGCCAAAGAAATAGCGACAGCGTCTGCTGGGGGCTGGCAAGGATCGGGGGGCAGTGAGTGGACACTGGGGGCCAGGGGTGGGTGAGTGGCTGAGAATCTGAGTCCAGAGCTGGGAAGTGCCACTGTGGCTCTCAGGAAGGACACAGCAGCCCGGGGAAGGAGCACGTTCTGGGCAGAGGAGTTTACAAGGAACAGGTTTTAGCAGCCAGCTAGGGAATGAGACCAAACCGCCTCCACCAAGGGCCTGGATGTGCACCAGCCGACATTATTAAGGGAAAATGGAGATAGATTTGGTGCACTTCTGTAATGTGGAAGCAATAAAACAGAGAAAGGACTTAAAAAAAACACTTTTTAGTAACTACAGCAAGTTTTTCCAAGACTTTTGAAATCTATATTGATACGTAAATACAAATATCATTGTGCAATTAAACTGTATTAAAAATTTGTCCACGAACAAGTTAAAGAATACATGCAGAAACATATATCATGGCAATGCTCTGTAAGCCCTAGAGCTATGGAGCTTTCAGTGTTGAACCTCTTTATTTCCTTATGTTAAAGTGAGAGAACTTTACCTCCCATAGATTAATTTGCACATGTGTTCTATGGCTCTTCTGTAGCCAGTAGGTAGACACGTAAGAGGAAAAAATGTACATCAATACTAGTAGCAGAAGTATTTGTATGATTGAGTGGAGAAAATTAACTGTTTTAAACTTGAAAGTATGTGGTCAAGGTTATACAGAACAACTTTATTTTGCATATAATATGATCTGTGAAACTCTGAAAATAATTACATTTTCCTTATTAAAATTGAATTTTAGCAATTCTTTGTATTTACATGTTTATAAATTTTATGAACACTTGAAATAGATATTAAGTCTATAAGCTATGTTGGTATTACATTATAGAAGCATCACATGAAGGTTCTCAGTTAAGGATGTACTTTGTGCTTACAATAGGGTTATTAAGGTATAATGATACATTTCCAGTCAATTTAACAGCATAACTAATAATAAATTAAGCCAGCATACGATATATGCAAAAAATTGGCAATTCAGAAAGAACTATTTAATTTCCTCAATGATGCATGACTTCTTATCCTCTTGCATTCCATTTCCTTGTTTGTTTAAATTTGATAGAAACAGTGATCAGGTTGAAAAACCTCAAATCAGAGACAAGAGTTCACTTTTGCATATGTGTATTGTTCTCTGAGTCTGATGCAGCATAAAACTTGCCTAAATATTTGTAGAGGCTAGTGTCTAACAGTTGATTCACTGTGTGGGCAGCATTGTTGCTCCATGGAATGGAAGTTTTCATTGAGTTAAAGAGCTTTGGAGTGTTCAAACTGGAATGGAGCATTGGAAGCATGGACAGCTGGAAATACTGATACAGTGCACAGACATTCATGGACATTCACTTCTCGAGAAGACAGTCCAGTTTTTTAAACAAAGAGTTTAGTTAATAATAGCAGATATATACATTTTTCTTTAATGCGATTATGAAAAATGATTTTTTTTATATGAAACACTCAGCAACTGTTGGATAGTTTTAGTCTTTTCAAGGAGGGAGACATTGCTGTGGGACATAATGATTTAAGGAGGGACATGAAGTTGGACACTGGGAAGAAGAACAAGGAATTTTTGGATACACTAAGGACAAAGAGTTTGTTTATCCACAGGGATAATGGAGGTTGTGTTTAAGGGAGTTATATCACCATAACATTGTAGTGCTGACATAGGAATAATTAGTTCACATAAACTGCAGTGCTGTTTGTTCCTTGGTTAACTTTCTAGAAAAAGCTCAAAGTTGGAAACTCTGAGGGAGAAAGCAGCTGTGCATGCTAGATTTTATTCCATAGACAGCACCTCTAAATAAAAAGAGACTTCAAAGTAAGGAAGAAAGAACTTTCTGATGACAACTTCTTGCTTTGAAGATCTGGTTGTGATAGTTCTTTACAGATGAAGGTGACTAGAAAGGTGTACCTTCCTGGGTAATAATGATCAGTCATAATGGTGACATACCAGTATCTATATTCACAGCCATAGGAATAGGAAATTTCCTTAGAAAGTATCTTTAAAAGTGGTGAGCAAATTGATAGATGTTTAAAATTCCTGAATAGAGATTTAGTAAAAATAAAGTCTAGGTAAGTCCTGTGAATTCTAAATTTATTCATGAATCCAGGGTAGGAACCTCTAAATTTTAGGTGTTTTGGTGCACATACCCAGACTACTGCATGTGTTAAAAACTAAGTTCTGTGCTTTAGGGACATATTTTCTGTCTCTTGGATGAGTAAATGGAAAAAGCACCTTGTGTTTCTTGGATGATATCCCCTTCTTTTGCTACAAACTGTTTATGAGTTGGTTGCTTTTTATATGGGAACTGAGGATTTTATGGCCACTTTTTGTGAAAGGTTTTTCATCTGTTTCCAATTATGACACTGAGAATTGCAATAAAAACATACCTGGAAGAACACAACTTGCATGAGCAGAGTTTTGGAGGACTTGATACTTCAAGGCCATGTCTTAGATTTATCTTTCATCATGCAGGAAGGTGGAATTGAGTCTCTAAAGTGATGATGGTGGTGTCAAGATTTTAAGTTTCTTGTTGGTAGCTATACTTAAAATAGGTTTCTGAAGTTATTATTCTAGTTTATACATTGCAGTAACAATGCAGGTTTTTAAAAGACTCCTGTTTTATTTCTGCTTGGTTGTAGTGAGCTGTCAGTTTTCAAAAATATTTACTTCATTCTTGTTTATTTGGAAGTCACATAGAAGAAGGACTGGGTGCACAACTGAGAAAATGAAGCAAAACACGTACTTTCCTGAAGTTCAGACATATATGAGTAGTTGACATAAATTTCATAAAGGTCAGACTGTCGAGGGTTTCACAACCAGGTAGGTAGATTAATCTATAGCTTCAAAACATATATTTAAGGTAAGTCTTATCTGTAATCATAGAAGACTTGCATTTCAACAGTTTTGTTTTGAGTGAGGTTATTCCATAGATATTGACTATATTATTTAGTTTTTACTCCTCTAAAATTATACAGAGGTTAATTCCCTTTTTGCTAATCAAGCTTTGTAAGTCACCCTAAGCCTCATTGCAAAATTATATTTAGATGAGGAAGATAGCTACCCCATGTTTCTTTCATTTAGCTTGTACTGTTAAGGTTTCTTTACTATGAGATGTCTTCTAACAATATTTTCCTCAGCCCTTCTTAATCTGGATATCCTCAAAGCAGAATCTTTCAGGTTAAAAAAATAAATGAAACAGTAGATCTTCTCTCTCTCTTTATACTAGTTCTGCTGCTGAAAATTGGTTCTTAGCTGCTGTAGGGGACAGAGATGTTCTCATTTGCTGGTGAAGTTTTCATCTATATCTACCTAATTCTCAAATAAAGGTAAAAATTAGCTCCACAAATATAGCTTAGCTTCTAACAAAAATTCACATACTTAACCAATCATTATTTTCATTGTCCTTACTAATTTTTGAAGTCAGGCTAGAATGAAGTCATTGCCCAGCAAAAATTTCTGTGTTCCTAAGGACTTCAAACCAGAGTTGTGGAGTGTTGTGCTAAGAACCACACTGCTACATTCAAGCATGCTCTACCTCAGCCTAAAAAGGCCATTATCCTAACTCAAAACTTGCAAGCTATTTAAAAAGGGTCTTGCTAGTGAATTTTCTATTTTAAAAGATTTGTTTTTAAATTGTCCTTTGTTGTGAAAGGGAACACGCTGCATATGTCAGTGTTTCCAGTGCATTTTCTGCCACCAAGACCTTCATCTTCCATCTAGTCATTTGCAAGTACCCAGAGTTGGCCAGGAGCCTGTTTCTGAGAAAGCTTCTTCACCAACATATGGCTGTGCTCAGAATGATTGCTCTGGCCTTCAGTCTGCTCATTTAAACCTAATGAGGTCCACAGAGGTGACTGTATGACTCATACAATGAAGTCATTTTGCCAATTAACATTCTGAAAAATGTCTTGTAAGTAGAGCAGCTTCAATAGGTTTCTACAGCTGGAGGAGAGATCAGGTATCACAAAATACTCAGTTGCTTTCTTCTGATCTGAGAAATTTCATTTACTCTTGAGTAAGTCTGTTCACACAACAGATGGATGTTCCATGTCTACGGAGTGTGACCCATTCCTAAATCAAACTCTGTGTCTGCAAGCCAAAGTGCTCATGCAAGGCACAAAATTAACCTTAGTCTTAAATAGATACTCATAATGTTCATACTAAAAAGCCTTCCTTTTATTAGGAAGTCTTTTATTCATTATTGTGGGATATAATGTTTGGAAATGTAAGCAGCTGACACCTAATGGAAGACTTTTAAGTAACCAGTTGAAAAGCCATTCTTCCTGCGTGTCTATGCCCTTTCAGTTTGGCACTTGTGAATGTTTACTCAAACAGCTTTTGTTGTCTGAATATGAGAAGAGGAAAGGAAACCAGAAATCACCTAAAGAGTATTAATTATTTTTTTATTTGTACTGGCTAAGCAGTATTTGTTATTTTCACATTTAAAAAAAATAAAATACATCTGTTTAGAAAGCAGAAACAACCCCCAATGATTTAGCCAGCAGTAATGTTCTACAAACTGTGAATTCTCAAAGTAGATTTTCATCAAATCACCCTATGTACTGAAATTCAGTACATTTAATTTTCACGTACCAAATGAAAACAGTGAATACATTCATAGGAACTCAAATTCTTTACCAGACAATCTGGAACAGAATAAAGAAATACAGAGTTTTAGTAGATTTATGCATCAGCTATCACTAACTGAAAGTTTTATACTTAGCAGGACAATATTTTGACCCTGTTTGATAAAAGATCAAAATTTCTATAAACGTTTATTTTTAAAAATTCCACTCTGTTGATATATATGATCAGCACTACTACCAAGTAAAACTACAATGACTTGTACAGGAGTTATTTAAAAGAGAAAAATAAATTGTCACATTATTCCAACAAACAACAACAAATTTAACCTATGACTTTCTTCCTATATAGATTTTTTGGCTTTCAATAATGTTATGGTGCTTTTTCAAGTAGTTTAACATTATTATTATTATATTTATCATTATATTCATTATTCTATTTATTGTCTTTTTTCTCATTTTTAACTTTAGTTTTGAGGTTTTGTTGCAGTTATCATGGAAACAGGTAGTGAACCAGTTTAACCCTATGAAGAGACATAATTTTACCACACTTGTTCAAAGAAAATCCCTTGTATGTGACATGTCTTTCATATTTCAATGAACAGATCATCTTAAACTATGTGCGAGTACGAATACTAGTAGTAACATAAAGTGCAAATTGACTTTTACACTATGTGTACACAAAACCGGGAAACTGTCACAGCAGTAATATTCCTGCCACAATGTACTGATACATAAGATTTGCAAAGTGGAGTAGTCTCTACTATTGGACCAGCTACCACAGCTGGGAAAAAAATTCCAGGCTTTTAAATACACAAGAACTCAAACAGATTTGAAGTAGGAGAAGGAAACTCCAAAGCTAAAAGCATTCTTCATTTGTTGCTTTCAAAATATAAATAAGACACAATACAAAGCCCTATAGCAATAATCAAATTAATTCTGAACTAGCCAGAATGAGGAAGTGTTGCCTAGACAGAGAACTATACTAAGGGGCTACAGTGACCAAAGACAGGATTTGTGGATGCTCTCCAAACAGGTAAGTTTTATCGAGTTATTGATAAGTAGCTTGGATAAGTGATCCTCAACAACAGTGAACCAGGGAGTCACTCAGATGCTTGTGTTCTACTGGTTTTTTGTTTGTTTTTGTTTGTTTGTTTGTTTTGTTATGCTAACAGTCTTTGAAAACAGACGTTTTCTCACCCATTGTGAGATCCTTTTCATCTTTCTTTAGGTGTCCTACAAAATAAATATCAACAGCTAGGGCTGTCTCCAGGTTCCCACCATGTAAATGGGATAGAAGAAATGAACTCCATTCATCTGACCTGACTTTGACAACAAATTACTTCAATAGCAGATGACTTGCTTACCAAAAAGAGGGACAAGAGAAGTCCTCTCTGTTTAATGCAGTGGTCCCTAGATTTATAGGTAAAGTGGTGCAGTCAATATGTTTTTCCTCTTTGGTTTTGTGGAACAAGAAATTTTTTTCCATTTATTTATACTTTTCCCTAAAATTATTTCCTCGTGGTCTCAGTTAACACAGCCTGTTCTGAACACTACTCCTTAAGAATATGATATGATAATCTTCCGAGGTCCATTAGTGAATCCTTCATAGTGACTTCAAATGAATCTGTTAGCATATTGTCTTTGTATCTTTTTTTCATGGTACAAAGCAAAACCAACTTTCCCCTAAAAAACCCCATGCATTTAACAGGTTGAATAGTCTGCTGGAAAAGTCAGACTGAAAAGGGTGGGCTGTAGAAATAGAGCAGGCTTTCTATGATTTCTGAGCAGACAATATGTTTGATGATCTCATCATGAAGGTTACTAAATAAATGAAAGTAAATGGCTGGTTGATTCCTTTTAATTCAACATGTGGTGTAGACACTTCCTTCCCATTCCCTCACTACAATACATTGGATCACATTAGGTTTGACAGTAAGGATTGACTTAGTGGTTTTGAGTTCTGTAGTGATTTTGATTCATTTCCAAAATGATTTACTGATTTCTCTAATGTGCTTTCTAATTCCTCATTTTGTTGGTGATGCTTTTGTTTACTTTTTTTAAAAAATATTTACTAGAGCTTCATTGACATACATTAGATATTAATTTCCAAACTTTGCAATTTGTTGTTATTATGTTGGTTTTATTTTCAGATCAGTGGCCTTTTAGTTCTTTATTTTTCTTCCCC
>JAOXXN010000395.1:27174589-27187611 GCA_026770055.1 Myrmophylax atrothorax
TTTAAGAATTCCCATAGAGATGTTTAGCTCCTTTTTAAACATCATTAAAGATGCACTTTGCATATAACAGGCAGTTTTATTTTTTTGCTGTAGTGACAAGTCCTTCATGCTTTTATTAATATAGACTTTCAAAAAAGATTGCAAAGTGAGGGGATTGGTTCCAGAGCTTAAAAATCAGATCATACCTTAGATTGAAAGAACATGACTGCAAAGAAGACTTGGGAGGAAAGAGACCAAAATTATGCATAGGGCAGAGGGTTTAAAGCTTAATGTGTAAATATGCTACAAAAATTTTACCATTTGTACCTTCTATGCCTGGAAAATGGGAAGGAGAAGAGTTCCTTTGCTGATCTTTTTCACATAAAATGCCTGCTATTTGGGAATATGGGAAAGTGCCATATATGATTTGTATGCAGGAAATGGCAACTTCATTTAGAGTAACTTACTTTAAAGATAAAAAACCCCATGGCAAAATCCTAGAGCAAGTTTTTTCTCTGTTGCAGCATGGTTTTGTCCCATGAAATCAGGATAATGCTTGAATTTTTATACTGTGTTTTACTGAAAAAGTCGGTAGAAGTATTTAATGAGGTTTTAAAAAAAATATCTCTCTCCCTAAGCCAAGCTTTCATAGTATTAGTATTGTCACTGTGCTCCTATGAGCCAATATGACTTGTTAGAGGAAGAAACCATGAATCTTCTGTTCCCATGAATAAGTACCTGTGTGTTTTCCTTAGTGATCCACAAGATATAAGCCTGTGAGCATGGATATTTACCTCAAATGTCACACACTTTGTGTATTTTAAAAAGGGAAGAGACAGCTATTAATTCCAGACTGGCCTGAAAAACCCCCTGTAACGGGTACTTAATACTCTCCTTGTAAAGTTTTGCCTTTCTGGCCTTGGCCCCATCGTGCATGTGGTTGCATAGATTGGGAATAAGGTAATTTAGTCTTCCTAAAACCAGGTGGGGGGGGGGGTGCTGTTCCCTGTATGAAGAGCATACCTAGTTCTTATCCCTCTCTTTTTTCTTCTTGTCCCCAATCACTGCCTCCAGGGTACCGGCGTTCCTTATCCCTGCTCCCATGGCAACAAGTTTCTGTTCCAGCAGTAATGGCTCTGTCTCTTCATCTCCTCCCTATACAGCTACGTCCTGCAACATGAAAGTAGCTTGATTTTCTCTCACTACTTTCTTTACTTTATTTATCAGGCCATCTGTGTCTGTTCCAAAACCTCTACCATGAATATACTGATTCTGTATGTGGCACTACTTTAACCAAAAAAGATCACTGAATCCAAACCTGCTTTCTTTCTTCTCCAAGCCTACTCTGACTTATTCTCTTCTACGCTTGGATGTCAGAAAGAGGATAGAATTATTATTATTTTAAACACTGTCCTCCCACTTTTCCATGGCAGGATCAGCACAAATTGAACTGGAACAACAAGTATTTTAAAATGTAAATTAGATTAAGAAAGGTTAGAATTGTATATGCTGTAAAATCACTCCAACTGCCACCAGACACTTTTTTGTAGGCAGTTTGTGCACAGAAATATGTAAAGTTTTGAAACAATCTGCTAGCATCAAATGAAAAAAAAGATTTTAGAATAACCATTCCTTTTCATTTTAGGTTTTATCCTTAATATACTAGAAAGCATTTTATAACAGCAAACATTCATTTGGGACCATGATTCGATAGTGCAAACAAGCCAGTAACAGCTAACAGTTCCAGAATCAATATGCAGCTATTCGAAATGCTGAAAGTACATGGGCCCAAAATGACAAAGGGGGAAAAAAAAAAGGAAATTAAAAAAAAAAAAAAGGGAGAGAGAATAACAATTCGACAGTAGGAAAGGGGTAAAGATCCAGTCTGGGATTTATTAATCTCAGGGACTTTGTAACAGAATCAATTTATAGGTAACAGTAAATGTATCATTTTTTAAAACATCATTTTGCTGATTGTTTGGAATAAAACAATGTTGCTGCTGAAGAACATATCAATGTGCATTACAATGGGTAGCAACTTCTCCAATTTTCTCTAAATTTACTATAAATTCTTTACTTTCTTTTTAAGAGGTAAAGGGTTTTGGACCTGAAATCTCCTTCAATTTTAATGGGAAACACAGGATCTAGTAATACTCAGACTGTAGTCCCATGTTGCAATGGTACTGAAGAGTCTTCTCCTAAAATATAATTAACTGTATTTTTTTTAAGGGGGAGTGCCAGTTTTGCATCTGTGTAATCTGTGCTGGTGTCCAACTATTTAAAAAGCAGTTTCTCTGCAGACAAGGACATCAGGATTTTTGTGCACAGTAAGTTGAATATGAGTCAACAGTGTGCATAACTAAGGGTAAACAAAGTCTGTACTTGGCCACATTAGCAAGCACAGAGTCAGCAGGGCTCTTCTCAGAGACTCACAATGAAAAGACCAAAGAAAATGGCAAAAAATGGCATCATGAGACCATGTAAGTGGACTTAAGGAGAAAATTCATCACGATGAGAATGGTTAAGTGCTGAACAGGCTGTCAAGAAAGGCTGTAGACTTTCCACAAGGCTTTCAAAATTGACTGGGCTATGCCCTATTTAACCTGATCTAGCCTCTGACTTAGTCTTGATTTGGACAGATGGTTGGACCAGATAACCTACAGAGTTCCAATCCAACAAAGATTATCCTATGATTCATGAGTCTATGAATACCTGTTCCCTAGCAAGATGAATCTGCACTGTACTTTCAATATTCCCAAAATAGAAAATACTAAGAAAAAATAGAGTAATGTTTGCACATTAAGATAGACTCACATGCAGAAATTGTTGATTCAAACTCTTTCAGTAAATCACTTAAACGATTGTAATCTTGGGCAAACAATAGAGAATCTCTGTGCCTCAATTCTCCTCCAGTACAATAGAATGAATAATATCAATTTTTTTCCTAAGAGTAATTCACCCTTATGAATTAAGTGGGTTTTTTTAACAGACTGAGCCAAATCAGCTAGTGATCAAAGATGCTATGGTATCATAGCAATTGTGCATCTGGTCAATGTAGATATTAGTCACCCAAGCATAATCTTCAAATGCATGGAGGGAATAAGGGGATGAGTAAATGGTCCCAGAGTCCTTCTTCCTGGATATAGAAACCTGTTTCTGATATGTCTGTGGTCCAAATAACTCTTTTAATTATTATGGCAAATAAACACTCTGATAAGGGATATAAGCATAAGGAAACCTCCTTTTCTTTCTCAGTCTTCTGAGAATTCCTGAATTGATGCCCCAACACCTGGTCTAATCTAAAATAAAATGCTGTTTCCAGGTCCTTTCTTCCTGGTCCTGCCTGCTATTGCTGGTGGAGTGCTATGCTTCTTGGCTGTATATTGAGACACTGTAGGTGGTAAGTCAGTACTGTGTAAATGTTTTGTGGTTAAAACCCAAAGATGTGATTTGTGTTTATAAGCTTTAAATTGCCTTCCTGAAAAAATATGCACAGGCTGAAAGCTTCTACTCATGTTAAATTTTGATGGAATGGATTTTATTGGAACTTATTATGAATAGCTCTTTGATTTGAAACCATGAACCCTTTAAATGCCTTTAGAAATTATAGTAGAAGAAAGGTATTATTCTCCCTCCATCGACACCATCTTAGAATGACAAAT
This sequence comes from Myrmophylax atrothorax, assembly GCA_026770055.1. Lineage (NCBI taxonomy): Eukaryota > Metazoa > Chordata > Aves > Passeriformes > Thamnophilidae > Myrmophylax > Myrmophylax atrothorax. Next base: position 27,178,231 of record JAOXXN010000395.1, read on the forward strand.
AAAGCCTGTTTTTCAAAACAGAGACACACACACATACATGCACACTGACTCATGTATATGCATAATTAGACATTCAAACTTATAGATGACAAATATAACGCTGAATTTTTTAACTTGGTATTAGATAGATGCTTGATTTTCAGATATAAACTCCATGCTCAGTACACAGAATACATGCCTGTATTAGGGTACAGACAATATATTTATATGTATGTTAAAAAATAGATATTAAACTTAAAATACTATACATTCAAAGACAAAAAACCTCTATGAATAATATTATTTTTCACATATAGCTGATTTAGTTAATATCACAGAAGAAAAACCAGAGATTATTATATTTTTCCTGAACTTTGGTTTGTGTAAATATGTAGATTTATTTATGCATATACACTTTCAGTTTTCCCTTTGTATTTATTTATATCTAAAAAATGTCATTGTCATATTTTAAATGTTTCTTTTAAGCAGAGGTTACTTCTTTTAGCACTTCCTTGTTAAAGGGAATATTAAGTCAAGGGAGTATATACTTGAGTGTATTACTTCTTTTCATCAGATTCCATCAAAACAGAAAATTCTTGTTTCATATATATGTGTATTTAAGAGGAAAACGGGGAAAGTGCAGAGTTAAAACCATTTGTGAAAGCTTGTCTTTTTTTTCTGGCTAAGAAGCTTTTAGTGGCAACAGTTAAATATTGAATATGATCATACAAAACTGCTGCTTAAAACTGAAAATAAAGTCAAGCATACTTGTGAACAATGTTTCAGAAATTTAAAAAGGTAGTAGTGCATAATTGATCAGTGTTAATAGCCTTAGGTACATTTCTTAGGGAATTCACCTAAACAGTCAACAATGTATCAGATCACAATACATAAAATGTAGTTTTAATTAATAAATGGACATTCTATTGCCTTTACTGCTATAACAAATCAATCCTCCTTTACCTTCTGTCTACAGTTTGGGTTCCTTTAATGGGTTTTAATGGGTTTTATTCTCCACTCCCAAAGCAAAGCTTATTCATTTGCTTCCTGGAAGACTTTCTTTGTAGCATAATCTCATGGTGTCTTTAGGGTATCTGCCTGATACCCTGAAGCATCATTCATTAATCCTGAAATGCATTGCTAGGTTCAAGACTACATTGGAAGTAATGAAGTTACTGTAACGTGTTGTAGTTCTTGTTAGTGGGCTGTCTGTGAAGTCCCAAAGTTAAAACATTTTCATGGGAAAATAAGTTGTTTCCAGTTTCTCTGAGTGGTTAATGAAATACTTTGCTTGCATAATCTGAAGTCAGCTGGCAAAGGAGATCTTTTCCACTATCTTACACAGAAGTGAATCAGATGGACCCATTTCTGTACAATAAATGGAGTAATTGTGTTGAGAGGTAATGAAGCATTTTGACCTGAGACCTGTAGTGCTGGAGTATTTTTACTTAAAGTTCATTATTGACTATTTCAATGACAGTGTTATAGTATCTGACAGTATTTCAATTGCTGGTATTTGGAATGCAGAACTTTCAGTTTAGCTGTAACTGATGCCTTAACATTTTTAATATTTATAGCATACAGGTTTTTAATATAGCTGTATAAGTTTATAACACTTTAAAATAGCCATTAACAGTTAGTAAACCCCCTTTCTCATGCTTTGTATCAAATTCTCAAAATTCTTGAATTTTTTTTAGTGTTCTTCTCAAGGAAAGGTTTTAGTGGGGACATCTTGTTTGGGCCATGTATGTAGAAGGACATGATAAGATATCAAGTAGTCAAAACAATAGAAGGCTCAGAAACTTTGGAGAAGCTCCAAAGAATCCATGTGATGCTGAAGATGATGATGATAAAGAAATAAGTGGTCCTGAGACCTCCAACTCAGTTGCAGGGAGGCATGCCAAGGGGCAGACCTGGGGGAGGTTCTGGAGGAGACAATTCTTGGGTTGGATGTATCCATTAGATATGATAATTGTTTGGTGTTACAAATTGGTAGCAGCCTTATACTGTATCATGCATTGATGTATTTATTGCACCTTAAACCTTCTCTCTATTTTATCTACCTATTTATCTGTTGTCTAGAAAGTTCTTTTCTTCCATTTTAGGCATCAAAACAATTCCATAGAAAATGTAGGTATAGCTGGGAGGACACAGTGATGTTTGTTAGTTCCTCTGAACTCTGAGACATAATGCCAAAGACAGTATGTTTAGACTTTCAAATTGAATACATCAATTTGTTTATCATCTTACATTGCACAGTTACAAAACTTCTGCAAAAGGAAAGGAAAAAGGACAAAAAAGGCTCCAACAATATGGCAACACGGAAAAAAATTAAAAACCAGGACCAAAATTAATAAATAAATGCTTACAAAATCACTGCAATTTGTGATTTATCTACTTGCAATAATCCATTAAAGTATTTATGTAAACTACAAAACAAAACAATAATGAAATTGAATATATTCAACAAAACATTTCCCAAACAACTCTCTCCTGAGCCATGTATCTGATTTTCTCCTTGACATAGTTTTTCATAGGCAACACTGTTTAGAGGAACCTTAAGACAGTATTACAGTGTTTTCCAGGAAAAGAAACTGACTCTTTTAAATCTCTTATACTGCTATATTAATGTTAAGCATATATGAGATGCAGCCAAATATCTGACATGAAGGTTTTTCCCCTTGTTTTAGGAGTTCTGCCTCCACAGGAATTAACTAGAGTTCACTTTGTTAGAGAATACAAAACACCTGAATAATCTGTCCTCAAGAATGTATGTTATTTAGACATAAGAGAATCCTCTTTGGAAGAGGATCAAAGATTCAGGAACTACGGTTAAAAATATGTATTATAGATTTTTTAATCAATATAATTGTTTCAAAGCACAGGAATCTTAACATGTCCTCATGAAAATGTAAAGCTGATACATTTTATTGCAAAACCTGTGATATGATCCTTAGACAATGTACCATAAGATGAATTATAAACATGTTGTGTACAATATTGCTAGTAACAGAATAGGGATGAATAAACAGAAACATGTAGAGACAGTAGTTTGTCAAACAAGAAAATGTAACCTGAAATACTAACACACAAAAATCCAGCCTTAAAACCCTTTTTTCTTTTCTGCTTCTTTTCCTAATAATTTCCATTCCTAAAAATACAAATGCCTATCTCATGTAATTATATCCTTCTCTTACTTCTCATAACTGCCCTTGCACTGAGTAGTAGAGCAAGGAGTCTCTACTGTGGCTCTTTGCTATTTATGTATACTCAGATCTCTACTTATTTTGTAGAGCTCACCCACTGAAGTGAAACCACAAACCAAAATGACACCAGCTGTGATCAATATCCAAAAATTTGTTCCAAGAATTTACACATGTAATTTTAGAATTTAACCTACCCTTCTCAAATCCAAACTGTTGCTATAGCAAGATGTACATGAGTCACACCTCAGATAAAGAGCATAATATGTCACAGGTAGCATCTATGAATAGAAGCCTGACTCAGAGAAGGAAATCTTCCAGTTTCCTCTTTCCTCTATTTATCATTATTCCTATATTTTTTCACAATAAATTGTCAAAATAAAAAGGGTTTTGGACAAAATTACTGCAATTAGCTTAGATGTAATTATTTCATCTCCAAATAAGAGTATATCAACAATAAGAGATATGGGGGTAAGTGTTTTGTTGAATATAATCATCAAAGAAGTTTTTTTCTGGTTGGGTTTCATGCAAATTCCAATACTAATGAACAAAGTATACCAAAGGTTTTGAGTCCAGTAGAGTAAAAGACTCGTAACCACACCATGATGGTCAAGTGTCACTTTGAATTTTATGATTGTAAATGTGGAGTAGTTCTATCCCAACTGCTCTGAACTTTTACCTTTGAAAGTTTGTTTGTTTAAACAATACTTGATGAGATTTCTTCAACGTTCTTTGACTTGATTTTTGTTATAGACAAGTAGCTGCACAGGTTGCTACCTCTATTAACTACATCTGATATTCTACATTTTGAAAAATATCTTTTGCGTTCATATGATCACAGATACCTCATAGTATCCTGTCAAGGTGTTGGTGCAAAGCCTATTGTGTGACTTGTTCTTATACGTTTTTCTTAATGAGCCATATCCACTTTGAGGACTAAATTAGGTTATCATCAGACTAACATGATCTACAAAACATTGTAAAAATGTTAAACTCTCTTAGATGGGGTTTCTGGATATTTATTTGGAATTACAAATGCTCCTGTTAGAAGATTATCCTTGTACCCATATATTAGGCCACTGCATGAACACTCTTTTGCAAATCAATATTAATTAAAAATTATTATGATCAGAGAACTAAACAAAGGGCTTGTGCTACTAAAGAAAGGGTATGCCCCAGTGACAGATCACTGTTAAAACCTCTCATGCCATTGGGTGATATTTGCCATATGTCCAATGATTGATAGTAAGATTTAATGAGTTCTTACAAGCAATTAAATAATCAAGGGTTCCTGCTGTTACATGGCATAGCTTGATAGAACAGTGACAAATGAGAGAATATCTGCAACCTAATCAAAGGGACATATTTCCTTGGGAACAAAATAATATTATCCACCAGTGCAATCAAAGGACAAAAGAACACAGAGAGGACGCAACAGAATGAGATAAATTTTGTGTTCTTTTCATTATTCTGGCCATACAGTTTCCCTTTATTGGATCCTATTAAATCAGAAAGAAAATTAGACTACTTAAATATGTTTCATTTGTCATAAACGGTTATCTAGTGGGTACATATTTATATCCATCACCTTAGGTCTTTTTCCCCACTAACTTGGGTTATGTTTTCTGTATTCTTATTTGGTATTTATTTCTATTGTGATTATTGAAGTCTTGTTTTAGTTTGGGTTTTGTTTTCACTTTAACTAAAGGAGTACAGTAAAATTCTGCACAATACCAAATTTGTCAGACATTTTTGATTAATGAATTCATTTGAATGTATATATTTATGTTCTTTTGAAATTAAGATAATAGTTTTTAATAAAAAATAAGAAGTGCACCGAATTAATTAATTTTGGTATTTCTTGGATTCATGTTTTATATATATATATATTTGCAAGAGTTAGTACACAGATTGAAAGTTTGCACCTTATAAATTTACAGGCCCCTATACATTGCGCATGAGAAGTGAAGAGCTTTATCCTGAACTGTAGTTTAGTTTGGCAACACAGTTGGTGTGCTTCACTGTTTTTTTGCAACCAGAAAATCATTAGAGTGATCTTTAGAGGAAATGCAGAGAACTCAAGATTTCACCAACTATAGACAAAAAATCACTAATGGAAAGATTTATTTCCCCATTTTTAAGTTAAAATTGATTGCAAGTAATGGGTATAGATATATAGAGGTAACAGAATATAGATCAGCTTATTCTGACTTTTTAAGAAATATTTTACCTTTGTGATTAGAAGAGATAGATTAAATAATTACCTGGATCCTCATGAATCAGTCCTTAAAACCATGAACTTCAAATAGCCAAGCTGTTCCATTCAAATCAAAATGCAAACTTCTGGTCCAGAAGATGTCAATAAAATTGCCTTTGAATTTCATGTATTTTTTCCTTTGATTACAAGTAAATCCTATGATTAAGTATTCTTTCCGCTTTCAAAGAATTTTGTGTTAACATTAGCTCCACTGTTGATGTGGAATAGTATAATATTTAGTAGTAATTTTTTTTTCACCTGAAACTCAGTTTTTCTTCTATTTCTGATGAAACTAAATAAAAATGTTCCAAGACAAGATGCTGCTTTATAGATAAAATTTTCATAAGAAAATTTAAACATCATACTGTAGCTATTCTGTTCTATATTTCAGGTGGCTAGCTGGGGTGTAGGCCAGAAGTTAAAGAAATGCACTAGGCAACCAGCAGAACAGTGTCCCTTCTAATCAGTATATTCAAAAATTTAACATGTAATCCATTTTTAGTCTTATAACACATGACCTTTCTAAATATATACTGAGCTCTTTCCTAGTTTTTTCTGTGTTGCTGCCTTGTGGCAAGGTAAATGAACTTTGGAGCACACTGGCCCAGGATATGTTGTTCCAATTCCATCACACTTTCCCAGAACCCATTTCTCAGAAGGTGAAAAGCAGCAAACTGTTGGAATTATGCAAGTACACTCCACAAGAAAAATTCTAGTGGCTTTGGGAGCTATTCTACAGAATATTTATAGAATCATGGAGTCATAGAATGGTTCACAGAGTTGTAGAATGGTTTGAGTTGGAAGGACATTTAAAGGTCATCTAGTCCAACACCCTCCAAAATGATCAGGGGCATCACTTCATTGATGTGTCTCACTTCTAACAGAAAGCATAACTATCAGCCACAAGCTGGATTTTCCTTTTTTTTCCCCAGCTCTGTTCTAATGGGGGATGAACACAAGTTGTAAAACCTTGACATTTTCACAAAACAGAATACTTGTTTTCCAGCCAACTGTATTCAACATTGAAGGATGTATCATTGACTCTATTTTTTCCCACATGCTGATACATTTGTTTTGTTTTTTCATACACAAAGCAAAATTCTTCCAGAGTATGTAATATATTTCAGCATTAGTCATATTGCTTAATGCCCTGATGGAAGACATTCAGATACAACACCAAAAAGTCAGTACAAATTAAAAATATATCAAATAACTATAAAACTAAGTTAAAGAAATAAGCAAGCAAAAATTTCTTAATTTTTTTTTTTAAGATTTGAGTGTATTTAGCTACAGAGTCTTTTTTTTTATGTGTATGTAAAAGTTTTCTAAGCTAATGGCAATTTTTAGTATAATCTGACTATGATAAACCCACAGTTGACAAGATACCATAACTCTTTGTTGGATTTCAGCTGTGGACTATTCTGCTGAAGTCAGCAGTGGTACATCATGAAGGTGGGACAAAGATGCTTATACTGAGGTGTGTTTTTCGACTAGGAAGATCCTTTTGGTTTCTTTAAGTCTTAAAAAATAGATTGTCTACCCCAAAGTTTTGCTTTGAGTTTTTAGTCAACTCTAAATACATTGGGTCAAGAACTGCTTAGAATACCAGCAGTATTTGGGAACCTGAGGAATCATGCTGCTGCAGGGCCACACATGTGCACTAACACTTTAATGAACATGTCAAAAGATGCATCAGTGTGGTCACAGATACATTGGATCAAATCAAATCTGAACTTAGATCTGAGCTTAATAAGATCTTATAAAGACCAATTAAATGATTTCTATATGTAGTGAGTGGCAAGAGTTAATGGCTCCTATTTAAATGGTAACTTGGTTGTTCCAGAAAACATGGTAACTTGGTTGTTCCAGAAAACAAACAACTCCTCAAAAACAAGGGAGAGATATCAAGGTTTTGGCAGCATTACATTCCTAAGGACCACTCTCAATCACTAAAATCACAAGAAGTACACACCTCATTAGATTCTGTACAGATTGCAAAGCTAGCTATAATGCAAAAACAGGCAGACAGTCTGTCTCAATATTATTACAGGAAGGCTTGGTTAAATTAATAGCTTCTCATTGATTAAAAAATCTTGCTTTTACATGTTCTTAAGTTGGTTCCCACCATTACCTTTCAATAGCAGAATACGAGTCTTTGGAGAGATGTGGTTATATTGAACTACTCTACTGAAATATGAAGGTAGGCAAAATAAGTTGTTTATATTGACCTATCATTTCCTGTCATAAAGTTCTGTCCACCTAAAAGATAAAGACAATCCCATCAATGTGCCCTAAATTTTTACTCTTTGTTAATTTTTATAATATTCCTAGACTACTAGTAATATAGTTAGTTTGGAAGAACCATTGAGCATGACTCCACAAAATCATTTCAGTTACAACTGTAAGTGAGAACTACTTATGTCCATGTAGCATTTGCCACTGTGTGCAGCTCTCAGCTTTTGACCCTTCATAATTACCAGACTAAATTCAGCTAACAATAATAACACAAGTTCTGATCCACTAAAATGCCTTCCAAACCATCCTAAGGACCCAAGTTATAATTCCTGATTGCACAGAGTATTTTGCTAGGCAGAGTTTTTTGGTACCAATTATATTATGTAGACAAAAATTGTTCTGAGAGCTTCTGCACAAGCCTATTCAAATATATTTTATTGGCATGCACTGTTGGGAAACTTTTCTCAATGCCACAAGATCATCTAAGTTGAATTGAAGTACCACAAACCCACAGTGTTTTTTATTTTTTCTTTTTAATAAAATGGTGTTGTGATTGATTGTCACCGTACTTCTGAAAATGGCAAATTTGATCTGCACCACAACCAGTCTTACAGACCAAGTGTTCTTCCTCCAGTCAAACAGCAAAGGCCAGACTAGATGTGCAAATATATCAATATGCTAGGATCTGAGTTTCAAGAATACTCTTTCTTTTTTCAGTGCAATACAAATGCCTTCTCCTTTCTCAACAGAAATGCTAAATCAAGCAGCATCTTCTTGGATGCATGGCAAACAAATGGCAGCTGCCACACCTGTAGTATGACTTGGGTATAGGGATGTGAAAGGGAAGAGAGAAGAAGGTTGACTTTATGGCAGCACAACAGCTGTGTAATTTTCATGTATCTCAGAATTTGGGATGTCGTTTATAGTAGTGCTTTCAAACAAACACTCATTTTGTACACTTTGTGTTTTAGGCCATTTTAGGAATTGATTATTGTACCAATTGAAGTGGCTGACTACAGTTTTGGTGTTACCTCTGAGAAGAGACAGTATATTAGTACACTGATAGAGAATCACTGCTGGCTACTCCTTGGGTTCCTTATCTGGACAGTTCATGTAACTAGTCTTTGAAATTATTAACCTCAATATCATCTAGAGATGGTCTGTGCTTTTGACAGTGGAGTTTTTACTATAACCTGGCTGGTAGATGACTTACTTTTTGGAAAAATATGAGTCCATATGCTAACTGGGTTTATTTTTTTATCTTGTAAATCAGCTTTTCATAGAAACATGTAACTTTGTAAAACTTTAGAGAAACATGGTCTCCTCATATTGAGCCATTATCCAAATTTTCTCTGTTGACCATAGTGGTGTGCACATAATGTGGAATTGAGGGTTTTCATTCTCATGAGGCTGAGCCCCTTTCAAGATACACAGGTAAAGCTGTATATTCAGTTCCAGATATTCACCTTGTTGGCTGTGCGTTGCTGAATCTTCTCTTTTCCTTCCTCTGCTTTTATTTCATCAGAATCCTGCAGTGCAATGAAAAAATGTTGCTTGGTTCTCAATGAATTCTGTGGAAGTATCAAAGGGAAAGAATATGCATTATATTTGGAATAAACACAAACTATTCTTAGAGATTTTGGAAGTAGTTGTAATTTATCTGCTATCAGGAGCAATAGAAAACCATATGGATGATAAAAAACATAA
>JAOXXN010000395.1:27199342-27210111 GCA_026770055.1 Myrmophylax atrothorax
CTTTTTATTAAATTATTTTCCAAATGTTATTTTGTAAAGAAATTTAATAAAATTTACTACTCTGCAATCCATTGAGCACTTCCTAATTTAATTTTCATATTCTGCATTTCCTGGGATTTACAATTAAAATTGTGATGAGCCAGACATTCAAACCCTTACATGTGTGAGATTTTATTATTTTTATTAGCTGAACAATATCAAAAGAATTTTGGTTTTATAAAATATTTAAAAACAAATAGGTGCAAATAAGTGAGGTCTTTTATACATGAATGTTGAAGTTTTTACTAAGATTGACAAATACTTACCTATTTCTTACTTCTTTACCCACTCAACGGTTGGCAAAGTTGATTGTTTATGCCAATGCCAGATACAGTTAATAGAAAATAATAGTTCTGAGATTTTATACTCTCCAACATTGATCAAATAAAATTTAAAAAAAATCCTATTCTCCAGAACAGACACTGTCATTAAAATTCTTGCAGATTTATTTACATAAAAGTCATCATGTGTGTAACCAAAAATGAGCCATTGTGTTCGAGAGTTAGCTCATTTTACAACCGTTTTATTATGCAAAGTTCTTGGAGATCACTACAGATAAAGATATTTATTTCTTTTTTAGCAATAATTCTTTTATTTTGCATTTAGGACGTCTCTTGAGCCTTATAAAATGTTGCAAAGTTTACATCCATTATTTCATCCATTTTCTAAAAGACTAGGTAGTATTGCACCGGTAGCCTAGAAAAAGAAGCACTCTAAACAAACCTTAAGGGTACTGGGTCAGCTGTGCATTCTTATAATGCTGCTAGATGTAATCATTTTTCCTATCCTGAGCTTGGTAAGGACCTAACTAGTCTCTGAAATCAGTAAGTGAAAAAATACTTGTATGTCAAAATCTATCACTCAGGCTTCCCAGCAGCAACTTGCAATTTATGGTCAAGCCTTCACCTTCTTCATATACAGGTACCTCCTCTCAAAAGTTTGCAGTAATTTGAAGCTCTTTTGTATGGTTAGAAAGTAGCTTCTCTTTAGGCTTTTATTGGAACCAATAACATACCTAATTTATAGGACACATTTAAGGATTGAGAGCCTTGTATAATATTCACCATAAGGAAAAAAAAAGTAAACCACCAGGTTTTGCCAGTGTCACTAGGAAAGGCTCATAAACAATCGTCTCCAAAAGTGATAAAGGCACATAAGGCAGTGCAGTGCCAGAGAAGCTGTAGACTTAGAAGGCTTTGTAGTTTGGCTGCAGTTATGAAATAGCATTTGTCATAAAAAACAGGTCTATTTGTTTTCAGAGCTGCAGGTCTGCCTAGTTTCCTCAATCAGAATGAAAGTCAGTACTCTATCACTGCCTTTCTGTCAGCAGTGCATTGCTTCTGCTGTATTTAATAGGGAAGGAGCTTAAGACATGTCCCACCCATCTAGTGACTGGGATGGGAGATGTTTTGTTGCAAGGAGGTACAGCTGGTCCTCTTTGACTCAGAACCCTGCTCATGGTAGACTGAATTTCACTGTATAATGGAAAATGGTGTCAGAATTAATAACATATATGTGCACATAATGTTACCTCCATTGCACTGTTTCTAGACTTTCCAGCCCTATTTCAAGGTCTGTTACAACATGCAAGTTTGTTGAAAAAAAACCCAACTAAAATCTCAAGCAATAAAAATGTATACTAATTAGGGCCTAAGAAAGCAAGTTATCATTTCAGCTTCAATTCTTAGCAATATTACTTACAGCAGACTATTCTGCTTTATTTTTCTTGTTAAGAATTTTCTTTGAGTGAATCCTAAACTTTGGCTAAATTTACAGAGATTCTTTCAACTTAAAGGGTTTCCAAGGAAGAGAAGAAATTACATCATACTTGTTCTAGATTTCATCACTGAGTAGCCTTTTGATCTTTTTCAACGGACATAGTTCTTAACAAGAAGATGCCAATATAAGATGTAGAAACACTGAGCCAGGGAAGCAAAATTGCCACTAGCAAGTGCTTTGTATTACAAGCAGGGGAAACTTTTTGTCCATTTCTAATCACTACCTCAACCACAGTAGTTTAGAAGGAGGATAGAGGACCGATGCTTCCAATACTCTCCAAGTTTTTAAGGACTTTGCAGATGACTCAAAAAAAATCTGAATGACAACAGCACTATCTGTGGAGAAGTGATGCTCTTAATATTTCTCTCAACTTTCCGTAAGACTGCTCATTTATATACATTCTCAAGGAGTTATACTGATGTACAGCTAAAACGAAATAGTAATTGGTATTTAAAAAAAAATAAAATAAAATACTGTGCTTCCAGAATATAACTCAGCCCTAATATATTTCACAATACATTTATTGAGTGAAGAAAAGCATTTTTCTAGCCAGGAAAATAAATTTTCTGATCTCCAAATGGACATTTTGTCCTCTTCTGGTCTAATACCCTGGTGGCATCATGAATTTTACAGACAGCTTTGGTAATCAGCAGAGTACGCCAGAAGAGAGATTTCTTGGCTAAAAGTAGTTATTATTTCACTTTAAATATCCATGTTCTGAGTTCCTGAAATATATCTTTGAAGCTAGCATACCTACAATATCATTGTCTTTACAGTGTGCAAGAAGTTAAGGTGGGGTGAATTAGTTCAGAGAACTCAACAGGTCGTTCAGACTACAACTTATGTAGACTGTATAAGGGGCTTTAAAAAAAAAGTTACATATAAGTTATTATTTTTGCATGTCAATATTCCTATTCCTATGCCTTGGCTGTCACTTTCTTCATGGACTTTTTTTTTTTTTTCAGAAATTTCCAATAGTGTTATGACAGATTGAGAAATCAGGTGCCAGTGATCTGCAAAATAGAAAATAGTCTGAAATATGTGTTTTCATTTGTTGCTGACTTTAACCTTTTCTTTGTTTTGTTCTGTTTCTCTGATTTATTGGTGAATGCTGGTATTTATTCTCGTCTTGTGCTTGTATGAGCATTGACATGAAACAACTCTAAGAGAATCTGTTCAAATGAAAAGGAGGGAAAAATGTTACTGTTTGAGAACATCATGATAAAATGATTACACATGCTCACATAAAAAGAAGGTTTATGTTACTCTGTCTCTGAAAAGTTCAGTACTTCTGTAACTGTCACAGAGGGTAAGAAAGAAAGCTTGTTAATTGTCTAGCTAACAAAAGTAATCTCAGATATTCTGGAATCCTTCAGTGACATCTGTGTCACACAACAGAATAATCTTGTGTGACATGGCTTAAGGTGTACAGATAGGCTTGTCTTCAAAAGTAAGAAGAAATTAGAAGCAAATACAAGTTTGGGAATTACTTTTTAATTAAAATAAAATGGATTAGGAATCTATTCTCAGTTAAAATCTTAACAACCAATTGATGAAATCATGCTGGCACTTAAGAAGCTTGTTTCACCTTCTACTACTTTGCATTTTTTAATTTTCCCTATTGTGGGTGGAAATTAAGGAAATATCCAAGTTTTATCTTAAAAAATAGTTTCCAAAACTTTATATCTGTCTTTTTTTTTTGTACATTAAAAAATATTTTGTTTCTGTTGTCTACATTACTGGGTTTATTTCTACCAATAAATTATAACTACGTACTAAAAAGCATAAACTCTACATTGAAATCTATGCATTAGGTAGTCACCAGCAATATTTATTTTGCAGGGGGGTTTGTTGTTCTTTTTGTTTTCTGTGAGACTGGAATAAAGAATGAACAGTTTGGTTTACAATCTAATTTGAGGGAAATGAGAAGTGATGAAATGTCATGAAAAGAAAAAAAAAAACCCTGAAATAAAGCAGAACTATTTCACAGCACAAAATAACTTCTCTGTAACTCATAAGCAACACTAATGTTCATTGCCTATTATTCACTTATTTGTAAGTAAGTGACATTATGCTTGTGCTTGAAGTCAAGCATGTCACTATTGCAGCAGGGTGGACACCTGTTGCTTCTTTCCCTGCAATTCCTTCACTCTGAAGCCTTGGAAAAGGGATCCTGATTCCTTTATCTGCCACGTACCAGCAAAACACGGCCACAAAATGGGAGATGAGTTTGCTGGACAGAAACCTCAAGGACCAGCTAATTTTTACTGAAAGGGTGTAACTCTAAAAAGAGAAAGGGCTAGAGCTAGCTCCTGTCCCTGCCTTTGATCTCTTCCTGCAGCACCACCAGTGCCTTTCCTGGCAGGGCAATAGAAAGGTAGCCAGGCTTTAAGTGTGCTCCAACAAGAATGCAAATATTACCAGTGTGAGGAAAACTTGGTTGAAGCTCACACTTCTCCAGGGACACTGCCCAGCCCTGTCAGGAGTCTGCTGAAGAAGAAACAAAACTCCCTGACAAAATCTCTCTGCATCATATGAAGTAAGATACAAATCTGTAATACAACTGCAGTCAAACCATTACAAAAAAGGCATCAAGGAGCAATATCCCAAGCTTCATGAACACAAAATGTCAATAGCTCATTATTGCACTTGCAGATAACACCTACAGCAAAAAGGGAAAACATGTTTCTTTTTATACATTAAGGTGGTAGGTATATACTGGTTAAATTTGTTCTGTTTGCATGGATTTCCAAGCTGTCGGTTAACCTCGGAAATCATGGTACTTCATAATTGGTAAGGGACAGAAATACTTCCTGTGCTTTTCAAGCAGGGCTTTAAAAATATTTTTTTGCATTTGAAACTGCCCTAAATGTATTTGCATTATCTCTCTCCCTTTTCATCTTCTTTGATATCTAAACGTCTACATGTAATTAAATCCACACAAAAATATTCCAAAGTTCTGTTCTTTTCAGATCAGTAGTAATACTTTATTTACTTCATTAGCAATTATTTTTCCTCAAAAAAATAATCATTCTGCATTTTCCCAAATCAACTTGTGGAAGGAATTTCTAAGATTATTTCTTTTCCCCTATGGATTTTTTGAGCAATACTTTCATACTATGCTTTCATAGCTGAAAGAAAATAATTAGTCTTTAAAACAAAACTCATTGTCTGTCCACTGAAAATTGAGGCTCTATCTCACAAGGCATCTAAAACTTACAGTTTCTGTGTTTTGGGGTGAGATTTTTTGCATAAGTCTGTTCTGGTTTGGTTTTTTAAACCATGAAAAATAGAGATCTGTGTATCAGATGAGTTGTTAGTACTTGTTCCTTTGGTAGCTTGTTTATACTTATTTTTCTTTTACTAAGTAAATGCATCAAAAATTTTTTATCAACATGAAGATTTTCTGTGTGTCAAGACTAGACTTTGTAATTATCTTTTGAGAATTATATATAATGCAATAATTACTTTTACTTTGTTATATTAATTTGTGGAGTATAAGTTTATATGGTGTTTTCTGATAAAACAAAGTCCTGTCAATAAGGCTTTTGCTTAAAAATAGTAATAACAAGCCCTTGTGTCTCAGTCAAATTGATTTTTCTGATGAGAACCTTGAAAAAAGTTATTATTTTTTAATCCATCCTGCAGTCACTATATGAAAATAAACCATTCAATGCTACAGTTTTAGTTTATTGTATATGTCTTTCTCATGGCACTGCAGTTTGTTCATTCCCCACCAAAGAACAAACAGTCGATCAAAATTTATTAGCTAGCATTGACTTATTTGGATCTAGTTAGAAACTGTGGTCTCTATCTTGGCCATTTAGTGAAATATTCTATGTAGCTGACCAGAAATACTGTTATGTTTGAGAATTTGCATCTGCTTTAGCGTTCCTCTAAATTTAAGGGCTTAAGAATAAGTTTTGGACTTCCTGTATCGCTATTAAAGAGAATGAGGGTCCTGTTTAATTTATTAAAGACAATGGACTTGCATTATTATTAGAACAGTAGTATTTTATATAAAAGCCTAGGAAGGATGTTCATTTATAAGGTAACTTTTCCCAGAATTTAAATTGGTGGTAACAGATAATGGACAGTTAAATGTGGTGTTAGTCACCACTTAACATCATGAGCTATGGCTGAAGTAGGTGAACACCTCTGAGTGCACTGTTAAATGATCACTGGAGTAGATGATGGAAGACACATATACTCCAATTGGACTCTACAGATACCAAGATATGCCTAAGTTTTACATTTAGTTTAAAATAATAAGGCAATCTTACAAGTGGATAATTAATGAATTATTTGATTCAACTCAATGTCTTGAAAACCAAAAGCAGGAAAAACTAAAAATTATTTGGCCTATCCATCAAAAACCTGAACAATCCTGGTATTTTCCTTTACTCCTATTGACTGATTTAATTTTGTTTAAAATCTATGTTTTCAGGCTAAGCTTAGTTTTGTCCTTAGAAATAACTAAGAACATGTAAATAGCTTTTCATAAAGAGACTACATAGATAACCTATAAAAATGGTATGTCATAGACATGTTTACTTTCTTGTAATTAGAGGTCTGTAGCTGAGAACACTATTAAACCTTGTCATTAATTGAAATATTCTTCTGTGAATCTGACAAGGTCTATTTCTGGCTCTCTCCCCCATCATATAGCCCTAGAAATGCTCCTCAAATGTGGAATTTAACTTTCTAGATATTTTGTTCAACAGTTCAATGAAGCCTTTAAAATATGATTATGTGTATCAAACCCACCATGATTAGTTGTCTTCTTCCATACTCTTTAATTAATCCACCACCATTAAGAGTGTAGAATAAGATAGTACAAGGCAGCTTCTTTTGCAGTTTTTTGCAACTATTATTGTCTAAATGAACAATGTGAAAGTCATTATGCTTGACAAATTTGTTACTAGAACGTCCTGTCCAGTCTTTGGGTTAAAGTCCAGTGAAATCAGTAGGAAGGTACTTAACACTGAATGTTTTCCAAAAGCACTATTGGGATTTCCTATGGACCATAGTTCCCTCTCCTTTTCTGGGAGAAAGAGATGTCATATCTTATTGTCTAAATACAAATATTTCCAAAATAGGATAATATTTACTCTAATTGCCTTAATTTTAGTGATAAATTATCTAAACTAGTTTTAATCAGGGTGATTTTTAGCCCATAATGACCTTTAAGTTATGTGACAGATACCTCAAATCAAGACTGAGTTTTATGCTCAGAAAAGGATTACATTTAAAGTTATCTATTGAAATTAAGGAAGAATGGGAAAGTTAAAAGTGCAATTGTTTTTATTCTAAAATAGCCCCTAGAATGACAACTAGCACATTGATTATATCTCCAAACCAAATTGCTTTGAGCAGAGTATCTTGCTGTTTTACCTGCCTTACAAATCTTCAGCTGGATCTCTGTGTCCCAACATTACATCTTTCTTTTATTATTAGGGGTTTATAGTTCAATTAGTGTTTATCAATATTTGTA
Source organism: Myrmophylax atrothorax (assembly GCA_026770055.1). Lineage (NCBI taxonomy): Eukaryota > Metazoa > Chordata > Aves > Passeriformes > Thamnophilidae > Myrmophylax > Myrmophylax atrothorax. Next base: position 27,206,655 of record JAOXXN010000395.1, read on the forward strand.
ATAAAGGAGCCTGGGAAAATCTCTCATTGAACAGTCTCACACCTCTAACTTCTACCCTTTGCATCCCTTTTTTACCTATAACCACATGCAGAGCTCCAGCTTGAAAAATATCAGCTGCTAAATCTGACTCCATTATTGTCACTACCTACTAAAAATGTTTCTTAAGAAAAAAATTGTTTTCACAACAGATCTGTATAAAGTTCATCCACATGCAAATGAACCAAGTTACTGTATGTAGTCTGATTTTAACGTTTTTCAAGGAATTTAAGAGAAATTATTCAAAAGAAAAATATCTTTCCCTTTAGATAGATAAATACACACACTGTAAATGTATCATACTATATGATGCAATATTAAGCATAACGGAAAGAAACACACACATGTAATAATGGAAGAGTATGGACCTTTCAGGAAGGAACAGAAAGGCAGTTTGAGCCATGCCTCCATCCCCTGCTCCTGTCAAAGGTTCTCACAGAGGAGTTCAGCTCACAGCAGGGCTTAAGTCAATGCCTTGCACCAGCACAGTGAGGTCCAGCCTGTCAATCTACAGTCTGGTCATTCCAGTGGTCTGTGCAATGCCTAGGGAGAGCATCAGTATAATCTTAACATCCAGAAAAATATCACAATAAATAAGCATGACCTCTCAATCAAAATGTGAACTGTGTTCGAAAACATTTCACTTTTTGTTTGGTTTATGTTATTAACTTTTTCACCCTATTTATTTTTCTTATAATATCTCTTTAGTATAAGGCTTCACAGGAAGTTTGACAACGTCTTTGTTTGCTCCAGACTTCAGCCCTTTGCCTGCACCAGAGAGACCAAGACAAGTTTCACAATTTTATCATTATCCTTGGTTCCTATTGTAATCAAATGAGCCTTTTGAACTTACCTTAAGACTAGATAAAGAAAATTTAAGGAGAGGAAGAAAGATGATCAAAAGTAACCAGAATGCCTAAAAAAATGTTTCTTATTTTTTGAGGCTGAAAGGACTGATCTTTTGCACACAAAGAAGCCTCAGTTCCAAATACAGAGATACATTTTAAAGACAAGTTTAAATGTTAGTTATTGAAATTCATCATATTTAGCTCACTCTTTACCCACCTGCAATGGTGAATAAAGTTACTGATAGAGGAACCACTGCCTATTTTTAGCTTGCTATTTGCTGGTGAATGTTCTAAAACACTTGTCAAGCTGTTGATTCTTTGGTGAGTTTTCAGTCTATTGTAAGTCTTTTTGCTAACAGGATGACTCAGTCTTTCTGTAGTCCTCAAATCGTCTGGCCTCACACATATTTTGTGGTAGCAGGATCCAAAGTACCTGCACTTAGAATATAGCAACCTTTCCTAATTATTTCTAAAAGTGTTGCAACTGAATCCTATCTAGCCTATGAAGTAAGAAAGACAATAAATACTAGGATCAGATTTTCAATCCAAATAAAATATATAATTTTAGATACTTCTTCTGTAACTTCACTAACTAACTAACTAACTAACTAACTAACCAACCAACCAGCCAACTAACCAACCAGAAGAAAGCAACATTTAAATATTAAGGCAGCCTGACTACAAAATGCACTGGGAATAATTTTATGGGTTTATACCTGTGACAAGACATTAGGCAGAGTGAAAGAATATTGCTCTGCTATTCCCCAGTTGCCAGTTAATTTTAAGAAATAATTAATGAAGGTTCATAAAGCAAAGGAAAAATATCTGGGGGAAAAAAAGAAAAAAGTTTTGTTGTGTTTTGTTTTATGTGTATGGTAGAACTGAGGAAACTTTTTAAAATGTCCTGAAATAACCATAAGAGAATGTGTCAAAGTTATTCTGGCAATGGCTCAGACAGGTGAAACTACTGTCATCTTGACATTTGCCACTGATAAACATGCTATGCACATTAAATAAAAAACAGGTATAAAAGTGTGCCATGTGACAGGATAGCCTTTGCCGAATGGGCTGGCCTGTAATGAAAAAGTCAATTCTCTTCCTCTTTTTTTTTTTAACTGAAAAAAATATAGCAGCAATAATATGGGTAAAAGCCTCAATAAAATCTGTCAGAATTGATTTCTAGTGACACATAATGTCTGGCAATCTAAAGCTTTATTTTGCCAACTGTTTAATCTGTACTACAAGTAAAAGTGTTCCATATGCATAACTTCCCTTTTCAGTGATGATCATGTTTAAAGATTTGTTCCAGCAGCATTTATTTAATGACCTTTATAAAGAATTTTCTCATTCTTCTGTGAGTTATATTTAAACTAGGGAATAATAAAATTAAAGTGCACAATGGGAGAAAAATATCTCCACTACCCACAACTTTTTGTTCAAAAGTATAATTACTTTTTAGGGAGCATTAATGAGGAAGCCTGGGAATGTAGGCATTCCAATGTTAGAAACAATAATAAACTAATGATCATTATTTACATCCTTATAATGTCCTATTTATATATATTTTTTGTTGCATAATACCTGTGAAGAAAACTCACATGCTCTGTAATATCCACTGCTATGTCTCCCTTCTTCTATTGATTCAAATATCTTTTTGCTTCTCACTGCTCAACAGGAAGTATGAGGTCATTGCTGTAGCTGAAACACATCTTGATAGAGCACTATTCAAACCAGATATACGCCATAGTTTATATCGTATTTTGAATTATTTATCTGTCATGGGAAATAACAGGAGAGGAAGGAGTTAGCTGGATGTTTGAAAAGAATGTGGCAAAAGCACTGACATGTAGGTCCACCTGCACAAAAGCAGAAGTCGAGTCCTGGCACAAAGAGTTAGAGATGGTGGTAGAGCTCTTAACACCAGGAAAGCAAAGAGGTTCATAAATCCAGAGGAAGGCTATCATATCCTGTAAACTAGGTACAGGTGAAACAGAGTACTAGTTTCCCACAAGCCACAGAATATGGTTGCCTAAAACATATGTTTAAAACTGATATGTACACACAACCCTACATTCAGAAAATTTCTTTTATCCATGTAACGTACTGAGGGAAAGGTTAATCAGGAGTGGTGCATGGCTTAAGGAAATGCATAGAGTGGATAGCTGATCTGATTCATATATCCCAGTGACAAAATTCTCTCCTAGAGATCCATAATGTCTGGATTCTTAATTATCTGGTCTTTTTTACTTCTATGTGTATTTTAAAAATGGCCAACAAAATTTCAGTGAAGAAACATACTCTTCATTCCTTTCTGGTTTATTTTAAACCTATTGCACTTAGGTTCCAGCTAAATCAATTTTTCATGAATATCTACCCTAGTAGATTACACCTCAAGCCAGTTCAGACCCCTTGAGAGTTGGGGGTTAAAAAAAAAAAAGAAAAAAGAGAGAGAGATTTCTCAAGTAACAAGTAACACCTCAGGAAAAAGAAACAGGGTTTTTAATTGCTTTGTGTGCTTCATAATTGAAGGCAGGCACCTTCTTGAGGCACTCACTGCCAGGAGGAGTGTGACT
>JAOXXN010000395.1:27210211-27229230 GCA_026770055.1 Myrmophylax atrothorax
CCAGGAGGAGTGTGACTCCACTTGGCCCTGCCTAATTAATCCTGTGATACAAACCTTCTGGCTTCAATTTTCACATTTCTGTCTCTTTTTAGAAGTGATAATAAAACTAAAATTTTATGTTAGTTACTGTATGACTATAACAGTGCCAGCAGAACACAAATAAACCCATATGGATGAAAGAGACCTTGTCTTCCCATCCCTGGCTTTTCTGTTTTGTGATATGTACAGGGACACACTTTGCATTAACAAGAAAAGGTAGAGAAAGATTCAGTAGCAGGAAGGAAGTATAGGTCAACTGATTCTTGTGATAGTTTGCTCTGCTCAGATGACTCACTGAAGCATATGTCTTATTTGTTTATTGACAAGATCTCAAAATAGAAGTACAGACTCTGGAAGCTCAGTTGAGCTGGCTACAAATCACAAAACTGCACAACAGCTCTTAATGAAAGACAAATTGTGCAACTTACCTTTAAAAAGCAGTGAAGGCTGTTTGTGCAGATGCCTTCAATCTTAATAGCTTACATACTGTGACCTGTGCACACTCCCTACCCATGCATAATGACAGTGATAGACCATCTTTATTTTCCACAGAATGTAAGGACCCCACTATTATTAGTATTATTATTACTAGCATTATGAGGCAAGGATTTAATTCTTGGACACTGAGAAATTGTATTCACAAACACACAGACACATATGTACAGTAAGACAAATTCTGCTTTTAGTAAATTGTGGTCTTTTCATTGCATTATATAGAAAGTGGACTCAGACTTTACTATATTAAAGTGGGAGGGGTTTATCTTACTAAGTGAGCTAAAGAAATATTCTTCCAAGACAGCTGCTGCTTTTATTTCGAAGTACATTCCTGACTGCATTCAGTTCATCCTACTCCCAGGACCCAGCAATGCAGTTCTGTACATTCAAATTCCTTTATGCAATGGAGAACATTAGGATCGTACTATGGATTTCAAAATTTTCATTAAGAGATGTGCTTGAAGGAGAGGGGAAAAAAGAAGAATTATCTTAATTTCGCTGCTATGTTGTTCTTATTTCCTTGCCTTGTAAAAAGATGTGTTTCTAGGGATAATATTTTAAAATAATTAATATATTTTAGGGTAACAAAATACCTCAGCTATGTGATAGTGTGCAAGCTGTCTGCCGCACAGAAGTTGGGAGAATTGGTGTGATTGAAAAATTAGGATAAACACTAACAAATTGCTAGTGAGCATCTACTTTTTTTTTTTTCCTGGCTTTAACCTTGAATACACTGGGACAAAAATCCTCTGTGGGTGACAAAAAATCAAGCCCTTTGCAATTCCTCAGAAATTTCAAGTGCCTTTTCCAAGACAGATTGATGTTAGATTTTTTTTATCTGAATGTTTTGAACAATTCACCATTGTTTCTGTAAACCCTGGTTTTGAAAAAAGGCATTACTATTGCAGCTGAAATTTTCAGCCACACACAGAACACCGAAACCAGAAAGCTCAATTGAAATATTTGTAAGCAAATGCAAAAAACAAACCTAAACTGCACATATGAGAGTGGAAATGAAGAGACCGATGGATGGATGGATGGATGGATGGATGGACGGACGGATGGATAGATAGATAGATAGATAGATAGATAGATAGATAGATAGATAGATAGACAGACAGACAGCTAGACAGATAGATTTATTTTTAGGGGGATGGGATAATAGGGACAATCCTGTATCAGTAAAAATTGTACAAAAAGACATGGAAAATGTTCTTACTACATTAATACAGGATGTTCTTGAGGAAAAAAATAAAAGGTATTTACTTAGTGATTTTCTCATGTATCTCCTAATTTTAGGGACTCCAGTTAATGTAACTACTTTTAAAATAATGAATCTGAAGCCAATGTACAATGTTCTATCACTTTCATAAAATTTTGTACATAACTGACTGATGAAGTGTATGCAGCAGATGGACCAGGTCACCTGTCTTGAACTTACTTTTGTAGTAGAAGTGTTTCTTTTTAATTGCTAGTAATTCTGTGTAAAAATATGTGTCCCATTTGATTGTCTTGGATTTGGACTCCTTAAGCAGCTCCAAAAAAAGTGCCAGTTTTGTTTCTAATGTGAAGCAGCACATCCAGGAAGTAGGGGAGAGTTCATTTCTGGAGATGGCAGGATTAGGCCAAAACCCAGTCTTCTGAATGGAGACTGATGCTTAGTCTCCAAGGATGCCTTTAACAGCCTTCTCAAGAACAACGCAAATATTTTGTAGGTAATATCCCACAGCCAACTGCACAGAGAAGTGGGTTAAACCTGGTTCACTGCAATGTCTGGTCTCCAACACTTTGTCTAAATTGTTCTTTTGTTGGAAAACCAGGGATTTCTTTTTAAACTAAAAATTGTGCCATTCAATCTCCATCTCTCATGAGGAATTGTACTATTTCTAGACAAATTATACCTGGTTTATTTTTTAAATATTTTTCCAACCAATTCCATTTCCATGCTCTCTAGTTACACAGGCTTGTGGGATTCTATCTGGCCATGGTCAATAGCATATTTACTACCATAAGTCCGTGGGATAAATTTTCAGTCTTCAAAAAGCATAGCAGCTGTGTCCTCTCAGTAAGTCCTTCTGTGGGTAAATCCCAAAGCATCACATTAGGGGTTAAAGATAAGAAAGCAGTAGCTTCCCTGCCACTGCTGGGAAGCCCAGCAACCCAGAAGCAGCAGTAAAATGGGTCAATTAATCTAGGGAGGGAATCAGGTATTCTTGAAAAAAACCCCTAGTGTTACAAGTTCTAGCTGAAGACTAACAACATCTTCAGTAATGTTGACATGAATCTGTGAGAGGAAAAGGCAAAAGAATGATAAAGTGCACTCAGAATAGCCTTTTCATTTTGAGTTTTGAAGCCATCCTGTTTAACTTGGATTGCATAATATATTTGAACTATTCCTCCTACCACTCTTTGAATGACTGGACTCTATGTAAAATCATATTTCAAGTTAGGGCTCATGTCCCATTTGAATTGCTGTTCTGTTTAATAGTCTCACAAAATCTTTCCTTTTATGCCATTTAGTAATGTATCTAATTGGGGTGGGAGGGGGAAGAAGGAGATTGTCATAACGTAAAAATAAGAAATATAAACCAGTGACTAGCCTATAATAAACACGTTCCATGTGAGCATTTTTTAACATAGCTTTTCTTTTTTATTAATCTAATTTAAATAACTTAATTGTTTCAGAGATTATGATACATTCAATTAAATGTTTGTAAAAATTATCATTGTTTCAGTAAACAGTTAAAGAAGCTATATGATTTCATATCAATAAAGTTAACTGTGGAAACCATTCTGAAAAAAAATATACTCAAACTTAAAATTCAGGATACATATTGTAAATCATAGCAAAGGATAAAATATAATGAATCTGAAAAATCAGAGCAAAGTTTAAACTTCAATGTAATCTCATTACATTAAAATATGAAATCCTACTGATTATCTCAGCCCTGTTGATGTTGCTATGAGGTGACACAAATGCAGTAAATATGATTATAATGAAACCATTTACTTTTTTTGGTAACATACAGGATTTAAAAAGAAATAAAAAATGGAATATCCATTCTCTTTGCACTTCTCCCTCCCTGTTCCCGAATAAAATGCTTGCAAAGTTTATATAGTTCCAGCCAGGTTGAATCCATGCAGATTATAAAGTATTGCCAGGATCCACAGATGTGTTACAAATTATGGTCCAAATTGTGACCCAGTTTGCATGGCTATACAGGATAGGAGGGAGAATAAAGGAATAAAACACTCCTTTATTGCTAATACCCAGGGGAGCTGTAAGGGGCGAATAAAAAGAATAACCACAATAGGGAACCTTGCACTGAGTGACCTAGTTGCACCAGCATGTTAGAACTCAGTCACTGAAAGGGAAAACCAGGAGAATCATTGTCTCTTTGAGCCACAATTTGCCTCTTGGTTTACTTTAAGACAATGCAAAATTATTCTTGGTTTTGTTCAGGGCTCAAGAGAAGTCAAAACTCTGCAGTAATTATTTCTGTGAAAAGTGATTGATTCCTATGTGCACTATTGGTAATTCTTTGAATGACTAAGTTAATACCAGTGTGTTATCCTTCATAATTAGACATGATTCTTTTGTTTGTATCATGTCTTCAATAATTAAGCCCGTACATAGAGTTCATTCTCTTCCATGTAGCAGTCAGAGACTGGATCCATTTCCTGCCATGTCTTTCTCTTTTATTGCAAGCAGTTCCTCTTTCAGCAGAGGCTTAGCTTAGCAGATGAAAAAAATAGTTCCAACACATTGAAATGTGATGAAGATACCTCAAGCTAAAATGCACACTTATGAGCACACTATGTATCAAATTATATATAGAGAAAATTTTAGATTCAATTAACAAAAAGCCATTATTATTAGTTGTTATTTGCTACATAAAAGACAAAAGAGTGTTCTTGAGATATATAATACAGTCTTTTCTTAAAGCTAAAGTTTGGTGCCTGAGAGTCAAAAATGGTGATAAAGCAATCTAGAATAGAAATCAAACCCTGATTATTTAGATCATTATACTTAAACCTTAGTCTTATAATTTTAATTTTTCTCATGTCCAGGTTCTCTGCATTCTGCTGACAATATTTTCCTTCTCTCAGGGAGGGGTGACAGCAGTCTCTGTATGCATGCAGAGCTTTAGTCATGCAACACTTGATGAAAAATATCTGTCACTACTATTGAAATTCTTATGCTGTGTTAGGAGCGCTTTCTTTCTTGGACTGCTAAAGGTCTCTTGGTTTGGCTGATGTCTGCCTCTGTTTCTGCTGTCCTCTAAGGAGCATAGCTGTCTTTTAGGAGTTTCTGGAAGTTACTAGATGTGAGACCTGCCAATTTCCATTACATTTAACTCAGCATCTATCAATATACAGAATGTTTAAAAAATCATCCTGAAATTACATTCCGAAATCACAGGTTCTTAGTACTTGTCCATCATCCTCCACCCACTGTGTTGTTTCAAATAATCAATAATGTCATCATGTTTTAGTATTAGTGCTTTTCATTTGGACTTCCGCTAATGAGAGTATTTAAATCTTTGGTTTCAGTGGGATTTTACATGCCTCAGTGTTGGTGAAAACAGTATGCTACAATGTATCTACACTGATGTTCAAGAAGGCGTGATTATTGCAATGGTTGCTCCAATTGGTTGCTCCAATCCTGCTGGGACTTCTAAATGAACTGAAAGGCACAATATAATAATAAATAATAATGTAATGACTTTCTGAAAATCACAGCATTCCTTAGGCAAAACACTAAGTCACTCAAACCAGAAAATATCTACTCAACATCCAAACTTTAGCTGTGTTTCTGAATTTCTGGTTAGAAGACATAATATATTAATGCCCTCCAACGTGCACTATGCTCACTTTAAAATTTATATGAAATAGATTGCTACATTATGGTAATGTACTAAATTACCTAAAGCAAAGTAATACAATGATTAACTGACCATAAACATTGGTTTATGGTCAGTTTATAAAGTATTACAGAGATTAACATTATGCATTTTCATATCAGAAGAAAATTGCAGGATGAAATATCTTTGAATTGACTTGATGCTATTAAGAATAATAAAATAGTGGTATAACTCACAACAGTCTCAAGTTACAGCTTGCAACTGAACTTTGGTTTAAATCATCTTTGAAAACAACAGAGATATTCATCGTTTTAGAAAAATGCCCAAGGCTTTCCAAGCACAGAATAATGGTTTCCAGTATATGTTTTCTAATATATAATGTATTACCTTATCTTTTTTTTCCTCTTTTTTTCTTCAGCATTTCATGTCAGATTCTGACCTGGCATTGCTGTTCTGATATCAGTAGCATTTTACCACCTTAGCCAAGACAAATAGGGAGCTCTTTTTATCGTATCATAATATTTGTCCTAAAAGGCTAGAAACAATCAAAGTTCATTGCTTTTTGAGTTAAATTCATTTAATCATGCAAAGGTAAAAGTGCTGTTCACCTGCTGTTGCAGGGGTTCATCTGGTCTGTCTGTGAGTTTAAACCTAGCAGACCTCTGGGTTGTGGCAGACGGCATGCTGACCGTGAGTCAGCTGAGCTCCTTGCAGTGAGGAAGGCTCACTGCAGACGGCTGCAGTAACCAGAGCATGACCAGCAGCTCCAGGGAAGTGATTATGCCCCCCTGCTCAGTCCTAGTCCAATTTTGTCCATAGTCCAGTTTGGGAATTACTAATGCAAAGAGATACTTAGAAACTGCAGAGAGTTCAGGGGAGAGAAACCATGACTTGGAGGGGGCTGGAGTACTTGACATGTAAATAAAAACTGAGGAAACTGGGTCTGAGGGCTGCAAGGATATCTGTCTGCCTCAAGGGGAGTGATAGAAAATGCAGACAGATGTTTCATATGGGTGTACAGTGAAAGGAAAGGAGCCATAGTCACAATTTACAGTAGGAAAATTACACTTGGACTTAAGGAAAAAACCAATGTACAAAAAGAATGAATAAGCCCTGGAACAGGTTGTCCAAGAACTGTGGGAAACTGTCCTTGGAGATTTTTCAAAACTTGGTTGGACAAGTCCCTGGGAGACATGATCCATTTTGAGATTAACACTGATCCAAGCAGAAGGTTGGACCAGATGGCCTCCAAAATCTCCCTATAACCTAAATTTATAGATGATCCTATGATTCTCCCTCTGTGTTCCCTGAGCCTTAAAAAATGCAGTTGGAGAATACTGTATCAAGATTTTGATATTCTAAAGGTTAAAACAATAAGTGATATTCATATTACTTCAGTGTAATAAACCTTAACTTGTAGAGAACCTTTTGAAATTCAGAAAATTGACATTAAAACTTCCTTCCTTCCTTTTCAGGAACTTCAGAATTCTGATATGCTCAGATGAAGTCAGATAACTTTTTCAGGCTCTTCTGTGCAATTAAGGGATCTAGAAATACACTTAATTTTAAAATAAAAGCTAAGTAGTACAGCATCAGGGATTTTCAGAAAAGAATCACTTACCACAATGAACATGATAAAAGTCCAAGAACTAGAGAATGAGCTTTTTTTCCAGTCATCTTTGTCTTTCTTGAAAAGATTAAAGACTACCAAATTATATAGTTTGTGTAATGTTTAATTGTCATAATTCTCTTTTCTGGTGCATATTATGGCATTTAATTAACATTATAATACATGTATTTGATAATTTAAATAGAAGGTTCAGTTATTTGTTATTGGTAAGTTGCATAAAATTCTACAGACACATTAGAGACATTATTATTATGACTTGGTTTAGGTTGAAAAGCACTTTCCTCAAGTTCTTGAGACAAGTTGCTTTCAGATTTTAAAATGAAAGGGCCACTGTGGCCCATTACAAAGCCATGGAATTAAGATAACAGAATTGTTTCCATCTACATTGTGAATATAGGGATTTGCTTTGGCATTAATTTTACAGAAGTATCTAAAAAGGAAAGAAAGGCTTGGTGCATAGATATATGAAAAGATGGGAATAAGGAAACATCTGATAGCACAGTGGAAACACTGACATTGTGGTCCTGAGAAAATAAGAATATATAACCTTTTGGCTTACATCTGAAATAAATTCACAGTGAGGATCAAAAATATTTTCTTTCCACTTGATTCTTTCTATGCACAGAGAAATAGAATTTTATACAGGCTTAAAAAGCTTTCATAATGTTTGGTTGACTCCTACCAAAAGAGGCAACATTCCAAGCCATACATTTGAAGCAACTGTTTGTCAATATTTCAGACATTTATAAGCCAAGTAATAGAATGGTGTAAAGTAGTCACAATTTTACTTATACATAATTGTTGTGTAATAGCCCCTAATTATTTGTGACATTTGAAATTACTGAAGTACCTACTGAGCATTTCTTAACCTGCAACTGTAGCCTGATGGTAAAGTTTGTCCTGTCAGTAGAACTGTTTTTTCCTGCCTATTGTCTGTTTGATTTTGACCTCATTAAGAAATAAATCTAAATAATTCCATGATTGCAAAGTTTAAGGAAATGAACTACAGGGTTCCCTAAATGTGTCAGGTGGAGTATGCACACATCTTTGAGCATTGCAGTGTGCAGAGTCAAGCTGTTTCATTCAGCAAAACTGGAGGCCCTAGAAATGTGCAGTGTGGTGATTATTGCAAATTAGAATTAACCTCGCTTAAGTTTGCCATCTGAAGCACTTTGTGTGCTGGGCCAACTGATTGTAACCCAAGCATGATGTGGCATGCAGACAGCAATTCACCTCATCCTAAGTGACGTGTCTAATATCAGTCTTTAAGGTTACTCCTTTTGGATGACTCACTCCTGATGTAAATCCCTCTCGTAGTTCTGTCAGTGACAAACAAGCCAAATGACTGACTCAGGCTGAAACAAGCCTGTGAAAAACCTGTTAACTTTAATCCGCATCACTTCCCTGATGTAACCCACAGTTACATGCAGCAACATGAAAGAGAGGATGTCAAAAAGCTAAAAACAAGTCAGGACTGCCTCTCTTAATATTACAGGTTTGGGTGGTTTCAGTCCTTTCTGAAATTTTTGCCCAAAATAATTTAGGCAAATGTGTCTCTGAAAATGCTTATTTTCCTCCATTACTATCTATACAAATATTTATACAGTTAAGCTTATACTGATACCTAAGGTCTACAGTGCTAAAATTGGGTGTAAAGAAGCAAAAGACACTCTGAATACTGGAAAATTTGTCATTGACTGAAATGTTAAGGTAAAATTATGTTTTTATTCACCCCATGTAAGTTATTAACATGGCATCTCTCTTTCCACTCGCACTGGCACTTTCAGGAAGGAATGGAAGATGTCCTTGGCCAATGGGGCATTTCATTATTCTTACCCCAAATTCTCTGTCCGGTAAAGTTTTGCCCAAGAGACACTTGGAAACGCTCATTCACCAATGAAAGTAATAGTGTTCTCCAGCTCTTCTCAAAGAGGTTCCTACTTTCAGACCATTCCCATCAAACACTCTACCTTGATATGTAATCACTAAAATAACTGTCAGGAATGTTTATGATCTAATTTAGTTCATTTCATATTTCATACTGGATGACTAAACTATGTAGAAAATTTGTGCCTAAAACACTTAAGGCAAAAGATGCACACTGCAAGTATAGAAACAGGAGAGCAGAAAGTGAAGATCAGAATCCACAGAGAATACAAGGTAAGAAGACTGGTTTTAAGGGGCAAGAATAATGAAAGGGATGACAGATAGCTGACATCAGCACAGCAGACATACTTGGGTGTGCACACTAAAAGTGGCAAGAAGTGGAATTACTAAAAATGGGGATTCAGAAATCAGTATCCCAATTTATAGTTGTCACAAGAGAAACTAAGAAGGAATATTCTGAGGAAGTCACTGCCTGAGAGAGAGAATAAAAAAGGCATCAAGGAGAGACTTCCTTTCATAAATGCCTCTGTCATAATACATGAGGGTAGATCTTGCCAGTGGTGAGTGCAGAGCATGAGTAGGTGACAGGGGAGTCATTGGCTTTCAGGTTAGAAATTATAAAACCTGATTACTATGCTGACTATTTTCCCATCAATTTAGACTACATTTCTTTGTTCTCATCCAGGAAAAATTTACCCCACTTCTATATGCCTCATCTATAGGCATGAGTGGGTGTCTGAAGGGCTGCACTCATCACATTTCATTTCAGTGGAGTGGGACATAATTCCCACAGCACTCAAAAAAAGTTAGGCACAGGTATCACACTGGCACCACAGAAATAAATCCAGGAATAGACAAATTTTTAGTCTCTGGAAGGGGTTCAAACTTAAATTATTCTAACAGTTGATAAGATGTGTATCTGAGGCCCCTGAGTACAGTGGAGTTACTGTGAAGTTTTAAATTTCAGCCTCCTGGATATTTCCCATGCATTATCTAGAAGACTTAAATATAACCAGAAAGAGATGTTATTGCAAAAATGGATGTCATCACAGATTTTTGAAGACTATTGCCTGTTAAATTGATCTTTAAAAGGAAAAGGATGGAACCAAGATTTTTATCCACCTAAAATAATGTGTTATGCATGTCTTACCTGCAAAACATGGCAATGTGTTGGCTCTTGTTATACTTCCATGAACATGGACTGGTGGTTTCTCTCTACAGATCTCTAGTTTTAAAGCAAGTTCATAATTTATTTGTTTAAATTAGTTTAGAAACAGCCATGTGTAGTTACAGCACACACCCTGAAGAGTTGGAGAGCGCTGATAAAGCTGAAAAAAATGTTCTAAGCTCTATTTCTGGCTTAGACTTAAAAGGTGTCATGTCACCATCTCTGAAAATTGTCTGGCAATAGGATAATGCATGCATAGAGGATCATTCACTAGGGGACACCAGAAGCTTGTTAGTTAGCCCCAGGAAGACTTATTATTTTTAATACCAAAAGTGTATGCTTTGGTGACAGGTTATTACTTCTGCAACCACTGCTGTACTGAAATCTGATTTGCTACCATAGGGAATATTGCCACAGAAGTGGGTTCATAACTGGTAAATACTTTATGCTTTGCTCAGTGGCATTTCATGTTGACTTGTTAAGGTCCAAGTTTCACATGTTTTCTCAGTGATGAGGAAAAAAAATCTTAAGTTCTTCTTAAATTGAAAGGGGATCTAAGTAATGATGTTTTAATTACTGAAATGGAGAAAGGACAATACAAGTATAAAGATTTTCACAAGTATTGCCTGGGGTTTAGATTAATATATGTGCTGCATTAGGCAATATGTCAGCAATTAGAATAGGTACAATCAGCCAGGGTATAAGCAGACACAACTAGACTGAGAACACTGGACAGCTTGTGTGAGTTTTGCCTGGAAATCTTTCAATACATAATAATAACAATAACATTTACTGAGAATTTCACTGTGGAAATGCAGTTACCTGCAGATTTCCAAGTAACATCAGGTTAATGACTAATTTTAAATTTCTTTTTTTTTCCTGACATTTTCTCATCTAGGGTTTTGCCTAGCCAAGTCTTAGACTTTAGTCTCCTCTCCCTTCTCACAAAAAGAAAAGGATTTTCACCAGACTTGAGATCTACACTACTATACTAAATTTCAATGGATTTTAAAGGCGGGGGAAGCCATAGGCAGTTAGACAGAGACAAGATAACTGCATATCTCATCTTTCCTTAGCACCATATACTTGGAAATTGATTGGACCCCATACCAACATGGTTACAAAAAAAATTTATTTTTTGATCACCAAGAGCAACTGCTATACTGAATGTTCTAGATGTATATATCTAAATACACAGTCTGTATCTTACTTATCTGAAATAAGGGGAGGCAGGGCATATTAGAAGAAATATTTGCAAAAGTCAGCTGTGTCTAATGAAGTAGGTATATGGCTGGTACAAAAAAAAAAGTGTGCTAGCATTGTTTTTTCTCTGTACAATCAATGCAAAGGAGGAATACTGACACACACTATAACCATAACTCCTATTACCTTCTCTCATTCTACACATACATATCTCCTTGGTTATTTTATTTTCTTTCTGTCAAAATCCCTCACTGCTGAATGCCGTGGAGCTAGGTACTGTGTTACCGAGGTCTGGCTTTTTCTCACGTCTGTCAGGACAGTCTGGGATTCCATGATTTTCATACCTTTCTGACAAATATCCATGACTTGGAACATTCTGGAGTCCTACGTGACAGCCAGTGGACTGGGTGCATGGAGTGAGCCTAATTGCACAAAGTGGAACAAATGTAATTAAGAGCTGTAAAGTTGAGCACTGTTTGGGGGGGTTAATAGAGAGCAGGAGCTTAGACTGACAAAGGAGCCCACTAGCCTGGCTGACTCTAGTTGAAGGGCTGCACATGATTGCACATAGTGGAACAAATTTCATTACAAGCCTTGCAATCAACATTTTTAAAAGCTTAGTGAAATGGGTCAAGTTCACAAGAATCATTTGGTTACTAGAAAAACATATCCATGGCTATTGACACTTTTTATGCAACCAGAGTATTTCTGGTTTTTAACCTCTCAACCCTGCTATTGCATAATTGCCCAGGTTCACTCAAGTGTTTACTGTGTTTGACCAAAGCATCTAATTAGACTGACTAATGACTGACTCTATTTTTACAGTTTTAGCACTCAAAATGTGCTTTCTGTAGGCCACCAGAAATAGTAGAGGGAGAAAAAACGCCTTTATTTTGGATGTACTGAAGGAATTTGTGATGGTTTTGAAAGACAAGTCTGCCATCAAACATTCTCCATTGATTTTGAGATTAAAATGGGGGAAGATGGAACTCAAATATCATATATATGTGTATGTATGTATACAAATGTATAAATTCATACATATGAATATTTATATCTCTCTATATGAATTCCTTCTTCTTTGCTAATTACTTTCCTTTTCCATTGACTTCTACTGAGCTATAACAGGTTAGGCCAAGCGATGTTAAAGTCTTTTGATTCAGATTCCAACATTTCTTTTTCTTGTGTTATTTATTTATTTATGACACTTAAGTGCAACTACCCTGTGACTTTCCTCTTTCAGAACTGCCTAATCAAGAACATACCTTGGTTCATGGAACATGAAGGAGCTCAGAATATCTTATCTTGCACATCACAGTTGCTTTCACATTACTGGCAGTGATTTTTAAAAAACTGTAATAGATAAAAGAGATACAGGTCAGACCTTCAAATATTATGATAATTCAAGTTATTTCTTTTGCATTTAAAAACCCTCTTCCAAGCTTCATTCTGATAGAGAAGACAAATAAAGCATATTGACTTTGTGGTGGTATTAAAGGATGACAGGCAGGTAATGCTGTCTCTGAGTACGCTGTAGGCCTATATCAGACTGAATAAGTATATTCCTCTGAAATTATTTGTATAATCATTTCACATATCACTTCAATTTTCTTAAGTATGGTAATATGCTACTTTTTACAAAATTTTTCATTAAAATAAAAGGCAAATGTATCTGCTCAAAAGCACCTATGCAGAAATTTGGTGAAAATTCTTCAAGCAGTTGCAAAGAGCAGGATTTTTAAACTTACCTTTGTGTAATAAACTAACATTTCTGGGGGACATGCAAATTTAATTACCCTGTTTTACAGATTAAGAGCTGTGTTACTAACCTTAAGTTGGCAAGTGGTTAGTATCATGACTAACCATATTAAAAACAATGACATTAGCATGAAACTTCTCACAAAACTGGATAAAAGATTTCACATTCTGACTCCAAGAGACAAAGTGGTTTGCCCAAGGTCTGTAGTCTGGGATGCAGCAAACCACTTAAGTATGTCCTTAATTTGTAGCACATGCTTTAGTCTTTTTCTGCAGCAGAAATAAATAGTCAATCATCAATAGCATTTAAATCTAGGTCTCCAAAGTACCAGGTCATTTCCTTAATCATAAGACCACCTTGACTATGTGTGATAAATGTTAATGGGAATTGAGTATGTCTTATGTCTGCTTATTTTTTTGTTTTACAAAGCTGACTGCAAGGAGATAAATTCTAAAAGCAACTCAATTTTTATGAACAGACATAATAGCCAAAGTACGAATATAAAACGGACAAAAGGTAGGAGACAGAAATCCCTAAAAATGAGAGGATGAAAAGGTTGCTCTCACCCTAGCAGCATAATTCATAATCAGGCCTGTCTTCTCTGTTAATACCATGGAAGGTTCCTACAGGAAGCTGATAATACAGCAGGTATCACCAATTATTTGATACGTATTCATAATGCACATCTGGAATTAAATATACATTTTTGTATCTCCATCTGTAACATTTTTGAGAATTGCTTTCCTGTTGGCAAAACAGTCTTTGATTATGGAAGATGCACAGAAAAACCAGTTAAGAACACTTCATACAACATACACAACCTATTTGATATATGTGAATCAAGAATGAGATCTTCTCTTCTAAAAACACCTGGCTCAATATTGATCAACACACATTTTCACTTATTATAGAACAATCTGTAAATGTAGCCTAAAACTCAATTCCCCAGGAGTATAACTGGTATGGGATGAGGCACTCTGGGAGGGGTAAAGAAGTAGGTATGCTGTATCAATAGCAACACATGAAGGATAGAACACTGGTGTGAACACCAAATCCCCACAGCTTCTTTCTTAGGGATTATTAGGGATACATATATGAGTGATCCATTAGCATTTTAAAATTTATTTTCTTATAATTCTGTATTTTCTGCAGCTCATGCTAAAAGATGTTAAGATTTATAAAGAAACATTTACTTGCTATTCAAGGTGAATGTACTTTGACATCTATGAAGATATCCAGGAGAACAGGAAACACATTAGAGATTGTTCCCAGAGAATTGCTCACTACTCTTTGAAAGTGTATTGGAGAAAAAAACACACACTGAAAAGCAGCTACTGTAGTATAAAGATTATTTTGCAAGCTTCTGGCTCTGGAAAAGTTAATCCTTCCCATCAAAACTTCTATACGGTACAGGCCAGAGTCCCTCCTGCTAAACTGAGGTGCAAGCAAAGAAACCCTTGGAGCCCTGGCATAACTGCCATATGTCTCATTGCAAAGAAATATTGAACTGCAAGAGGTGACTAACAAATATTAACGCTGTGTAGTGGGTTGACCCTGGCTGAATGCCAGGTACCCACTAAAGCTACTCTCTCCCTCACCTCTGCAACTGGACAGAGGAGAGAGAGAATACAGGGAAGGATTCATGAGTTGAGACAAAAGCTTGGAGAGGTCACTTACAGACCACCATCACAGGCAAAACAGACTCAAAATGGGGATGTTAATTAAATTCATTACTGACAGGATCAGAGAGAAAGAGTGAGAAGTAAAATATTCTTAAAAACATCCATCCCCCACCCCACCTTCTTACCAAGTTCTACCTCCTCCCTGGAGAATTGGGGTTATGGTCAGTTATTGTTCTGCTGCTGCTCAGAGAATGGAGTCCTTCCCCTGATTTCTGTGCAGTCCCTCCCACAGGAGACAGCCCTTCACAAACCTCTCTGGTGTGACTCTATCCTACAGGCAACAGTTCTTCACAAAACTGCTGTCTTGTGGGTCACCTCTCCATGGGCTGCAGTCCTTTATGAACAAGCTGCTCCAGTGTGGGTCCCCCACAGATCAAAAATTCTACCAGGGGGGTAGCTGCTTCATTGTGGGCTCCTCTCTCCATGAGCTGCAAGTCTCTGCCAGGCCCCTGCTGCAACATGGGCCTTCCACGGGATCACAGCCTCCTTTGGGCATCTACCCACTCCAATGTGTGGTCCACCACAGGCTGCAGGTGGATCTCTGCACCCTGATGGTCCTCCATGGGCTGCAGAGGCACAGCTGCTCCACCGTGGTCTGCACCACAGGCTGCAGGGGAACCTCAGCTCCAGTGCCAGGAGCAGCTCCTGCCACTCCTGCACTGACCTTGGTGTCTACATTGTTGTTCACATGTTCTCACTCTGCTCTTCCCTGGATGCAATTTTCATCTGCACAATAATTTTCTTTCCCTTCTTAACTATGTTATCAGTGGAGGCATCACTCATTCCTAATGGGCTCAGCTTTGGCCAGCGGCAGGAAGCCCATGCTGAAGCTGGCTGGCATTGGCTCCACCAGGCACAGGGGAAACTTTTGGCAGCTTCTAACAGTAGCTCCCCTGCTACCAGAACCTGACCACAGAAACCCACTACACTGCCATTTTGTATTCACAAAACTGGGGATGGAAAATTTTCTGAAATAGGAGAGGCAAAAGGGAAAAACTCACATTGGAGTCAGCTCAGCTGTACACTGCCTTCTACTAGTATTTAGGAATTTACCTTGGTGGCATAAAGAGTAGCTGACCAGTGACTGACCATACAGGATTGTTCTGTGAATGGAAGTGCTTCAGAAAGTTACAACTCTGTCCTGGAAAATTGTTTATTGCTGCATCTGCTCTGTCAGATGTAGTCAGGAACCAAATCTATGGTATCTTATTTCTTAACAAAAGTTGGGAAAAGCTCCCGCAGACAGTGAAATTGTTTGCTATTATCCTGTCCTTTTTTATGTTACTCAAGTAAGGCACTGCTTCAATAATAGCCTAGATCCATCTATCCTTTTCCAGTAGAATTTGTGAATGACTTCATTACTCTGTCTGTATACTGTATGTAAAACCTTCCTGATGGTGTAGTCTACTATAAACAACAAATTATCATAACATTTCTAAAAAAACCCAACAAAACAGAGGTTCATGGCCAGAAAACATTCTTTCATCTATCCTTTGGGGATGGAGGCACTTGGATAATGTATATGCCTTGGGTGCACTTCTCTCCCTAAATGCAGCAGCTGGAATCAATCCTTCTTTGTAGATAAAGTTGATGTTTTAATTTTTTTACCCTGAAGGACAATAATAATGTAACTTTTCAATTTTCATTAACTGTGCCACAGGTTGCTACAGGCTGAGCCCTCAGCTATGAATTAAGTAAAGCAATGAAACTCTACAGCGGAACATTGCAGCTAAATGCCATCCTTGGTGTTTTGTGGCAATGCTAAGCTTGGATGGGACTACAGTAATTATGTTTTTCTCCTGCTGTTCTAATACTAAATTCACCTGAAAGATGCCCTTTTTTCCCACCCTGTTCTCAATCCCATTCCCCCAGGTAGTTAGAATGCTGGTATATCTTAACTGAAAATGTAAAATATCAGAATTAATGGATTGAAGAGTAATGGGATGACACTCAGAAAGAAAAGCTAAAGCAGAATATACAGGATAGGACAGGGAAAATCCCAATCTGCAGTATTGGAATAGCCTCTAGAGACATTGTTACTTTAGGGCTTAATATAGGTAGATGAAGTAATAGAAAACATACTGAATATATTAAGGCAGGGCAGACAGAGTCTTTCCTACCCCAGACTTGAATACTGATCCCTGTGTTGAACTGATTTCTAAGCCTGTCCTTGAATGATATACTAGTCACAGGCTTGCTTGCATCTCCTTTTAAAATTAAGTAGATAACACTGTCTTCGAATAAAATTTTACTAAAAGTTGGCATAAACTTCCTACTTATTGGAAAGATGATAATAAATATTTCCAAATTTGAAACAGTTTTAATACCTATATTTAGGATAGCATTTGATAACTATTGTGTTTGCTCTTTAGATCAATTGATTATACAATAAGGAACTTTATAAACAAGCATAAGGTTCTTTGGAAAATGAAGTCCATGATTTCCATTCAGTCTTCTAAAAACTAATTTTAGGTAAATCTGGAAAAATTCATAGACAAAAATGTGTCTGTCTTTAGGCAAGTCTTCAAGCCATCAATAGTCTTCAAATGGCTGGCTGAAGCAAAATTTCATAACAAGTTACAACCCAGTTTTCAAAACTGTAAGGAGATATTAGGGCATCAGTGCTTGTGTCATGTAGAAACACACAGAAGGAAGTTTGTTTTCCCCATTTCTCTGTCTTTCTCAAAACTGGAAAAAGGGTAAGTCCTCCATCTTAAAACACAACATAGTTTGCAGAACAAATGAGCAGTATGAAGAAATAAACTATTAAAAGCAGAGAACTGATTTTTAGGCAATACCATGTTATATAACGTTTCTTTAATCTTTATGTTAAGAAAGCACATGTATGGTATAGCAAACAACTGTGCTTTGTCAAGCTATTGCACTGTCTTATATGGAAAGTAAAAAGGAAATGATGCAGCTCGTACTCATGCAATCTGGCCCAAATAAACATAACATGTCAACATGAGATTTATGCAGAGGATCTGTCCTTCATATGATTTAAATAAAATTAGTTGTTTTTCTTTATTCCTTTTGATTTTGGACTATTTATTTCCCTAATGCTTTGAGACATCCCTGTGCTGGCAGAAAAACTACCTTGTAAGCTTCCATCAGTGATCAAAATGATACTGACATAAACCAGATAAACAACTGACGTATTTAATGCTAAAATAAATCTACAAACAAGCTTACAATCACATACAAAAAGCTATTTGTAAGCTTCAGAGATTTCAAATACAATGTCCAGTGGTCAAGATACATGGCACCATTTGCTCCACTTTCATCACAGTGTCAATCTAAACTGTGTACACTTGATGACTTGCTATTGCAAGGCTACTTTTGGAGTTAGT
This sequence comes from Myrmophylax atrothorax, assembly GCA_026770055.1. Classification (NCBI taxonomy): domain Eukaryota; kingdom Metazoa; phylum Chordata; class Aves; order Passeriformes; family Thamnophilidae; genus Myrmophylax; species Myrmophylax atrothorax. The sequence goes on from JAOXXN010000395.1 coordinate 27,228,290, forward strand.
GGAACTCCCAATTTTGTTCATACTGTCACAGTCTGCTTCAAAGGGCTCAGTCACACATTCACTTGTCCATGAGAATGTTCAGTGCTAGTCCTGTCAGTCCACAGCAAAGGAAAGGTGAGATACTTGTAATATCTTTTCCAGATAATCTTCTGCTCGTGCCTAACAGAGAGGTCCTGTTGAGCCCTTAATGTTAGAGCAGTTCAAAGCCCTTCTTCACTTCCTCTGTGTTATGAGTACGGGCTGGAATCTCCACTCATGGCTGCTGAAGGGTACCCAGCTAGCTTTGATTTATTTCAGGGCTTTCAAAAAGCATGTTAAAATTCGCCAGCTGAATGTTCAGCTTCTTGTTGAAAAGCAGAAGCTGTAATCATAAATAATAGTTCCTTAATCTATTAGTGGCCTTACTAAGAGTTGCACAGAACACTTAATAATAAAATAACATTTTAAGCAATAAATACTAAATCAAGATGGAAACAGATTGCCTTATACCTCAATATAAATTGCAGACACAATACCACCTACAATTCAAGCCGAGATTTAAGATGATTCCCAGATACTTAAATTCCAAGACATAATTTAATATGGGTTTAGCTAAAGTACTAATGTTTAATTGCTCCTTACAAGAGTTCTTTCAACAGAAGACTTGATTATGGCTAAACCAGGCCAGAAAGATATTAAAATCATGCTGCAGAGCAATATAAATTTAACCTATCACTGATGCATTTCCATAAAGAATGGCACCATCTTCATGGAGAGCCATTTGTTTATATTTTATTTATATTTTGTGCAAACTTGACAGCTGCAAGGAAATTGTATGTACTTGTATAGCCAGACTTTGCAAATGAAGATTTGGGAAGGGCTCTCCCCATGTGGGTGTGCCCTTCCAGCCTGCGCAGTGGATTTTTTAGGTGAGGCACAGCGTGCGCAGAACTGGCCCCACC
>JAOXXN010000395.1:27229330-27245479 GCA_026770055.1 Myrmophylax atrothorax
CCCACATGGGTGTGCCCTTCCAGCCTGCGCAGTGGATTTTTTAGGTGAGGCACAGCGTGCGCAGAACTGGCCCCACCATTTAACTCCTAAGGTTCATCTGCCACAGCCAAGTGAGCTTGGACAGTGACAGTGAATTCCTCAGGACTATCTAGAGCACCCGGTACTAACCGGGGCTGACCCTGCTTGGCATCCGAGATCTGATGGGATCGGATGGCAGGGAAGCATTTAACTGCCAGGGGACGGTCCCCACTGACACTTAAACTCAGGTTCTTGGGATTCAGAGTCCAGAGTGCTCTCCTTTACACCATGGGACCACCCCTGCAAGGAAATAAGCTCTCAGAAAAAGCAGCTGGTATACTGAAAGCCTGAGAATTTGTTTAATCAATGTATTTCTTTGGTAATTAGATAACATGAAACTGAACAACCTTTAATTAATCTGTTAATACAGATACTCCCTTTTAACAAAACTCTGCAACATTCATTCATATTTTGGTATATTCGAGCTGGGTCGAAACAGTAATCACAACACAGCAAAAAGCAGGGTCTGAGAAGCTCTCAGGAGATCACAAGGTACCCTCCACTTCCTTGAACAGAAAGCATTTGTATCTCCATCATTTCCAAAGAGTGAGCATTAACTCACTACCACCACATCCCCAGGAAACCTTTGTGGACTTCATCACCCTTACTGGACACGTAGAAACACCCATTTAAATGACGTCTTCTTGAAATTTAAACCTACTTCTTGCCCCATCTTCCCTAAAGATGAACTATTTTCTTCCCTGAATTAGAAAAGTTTTGCCATGATCTCCTTCTACCTAGACTTCCTAGACTGAAGAACTTCTAATCAGTTTGTGTGGACTTGTTTGGATTCCATCTCATTTGAATCCTAGGGCACATGGGTAAAAGATGAAGCTCTGTCCGTTCCAGCCAAAAGGGACAGTTTACTCCATATATCCTGCATAGCAGGGGCAACTCAGCATACAGCCTGATGTGTTATCTTCCTTTTTCAGTGGAAGAATGCTGTTGGCTAAGGCTGAGTGTGTCATTCCCAGATCTTTTTCTGAGCTGTTACTGAATAAATTCCTCATCCTTGTAGTAGTTTTAGCTAGGCCTCAAATTAGCAGGCTCAGAGAATCTACATAGATTAAGAGAGACAAGTATCACCTGACTAAGTAACCAAAGAAATACTTCATACCAGATGACGCAAACCTGAGATATGAATACAGGAGTGGGAGGTGTTCACTCAGTTCCATCATGGCCGAAGTAGAGGCAAGACACACAGCTGCTGCCCTGCTGTCTGGGCCAAGCTGCTGCTGCCACTACTTTCCTTTTGTTTAAATTCAGGGAAGTAGAAACATTTTGCTGTTATACTTTCTGTTTCTTGCTGGGTGTCTTTTAGGGTGCTTATGGATCTAGAGTGACAGAATCTGTTTTCCATAGGGAGTGGGGTTATTTCTAACTTGTAAGTGTGTGTTATATTGTAGTTTCTCTTAATTTTCTCTTTTCTGTATAAACATATATAGTTAGTTTAAGCATAAACCTAGTTGGAGAGTTTTTTTCCTGTTTCCTCCCTTTTCTCGGCAGGGGGAAGGAAGCTGTGTTGGGCAGTTGGCATTTTGCCAGATCAACCCAAGACAATCCTCTGTTTGCACAGTTTATTATTTTTACCCAAGGGCAATACTTTACGGTGGTTTTTGAAAAAGGTCTTGGTTTGCTTTTCCAAGCTGCTTCTCCATTTGTCAAAGTTGCTTTGGTTTCTAACCCTGTACTTCAGTAGACTTACTGCTACACATCATGGTACCATGAGCAAAGGTCAAAATGATGCTCCCATCCTTTATCCAGGCTATTACTGACAACACTGAATGCATTCAGAAACTAAGACAGAGCTTTGAGGAACTACACTACTCTCTTAGTGTATTTATCACTCAGTTTTACAATTGTTCTCTAGTAATTAAATCAAGACTATGTTTTCTAAATAATATAAAACTTACCACAGTTATCTCCTGCTATTCTCTATTTGTGTATCTCACTACCACAAGGAATATAGAAACTATTAAAAATATAAATTGAAGATTCTATAAAATATTAAAAGTAATTTATTTACAATGTAACTTTCTCTTTTCTTCCCCCTTCCCATTACTGGCTATTTTTATTTTTTTTTATTATTATTCCGTTACTGCCTTAAAGCTACAAAATTTCTCTTACATCACAATGGGAAAGGAAGAGGCCTAAGGAGGGAGTGATTTTCCCTGGTCCATGGAGTAACTTTAATAGAATGACTGAATTCAGTGTCTAGGGAAGTACAGGAGAGGCACAAGGAGGAGATTCCAACTGTACCTGCCTCTGTTCTATAATGTTATCTTATGTACAGCCATTTTGGACACTGTAGGGCTAGAGGACCTTGCTGATATATAGGAGAACACAAGTGGTCCATAAGAAAACTAATTTATTTAGGTAGCAATATGCTTCCAGAGCTTGGTCCCAGTGGCCTTCTGGTCATAAAGAAATAGGATCCTTAGACTTTCTGGTCATAAAATGAGGACCTTTTCTTACACCATGACCCCCGCTCTGTTTTGAAAGTGAGTACTTGGAAGGTTATTGAACCAGAAGCTATTACATGTTTATGTACACAGCCAGCTACATGTCTACCAGAGGATGGATGGAGACATCCACCACCCAGTCAAGCAATAAAATGGGGACTACAGTGTACAGCTTGCAAAGACTTTTAGATACAGAGCATCCTTTATTCCCCTCTTCCTGTGAAAAAGAGAATATTTTCCCAGGTATGGAGTACAATGCAGAAGACATGTTAAATAATCCACATGCCTCAGAAAGGGACAAAACTCAAGGAAGCTAATAGAATCCTGTCTCGGTTTGGTCTGAGTCCCTTGCCGAGGCCAAGTTGCCCCCTCTCCTTCTCTCTTTCTCTTTTATGTGAGGGAAAAAAAAACAAACCAAAAAAAAAAACCCAAAGCCTGAACAAAACTGAATTATATCAGAATATATATATATTTTCAGACATTTACAATTATATATACAATTTGTACATACAATAGGGAGCTCCCAAGAGGAAAAGGGAAAAAGGAAGGAGAAAGAGGGACAAAGGAGGGACAAAAAACGAGAACAGACAAGTACAATCAAACCCATTCTCACCCCCCCAAAAAAACCCCAAAAACCTAGCACAATACAATCTCACCAACTTCCCTCAAGAGAAGGCCAGTACTCTCTCTGGTCTCCTATGTGGCAGATAATGGCTGTCCCTGTAACAGTCCTCAGGCTCTGATAAGTGAGACCAATACAGAGACCAACTGCTCCCAAACCTCACCAGAAGAAGAAGAAAGAAAAAAACTTCCTACCTCTCTCTTACGTATACTCCCTTATTCCATGAAAAAACAGTGTGGAATACCTAGGAAATGGGCATTTCCTTAGTTACAACTGGTTACTAAGGAAGGCCTGGATCAAAACTATCACAAATACCCTAAGAAGTCCCCCCTTCAGACAGTGGCTGATTTTTTTTTCCACTACTAGGTTACATTTTTTAGAGGCTTGTTCATCTCTTTTTCTGCCTTGTATTGCAGTGAGCTCACAGCTTGAGAGAGAATTTCCCTTACAGAGAAGAGTCTAGGCATATCTTGACTAGAGACAAAGTCATCCCTTTAAACTGTCTTCCAATTTCAAATCCAAGCATCATGGTACTTCCTGAGGCAACCAAAATCTATTAGTATTATCAATTATCTTGCCGCTGTACTTATTTAGAATTGATGCCACCAGCAAATCATCCCATTGCTAACCCTTCTGAATTAAGGTAACAACCTGGATCTCATAATGCAAAGAGTCCAAAGGACAAAAGTAATCAGTTCATAGCAGAATTCTTCCTAAGAAGGAGATTTTGGCTACAGAAAAAAGAGCTCTACACAAGATCTCCCAGGTGTGGTAGACTAAAAAAAAAAAAAAAACAAACAAAAGAGAGAGAAAAAAATCATGCAAGCAATTAAACAACAATAGGAGATTTTTAAATTACTATTTAGCTCTATGCTGTGGAATGCTACAGTGTAACAAAAAAAAAAAAGTAAGATGGAAAATATCTCCCAGTGTGGGAATATGCTGTGAAATGAACCCCAAAGAGGGACTGCGCTGGAGGACACACTGAGTTCTGTGGGTCTCGTACTTGCTGGAGTTTGGGATTGATGCATTCTCTCTGTACGGTTTCGGGTTTGGGTGGGTTTGCACCCCCCAGGCACAGTTTCTACACCCTCCACATTCATTCCCCCATTGTGTTCCCCTGTGGTTCCTCCTAATAAGCCATGGCGTCACAGAGACACCTGTGGCATTTCCCCCGGGCCGAGCCGGTCTCGCCTGGCGGCGTGCTCTGCCATGGGGCCATCTAACTCCAGCTGCCGCCACAACCAGTTGCTGCCACTGCCTTCTCCCAGCAACAGCGCCATGGCCTCTCCAGCACCGCTGGGGAGCGCTGGTGCACCTGCACCATGAGGCACGGGCAGCAGGAGCAGTGGCCATGGGTGACATACTGGGGCTACGGCGTCCGGGACACACTGGCATGTCTGAACTGCGGTGGTCCCTTCCTGGCCCATCCCTGCCCTGCAATGCCGGCAGTCCACCAGAAATGCACCTGTCTCTTCCACTTATCCTGCCCCAATCTCCGAGCCCCTATTGGTCAATTCTCCTGTCACTTGATGGGTGTTTACCCCATTGGCTATTCAGGTTGTTGGTTAACCACTTTGTCCCTCCCTTTGCGCTATTTCGTCCAAGTTCCAAAGCCTTCTCCTCAGACGTCCCCGAACCGATCCATTATAAGTCGGCTCCTTCCCTTAATAAGTGCTTTTTGATTTCACCTCCACAATGCATTTGGTGTGTTCTCTGAGAAGCCGTTCCCCCTCAGTCGGTTTCTGTTATCCCAATATGGGGGGTTGTTTCATAATTTTCTGATTTCCTAAAAACATTAAGAAAACTATCAAATCAAAAGAATTTTATCCCCTAGACAAGAATCCTTTGAAGGAATATTCTGCTGACAAGCAGACCGTGAATTCTGACCTGAATCAAGCAGCAAATCAGCAAGCCCATGAAGATGAACCTGGACACAACCAGTCTGAAAACAAGATCAAAGTTAGGGCTAAAGAGTTAGTTTCTTAATTGAGACAATTTGAGTAAAAGTAATGAAGGTGGAAGTCACATTTCTGCAAAAGCAACTTGGCAGAAAGGCTAACCCACTGCTTTATTGTACTTCAGATGAAAAAGGAAGATACTACTAGTTGCTTTCTTTCTTGAGTGTTTGAATTCAAACCTTGGTGCCACTTGTTTACTATTTGCCAGTAGTGCTGAGTGAGTAATTCTCTGCCTGTAATTTCTTTGAAAAAATTAGCCTCTTTTTCTTCTCATGGAATATCCATCAGCAGTTCATGATTTTCTCACTTAAAAGTACTCAACAAATATATCTGAATTTTTACCCTGCAAACTGATTGCAAATATTTGAAAGTCAAGCTGCATCACTTAGTTACAGTTGGTAAATCAGGTCACAATGTTTGTTCTCTCTGACTGAAGTAGTGTGAGGAACACTACTTCCTGTACACAGAGCTGTGTGTTCCTTCTCTAAATCAGTCTTTCATAAATGGTTGTGGGAAACAAAATTTGCATTATTGCTTTTTGTACACCTTTGTGCTAAAAGTAAAACTCAATTAATTGTTCTTTCACTGAGAAGTAAGTATGAATGGATTCTGTGTGACTATGGGCAAACAAAATTCATTTAAGAGCTTTAATGATTACTTGTGGACATTTTTTGTATTTTTCATGATACTCATACTTATTTGCAAAGAATGAAATAAATAAAAATTACTTCAGTCCTCACAACATCCTTACAAAATACAGAAAATTCCAAAATAAGGAAAAGATAAAAATAAATATATCCAGTACTCTAAGGGGGGAATGCTGAATCATATAGAAAATCTTGCAAAAGCAGAAAAATAGGAAAATTCAATCCCTTCATTTTGCACCATTAATAAATAACTGTACTTTAGAAAGCCAAGAATAAGCTCCACTCTACAGTTTTTGTTTTCTTTCCACAGAGCAACAGGATTATGGTTAAGGAGGTTCCTTGTGGACTGTAATTGCTATGCTGGTTGCAAATGTTGATATAATTTGGAGGTGTAAAATTATTGTCATATGATAGCTCCATGGATTCTGCTAGTCCACTTTTGAATGGAGAACAAGCAAAAAGAATAAAAGAATATTCCCAAATATGGTCATTTATTTTTACAGGGGTTTAATTATTATAAACATAAGCATGTTTTTTGCTGGTTTGGAGAAAAAAATACATTTTCTTTGAGAGTAGTGTAGAGGAAAGGAGTGATTACACACGGATAGTGAATAACATCATGGAAAAGCACATAAATAAAATAATCAAAGCACACACAGGGCAGCTGTCCTAGTTCCCAGCTTCTTAGATGTCATTTTCCTACAGGCCTTTTCTCCCTCTTTGCTCCTGCTGAACAAGGTCAGTTCCTTCCTTTACGTTTAAATCAACCATTGCTTAGCCATCTGGCAGACCAGCCTAACCAAGGTGTTAAGCAGACAGTCCAATAATTGTGCCAGGCACATAAAACCCACATAGGATATATACTTTTCAAAATGACAGCCATCAGGAACTTTCAGTATGCTCTATCAAAATGCTGACCTGACGTAGACTCCTAAAATATAATAGTATGCCTTAAAGATATAGATTTGAGCATCCGTCACACTGGATTCCATGGACCCAAAAAATACTCTAGCAAAAAATTATGGTTCTTAATAATTTTTTAGGCACAAAACCTGCCCGGTCCCTCAGACAGAAGCAATCTTTCTCATTCAGGCTCTGTGCAGCTTAAGTCTCTCATCTAGTCACAGACCACTGCATGACCTCTGTCCTTCAGTGTCTATATTAAAGTCCTTGCTACTTTAGCTGTTTACACATATTCTGTTTCAAAACTGTCCCATTTTGAAGTACCAAAACTGTCCCAACTCCAGAAGCATCAACGGAGATATTAAACAAAACCCACCTCTATTCAACACCAAAGCAATGATCCAAATTTAAGTACTTAAATGAGCACTATCACAAACAGGGCCTCAGAAGAGCATATAGGTTAATAACAATAACAACAACAAGAGGAGCAGCAGCAACAACAACAACCACCACCATGGTGTTTTTGCAAGTAATTGAAATAGTACAGGTTTGTTCCTAAAATAAATAAAGAAATGAAATCACATGTTTCTATCTGTCTAAGATATTAAAAAAATCTACAGATATGCAAATAAAACAACAGAAAGTCACAATGGAAACATTTATATATATGCATGTATATATCAGCATTTTTATCTTTCACATGTTTTTGCATAATGATAGGGCTAATATAACATAACAAATCCTAAACTGTTTTCACAGGGAGTGGAAAAAAGATGTGTAAAAGTATGCTCTGTCTTGCTTCCTTCTGTTCACAATGTATCTAAATACAACAAATGGTGTTCTTGCTCTTTCTGTCTGTTTCTCAATCTGTTTGGAAAGTAGCCATCATTCTGCAGCCAACCATAATATTTGACACTTCCTGACATCATGAAAGCCACCATCTGTCTATCACTGAAGCCCTGTACTTTTTAAAGACTGCTTGGCCTGATCTTTAGTGAAGCTTCACTGTGAGTGCACAGATCCATTTAGATTAAAACTGGGGATGTCTGACAAAAAGACTCTGTGTAAAATCATGTTTTAGTTAGAGTCAGACACAAACCAAAAGGAAATATCAAGACCTTCTTGGAGACAGCAACGAAAAAGTTCAGTTTGCTTTCAAGAAATCTAAGGCCCAAATTCATCATGGAAAGCTTGGAGGATGAAACTGAATTCAGAAAAAAACACCAAACCCCTCAAAATTATCCAAAAAGCAGTTTTCTTCACCTAACTACAGTTTTGAAAGATAAATATAGACACAGTTACAGTGTTTGCAAGAGGTATAAAGTATAGAATATGCTGTTGATTGGAAATTATCATGCTATTTTACATTTAGGGTTTATAACTATTTTAAAACATCCAGAAATGCAGGTTTTCTATGGTTTTGTCTTGATATATAAGTTTTAAGGAGTCTTAAATACCAAAAAGGTAGAAATCTCTACCTATTTTGTAAATATATTCTAGAAGAAAAGCTTAAGTTTTTTTTTCCCAAGACATATCTTAACAGGGAAATGTATTCCTTGATTTTCTAAGGCATGTGTTTCTGCCATAATTTTTGCACACAGAAGTGACTCAAGGTGTAACAGCTCTACTTCCTTCACTTAGAACAGATTTGGATGTAAATCTTTAGAAACTCGACTTGGAAAACCATGACCTTTGAATAACCCATGCTCTGATTCCTTCATCTACAAATTAATTCAAGTGTTTCCTCATGGCTGCAGAGGCAGAATGCTCCTTGAGTCTTCAAGGCTGCTATACACCTACTGAGGTACAGTTCCAACAGACAAATAAAGTAATTCGTGGATGGAGCCCAGGACCCTCATCCCCTTTGGCTGCCGCTTCTCCTTTCCTCCTCCTCCATCAGCCTGCCCTCCCCTTCACTGGTGCCTAGAGTGGAGATGAAGCATTTCCTGTGCTTTTCTCAGCATGGCACCAGTAAATGCGGCTGGTCCTTCATCAAACAATTCAGGTCAGGAGAGAGCACTGTGCACAGGCTGTGCAGGGGTTAAGCACCCTGCAACTCATGACAAACCTCACAGGGTGACAGTGAAGGAGCAGAATTCAACAGGCCAGAAAGCTGCTTGAGGTCTCAGAAAAAGCTTCTAGAAAAGAGCTATATTGCACTTCTTACCACTTACTACCTCAGAAAATCATCACTGCTAAAGTTGAAATTAGTGAGTGTGAGGGCATGAAAGAGAAATGCCTTTCTTACTGACAATAGATGTCAATTATAATAATTATTATCTTCACTTTGGTAACTATCTCAGAGCCAGCAATAATAATTTCCAAAGCAAAAATTGAAGTGTGGTCCTGAATTTTGCAATAAGAACAAATAAGTTCTGAGTCTGAGCACCTGTCCAAATCCTATTTTCAGTCCTATGCATTCTAATTTGTGCACCCTCCCACCCAATACCACAGTGTCTGGAGGTTGTCTCCCCCATCCCTGTCAACCGTATTCATCCTGTATTTCCTGTCCTCCTGTCATGTCCTCCCATGCCACAGCTGCAGAATTTGGTCTGCACATGTAGTAGGTTTGCCTTACAATAGTTTGGCAGCAGAGAGGCTCTGTGGAAGCTGGCAGAAGCTCCCCTGACATCCATCAGAGCCAGTGCCAGCCAGCTCCAAGACAGACCCATCACTGGCTAAGGCCAAGACCATCAACAATGGTGGTAGTACCTCTGGGATAAGGCATTTAAGAGGAGGAGAAAATATAGGGTTTTTTTGCTTGTTTGTAATAGACACCCACCAGGATTCTCTCTTTCATGTTATCTCTCTCTCCTTTTCTCCTTTCCCTATCACCATGACACCTGACTATCTCAGAGTCTTTCATTAATTTACCCAAATAGTCCTACAAGGCTGGGAAGTGCTGTTGTCCCTGTCTCATGCTATTATACTGACAGCAGAAAGGCATTAAATATGCCAGCAATTCGCAGTAGCAGAGCAGGCATCTGAGTGCAACTTTCCTGAGTCCTAGGCAAATTTCCTCATCACTGGTTCCCATTGAGTCTTCATGTTCACATAAGTCTTTATTCGTCACCATTTTCTGTTTACTGCTTTAAAGAACTATCTTTTGTGAGTTTAATAATCAGGTTTTTTCCTCAGACTTTTTTTTTTTTCCTTTCTCAGCTTTTTATCCTAAAAATGTTTTTGTTCATACAAATAACTTTTAAAAATATTTTATTGCTTGCCACACAAATATAGAGCATTGGAAGTTAATTTGGTTGATTGCAAGATTTCACTAGGAGCAGAAGTGGTGTCAGTTTAGAGCGCAGTAGGCAGCAGAGTGATGATGTGTTGTATCTTATGAAGCATAGGTACAACCTCACAGTGTGACCAAAGATGGTTTTATATTACCCAGAATGATACTGATGCAATCATAATAACCTGTCACTTAGTACAACGGAATTTGCTTCTTCAAGCCTAAAAGGACATTCAAGGTATCCACTCAGGATTTTTTTAAATGTAAGTCTGAAGACAGGCTTCATCCAAGTCCTGTTCTCAGGAAACTTTCTCCTTATGTGCTGTATGGTGTAGAGCAGACACAAAACATAATCTGGCTTTTTACCTTTCCCTTGTGAAACACATTGAGCTGCTCAATAAATGAGATGTAACAGCATTTATCTATCGCTGCAATACAAGAAAGAAAAGTAGCAGCCATTTGAACTGTCTCTCCACAGTGAAAAAAGGAAAGTGAACAATAACAATCTCCAGCTGACATTGCAAAATGGTAACAAAACAGTCTTTGTCCTTGGCACCTCTTTCTCTGTCTTTGAAAATGTTACTGGATTCCAAATCAGCAGCACTGGTCCAGGGCTGTGTTTGGGACACTCTCGCCAATGACACCGAAATCAAAATGATCTGTATCTTGTCTCTTTACTGGGTAAGAGAGAAGGGTGCCAACTACTGCAAATCCCAGCCTCTGATACTTTCAAAGATCTTCTTGCTCTAGACTAGGAGCAGGGAAAACAGAGCAGGTCCAGCAAAAAGAGAAAAGTGAAGAGGACCTAGAAACAGCAAAGATAAATGTGTCTATGTAAGGAAAGCAAATAAGTACCACATACATAGTAAGTACCCTCACCTCTACACATGCTTAATTTCTATTACTCATCAAAACATTTAGTTTTTTCTAAGTTTTTGCTCTCAAAACAAAAGTAAGATGTGATTTTATATACTCCTTCCATTTACTGTGGAGTTAAGACTAATATATTTAAATGTGGGTATTACAGCTTTTAGAACAGTAGGCTCCATTGAAAAAATTATGCATATTGGTTAAATAAAGAATAAATTATTTGGAGCAGCTGTTCTGTTTAGAATAATTTTCAATATTGATTACAATCTCTTAGTTTGTTCCGTATGCCCCAAACCAGGGCAGTCTAATCAGTACCATTTGAAGACTATTTTGGGCCAAAATTTATGAGGACTAACAAAGTTAGTCATGGCCAAGAACATCTAGGATAACTAAAATATGTATTTTGGTTATGTCCTTGACCACCAAGTTATTTAGATTTATTTTCTCATGCAGTCTTGTTATTGGGGGTGGGGAGGAAAGGGGGGAATAAGAAGCAAGCCAAATAAACTTTTCCGCTAATAAGCATTGAAAGGTTTATGTATTGAGCCTTTGAATCTGGAGGCCATGAAAAAATATTGTCAGTCAGTAATGGATTTCTTTCTTTCATTTCAAAGGAATTTTGAAGAAAATTCAGAATATAGTTCTGTTGAAATCATGTTGCATGCCAGCAGTGATAGCAAACCTTCTTGAGTAAAGTTCTTTATCCTCAGTCTACTACCACATACAGCACAGGACTTTTCTGCTGGCCTATTTTTTAGATTAAATTAATAGTGATAAAGATAGATTGGATGGAAAGTCAGGAGACCTAGGTTAAGTGCTACAGCTGTCTCCTATTTCTGCATGACCATGTACTGAATGCTGAAAATCTCCTTCCATTCTCTCAGATGGGGATGTTGATATTTCTTTTTTTCTTTGACTCTCTTGTTTCCTTAGAGTATAAAACCTTCATAGTAAAGACCTCTTCGCCTGGATAAATTCAGTGCTTGTATCTTTGGTGGGATATGTTATACATTGTTGTAAGATAAATATTCATATTTTGGTTCCTAACTCAACATTGTATCTATCATAACAACTGAGGAATCTTAGATACCTCTTGAGAAGACTAATTTGAATAGATTGTGAGAAAAGTTATAATGACAACACAATGACCTGGGCTGGTCCTTTTGGGTGCAAATATGTCGCCTTTATTATCTTTCACTAGATCTCTTATTAGGTGCTGAAAATATCTGTAATGCTAAAATATGCATCTAGCAACATCTCAAAGTTTTCAGTTCAACTCTTCCCTGAATTAAGGGAGCAGGGAAAGGAAAGAAAAAAAGGAAGAAAGGAGGAAAGTCTGTGTACTTTCTGGAGTTCAGGCAGTCCCAAACTATTGCTCTTCAGCCCTGCAGTTCTACTTCACTGTGGTCAGACAAAGAATCAATTCTTATGCTCCTTATATCCATTGTCTGTTTTTCTTCCTTTCTCTATGTAATTAAGCATCTGAAAGACTCTTCTATTAGCTCCATAGAATGGATTTAAAACATAATTGACCTGATCCAAAAAAGCAAAAATTGTAAGGAAATGTTATGGATAACACAGCTATCTTCACTTTGTCTGAATAGTCAGCCGTGTCTGGAGATGCTGCCAAGCTGGTTCTTCAAAGGACCAGGTCCATAAAATGCTCAGTAGTTTGTATTTATGCAACAGAAGTTACATCCTGAGCTAGCTAATCTACTGTATTTCCCATGCAGGCATCCCAGCATCAGCTACATTTGCTATCTCTATTCCTGTTTAAAGGTGTCAGCCTAAATTCAAGCAGCTGTCAGCGACCTGGTAGGCTTGGCTCTTTCCTAGTAGTTAATTATGCAGACACCATTGATTGAGAGCATAGGCCAGTTGCGCAGGTTCTGCTTTGAAGGAAAATAAAAAGGAAGAAAGAGAGGAAATTAGACCCATTCACTATACATAAGCCAGACATAACAAATATAACCTCAAACCTACTTGTAAAATTAGCTAAGCATACGTGCTTAATGTGCAGATTATTTTTCACATCTTGATCTTGCTATGACCAAGATAGGCTGCAGAAACAGAAATGAGATGTAAGCAGTTTCTTTTCAAATTTGTTTCTGATTCCAGTTATTTTGTTTTATAAATAATGTTCTGAGGAGATGAAAATGTTTCAAAGAAAATCAGATTCATAAAGTTTGATGGCCAGAAGAGACCATTAGTATGAGCTCTGTAAAACAAGCCACTTCATCATGTTAATCCTGTACAAAGCTCAACAGTGTGTGTTAAGATTTGATCAAGGAAACCATTCAATAAACATATCTAATAATTTCCAAAATCAAAAACTGGGAAGCATACAACACAATTCACAGAGTGAAAAGTTTCCCATAAACTTTATAAATAGGTTCCCAGAAAGATACAAAAAGATTTTAGATTTTCCCTGCTAATGTAGATGCATGAGACATATTCTCCTTTTCTACAACATGAGTGAAAGACTTTATATGGACATAAGGGATCCTTCATCATCTTTGATGAAGTTGTAACTAGAATAGCTTCACTGACTGACCATTTGAGGCTATCATGTATGTTTTGGCATAATTTGCGTCAAGACTAAAGGATAAGGTTTAAGATACTGCAGTTTTAAGTTGTTCTCTTAATGCACAGTGCAACCTTTACAACATTTATTCTAAAAGTCATGCCATAGAAACAAGCTCTTTTTTTTCTTTCTTTGCCTACTGTAAAATAAATACGTACAGAGGTATTTGTCTATGGGCAAACTAAATTCTAGCTTAAAATGCTCAGCCATGAAGAATCACATCTCTTACCTTCATTGTGAAAAGTATAACATGCACTCTTGACAAAAATTCATTGTAGAGCAGTGGAGACCTCTTCAAAATCACTGACCTTTTGTGGGATGTCACTCTTCCCTCCACAGTGACCGACTGGATAGTCAAACACACCTGACATGCTTTGGGGATTTAAATCCAATAATGCTGAAATGGATAAGGCAGTGATCTGGATGGCAACTTGAGGAATGGTAGATTTGTTAAATAGATCAAGCTCAGCAGAAAGATTCATCTAAGTCTGCCTCCACTCACTTTAATGAGTGCTGAATTTCTTAATTTTAATTCTCCCACAACCCATAATGTGTTCAGTTGTGATGCCTCCAGCAGATTCTTACCTTTGTAATTTCCCACTATCATCACCCACATATTTGCCACAGAAGGGTGTTTCTGATACATATTTATCAATATCCAGATACTTAATAGAGGATAGTGTTTGCTTCTAGAAAGATTCAGAAGACTTTGGAGGTCCAAAAATCTTAGTAATATGAATTTTCCTATCCTTAAAAGCTGACTAAGACAAAAGAGAATGGTGAAATAAGATTAAGGGATGTGAGGATCATATTCCTCCCCCATTTCAGTTATTTTTTATTTCTCCCAGAGAAGAATAAGGCATTTGTTTTGGTACACATTGAGTCTTTTGAAAATCTGATTAATTTTATACTGAGCTTTATGTGCAACCACTTTGATTTGAAAGAAACTGTGTTTTCCAAAATAAAGCAAGGAGCACTGAGAAGGGAGACACACAGCTTTATGAAGCTACATGTTCCAGCAGTGGGTGTGCTAGGACCCCCCACTCCTCCAGATGCTTGTTTCTTAGCTTTTGTGCTTTCAGCTGTTTTCTAATTGTTTCTTTTTTAAAGTAGGGATAACTTTGGGTGTGTTACGGTTCCTGACTCTGCCTGGCAACATTTTTAAGAGTTTTTGTTCTGTCTGGAATTTTGTGAATGAATCATTTCAAAGACCATATTTCTGGTGATACTCACTGTCAGGCAGAATAAGCAAAATTTTGGCTGATGCAGGCAAACAATATTTGAACTAGTTTGTGGCATCAGAACGAACACCCACAAAGAAAGTGCCACTTTTTGTATTCTCTGAAGTATCCTTTTAAATCTATAGGCTATTGGCACCTAGGCCTCTTGAGAATGGTGTCCCACCTTTGTGGTGGGCACAGTGCCACCCTAGCAGATGGTCATGAGCGTTGGCATGCTGAGAATCAGTATGTGCATCACGTTTGAGTACAATAGGTCAGCCTCTCATCCAAGTATGTGGGAACGAGAGTGTCTGTGCTAAGCTTCTGTGCCAATGGCTAAAGGAATATACCATGATTAAGCTAGCTGAAAGAGAAGTTTCATTTTTTTAAAAATTAAGCCATGTTTTACACAGCTATTTGGTAGCACCATTTCTGTGGCAGTTCTGTGATCCCTGGATTACTGATAGAAGGCAGAATGCATGTATGCATATATGAGAACAGAGCACAGCCAGGGAGACACCTTCTTGTTTCAACAAAGATGTATTTTTGCCCTATTTGGTATCCCTGCTGAATGGCTCATCTAGGTACAAAAGCCAGATCCATAGAAGCCAGCATATAATTTCAGCTCAATAGATCCCTAAGAGCACTACAGTATTTGGCATGAAATTTGCAGTGGAGCCCTTGAAGAGATTTCCCATCCTGGAACCACTAGAGGCTAATTTTGATTTAGTAACAAAAAAAAAAAAAAGTGTACCTTGCTGACATAACAGAATGGACATTTTCAAGCTCCTTTTTTCAATCACATGTGGAAAGTTGCTGACACTATTAGGTATGCTTTCTGCACTATCTTCTAGCAAAATTGTCAAAATGCTTCCCAAGTAGTATGGAGGTTCAGGGCACTTAGACTGAGTTGTCTTATCACAACCTCTTTCAGTATAAAATGTGGATAGGAAGTACAACTGCCATTGTCTGTCAATGGCTTCTCTAGCAGAGGGCAGATACTAAGAGCAAGCCAGCAGCATCTGGTTCTCTAGAGAGATGATGACCACTCAGACTTACTGATGTTCTTTAGCCTTATGCATTTGAAACTACATCACAAGGGGCATTGCAATTCATCAAATATCCTCCCTATGTCACTGAATACTCTGTTTGTGCTTCCAAATATCATTTCTATTGGAAATGTGGACAGTTTGGTTTAAACTGAATAGGTATTCATGCTGTCATCAAATTTAAGTAGACATATTGGAGAGATTATTTTTTTTCTGGACAGTAGACAAAATCACCTATTTTTATACCTCATGTATAATCCCGGCTTGATATTTTTAATTTAGCTTTATGAAACAGCCATGAAGTGGAATTCTGAGACTTTTTCACCACCACTCTAGTAATTTTTGAGAAAAACAGAGACTGACTATGACTAAGTAAGCAATTACGCGGAAGAACCAGTGTCATGTTACAGGCTTTACCTCACTTGGAATTATTTGAATTATGAAAAATAATCATTACCATCAGCAGCTGAAGTCAAATAAAGTCCACATCTAATGTCTGAGCCCCCAGAATCTGACCT
>JAOXXN010000395.1:27245624-27294274 GCA_026770055.1 Myrmophylax atrothorax
AACCATTCCCTGGAGGCTATATGAAAATTATCAAAACATTTAGGTTGGGAATAAGTATATTCTGGATTAAAGCCAGTAATAATCAGGTTTTACAACAGCATGCCAATTGCATCTTACATAGGTAAACTAGTTGTGCTTGTATCAATGAACTTTAGTATCAAGATTTTCAAAGCTACCTATGAAGGTTCAGTAGATAATGTAAGTTGTTCTCTTCTTACTTCTGAAAATTTCCCCTATATCCTAGCCACTAGCCTAGACCTATAACTCAGTTACCAATAAGAGGTAAATAGGGCTCAGAATCACAGAATTATGAAGATTTGGAAGAAATCATCTAGTCTAACCTTCAACCCAGCACCACTATAATCACCCATAAACCATATATCCAAGTGCCTCATCCAGACACTTCTTGAAGACTTCCAGAGACAATGACTTCATCACCTCCCTGGGAAACTTATTCCAATGCCTAACCACTCTTTGAGAGGATTTTTTTTCCTAATAGCTGATTTGAACTTCCCCTGGTGCAACATTTCTTCTCATCCTTTCACTTGAGACATGGTAGAAGAGACTGACTCCCACATCACTACAACCTCCTTTCAAGGAGTTGTAGAGAGCAATGAAGTCTCTCCTGAGCCTCCTCTTCTCCTAACTAAACAGACTCAGTTCACTCAGCCACTCCTCATAAGGCAGGTTTCCTAGACCCTTCACCAGCATTATTGCCCTTTTCTGGACATGCTCCAGCAACCTCAATGTCCTTTTTGAAGTGAAACGCACAAAACTGAACACAGGACTTGAGTTGCAGACTCACCAGTGCTGAGTATAATGGGGCAATCACTTCCCTAGTCCTGCTGATCTCTCTATTCTTGATACAGGCCAAGATGCCATTGGCTTTCTTGGCTACCTGGGCACATTTCTGGCTTATACCCAGCTGGTTACTCATCCTACCATGTCTGCTTAGAGCAATAGGAAGCACTTTTCCTATCTTGCATAAGAAAAACATAAAGAAAGCTTGAAAGACTAGTTACCATTAACACCTACACTTATTCACCTCTATGGTCTAACAACTTCCTTAATAAAAGCTGGATAAGGATTCACAGGGATGGAGATGAAGTTTCTGAGTACATTATGCCTGGCTTTCATGGCAGGGAAATAATTGTATAAAAAAGAATCAGCAATTACATAAACTCCAACATTCCGAGCACTGTTTATAATAATATAATGGTATAAATGTACATGTAATCTGTAACAATATATAGTGATATAATTTTATATAGTAAAATAGTAATATATTCTATCCCACCATATAATAATTAAAATACTAACCCATACTAAATATTCTTGTAAAGCTAACAAATTCTTCATGATTCAAAACCATACCACAACATTGAAACATCAAATCCTTCCTGAGAAGCTGAGAAAAGAATGTCATTTTGTGCATTAATTATGCATGGACAGATTAACAGAATGAAAACTAACAAACTCTTACTGTATCATTTACTTAAGTCTGTATTTCAGACTTTACACAAGTGAAGAGCTCCATCTGGCCCTTACAGTTTTAGTAGTGCTAACCATGCAATAATTGTTTCTTCATTTAAAAAATAAAAACTAGAATTGGAAGTATCATCACATTGTATGATATCAGTGGTTTGTTCTCAGTCCTTCAAAAGATGACTGAATTATAAATAATTAAATTTTAAATAACTAAAATTATAATTTCAATTATATTTTTACAAGTATCTGCATTAGTTCAATTCACAACTTGAGTTGTTTTCCTCTTTTCTTTAATATCTTCCCAATACCCTTGCAAATAATTGTTTTGTTACTTACAATAATTCAATAGAGCCAATAAAACAAGAGATGCCTAGTCCTACCATGTCTGTTCAGGACACTAAGAAACACCTATATGTACCCTCCTATGTCTTCAGAAAGAAAAGGAGAGTAAGATAAATTCATACGGCCAGACCTTCCTGTTACAAATTATGGCAGAGGCTCGAAAAATGGGAGAAGTTCTGAGAAACAATCTCTCTTTAGTGCTCACAACAGGATTGTGGAGGAAAGCATCTTGATGAAGTGAGAAGACCTCTTGCCTTATTGCAAAACACTTTGAAAACTACTAGAAATACTGATCTCACACCTAGAAGGCCACTGGATAACAGAACTGCTAATTTTAGAGGATAACAAGAAGTAACCTGAAGCTTTTGAATTAGGAAGAACCATCCTCAAAAATGACCATGACCAGGGTACATGTTCCAGATTTATCCTTGCATCAGTTTTCTGTTCATCATGTTATCTTACATTTTTGCAAAGAACCTCCAGATTGAGAAGATCATGCCTTTACTGTTGTGATTGATAACCAAAAGAAAGATATAAAACCATTTTTAAGCTGAGTGTAAAACTTGAAATTTTAGCAATGATAGATGGGTATTCTTTACTTTCAAGGAGAAAACTCTTATTGCTACTTCATGTATTAGACTAAGCTATGAAAGATCTCTCCCACATCTGCTTAAGAAACATGTATATCAAGTTCCTATGTTAAGCAGCATAACAGTCAACATGCTTAGTTTTCTGGAAGAATTATCTATCCCCCATCCTTCCCCAGACCTGAGTACCTTTCCTGCTAGGCAATCCTCCAAATATTTCAAACAACTGGGACAGTGACAGAATAGTAGAATGCATTGTCAGAAAACATAGCTGACTCAATTAATAAATTATTAAGTTAGTTAATGTATTTGCGTCCCTGGCTAATTTCCTTTTTTTTTTCCCTCTTATTCGAGGTAATATATAGAACTTGCAGTTAAGCACATGACAGTGGCAATGATTTTTGTCATACTAAATTCTGTAGATGCACACCAGGGTTATCATGTTATACACGGACATGCACCAAAATGAATGACAGCATCTGAGAGAAAGAAGGAAAAGAAGAGATTTAGATGCATTCCCAATGATTGCTCCCAGCAACATTATAACTATCATGATACTTATGCCAGTTTTGGCTGGTGTAGAGTTAATTTTCTAAATTACAAGATTTATAATCAAGAGTCAGCATTTTTTGTCTGTCATGTTTTTCTTACATTTTTCTGCTTCTGAAAGTTCTCCTTCTTTTTTGAAGTATTTTTTTCAGAAGAGTAGCTGGGCCAACATCACAAAAGGTGATGTGAAATTTGAATTTTTTAGCCAGAAATCTTATTACCAAAATAGTCATTCATGATTCATTTTATCTGCTGTTCATGACTGACTTATTTAAGTCTGTGGAGGATTTCATAATTAAGCACGTTATGCTGCCAAGATCAAACTGATATAGAGATACCCTTACGTAGCTTAAGGCAACCTGGCTCAAGCAGCATATAAAGTAGACAAGGTAAATTCACTTAAACCTATTACAGGCTACACCTCTTCCAACAGCATGCTGCA
Source organism: Myrmophylax atrothorax (assembly GCA_026770055.1). Taxonomy (NCBI): domain Eukaryota; kingdom Metazoa; phylum Chordata; class Aves; order Passeriformes; family Thamnophilidae; genus Myrmophylax; species Myrmophylax atrothorax. Next base: position 27,249,033 of record JAOXXN010000395.1, read on the forward strand.
ATGTTTTTCTAGAGCAAAGCTTTCTAGACCCCAACTGAAATGTAGAGGCAATGTTAGGTTTCACAACAAGTGATACTCAAAACCATAGTAATAATTAAAATGTAGGCATCTCACTGGCTAAGAAGACATCCCACTCAATCCAGGATGTTAAGTCAGAGCACACATGCATTCTCTATCCTGAAAGAGGGTAGATTTAGATTGGATATTAGGAAGAAGTTCTTTACTGTGAGGGTGATGAGGCACTAGAAATGGTTGTCCAGAGAAGTTGTTGACATCCCATCCCTGGAAGTGTTCAAAGCCAGGATGGATGAGGCTCTGAGCAACCTGATATAGTGGAAGGTATCTCTGCCCATGTCACAGATTTGGAACTAGATGATCTTTTAGGACTCTTCCAATCCAAATCATTCTATGATTCCGTGGTGCCCAGCTCCCTGTGTCATTTCTGAAGACAGAGAGTGGTTTGCAATGCAGGGCACTATGCTTTGTAAACTCAGTAAGAAACCAAGACCTAGGTGTAAGGCTGTGGCTCAAAGTTTTATTTCTGAAGCTTTCAAGGTCAAGAGGCCATATCCAGCTGAGTTATAGCAATCCTCAAAATTGCCCTTCTGGTTAATACACGATTACCGAGAAGTCTATTCTTTTCTCATAGCACAGTACATCTTCCTAACAGTCATGCCTATAAGTCAATGAAACTGTGTTTCAGTTGCCCCAGCAGTCTTTGAGTGGTTTGTGGGTACATCGTGACCTCTGAAGGAAGGCTCCATGAAGAATAGAAGACACCCCCAGTAGCTGTGCTGCCTCTCTGGGTGCAGGCAGCCTTTCAGTAGCTTCAGTCTGGCTCTGCAGGGCAGTGGTGGTCCTTGGTGGTCTCTGGCAGTGCCTACCCAAGCAGAAGTCAAGGGCCTCCTCTCACAGTCTGGTCTCATTTTTCTGTTTGTTTGTTATACACCCAGACTATTGAATATAACAAGGCATAAACAGTCCAGTGAACACAGATCAAAATCCAGATCCTGCACGCATCATGCTGTCCTTAATCAATAAGGGAAAGATTTGCTGTCCCACTTATCTGTTTTCAGTCTGGCCATCAGAGTTAGGCAGTGATGGAAAGTAGACTCTCTGACTGCCTTTTTTGAATTTAGGTATCTATGTTTTATCAGACAAAGTGGCCTTGTCTGTACAAATGTCATTAACTGTCCCCATTCCCTTGGAGCTATGATTTCTGTGCAAGCCAATGATGCAAACTAGCATCCCTGAAAACTCTTTGGCTACTAGGAGTTTCTAAAAAACCTGACTGGCTCCCAAGGCAGGTGAAAGCAAATCTAACTTCTAAGGGCAAGATCATTTATATGGAAAGAGTGACAAATGAAAATCCCCTGGGAATGCTCTTACTTCTGTGAAAGTACTGTGGACTTTATTTGAGTGAGCTAGTATTTCTTTTGTATATATATACTTTACCTAAAGGAAAGCATTCATTATGTACTACTTTTACAGTATTTTTTTATATCTTCCTCATAAATACATTAACATTATCATAAAAACTGGAATGCAAAGAGGTCAGGATAGTAAACTGAACTATCTGCTACTATGATCCTGATTTAGCTCTCATCCAATCAGTATGTATTAGAAGTAGCACTTCCAAAGTCCAGGAAACCAAACTGGCATAAAACTTGTGCAAGGTCTCTGGTTGGAGATTTCTTATACATGAAATTACAGTTTTGGTCCTCTGCCCGGTTTACAAAAGTGCTGTGAATTAAAGAGAGGTCAGAAATTTATGAAGTTGGTGACTGCCATATAAAGAGTGCAGTCATCAGGGTAAGAGTCAACCTGACACTGTTTAATAATAAAGTTAAGTTTCTCTGTATTTTAATGTCCTCTTCCTGAGCCTTTTGAGAAGAGTAATAATTTATCAGATCCAAGATAATCAAGCAATCAAAGTGAAGATAAAGTGTATGACCCAGGGCATGAGTCTGTTGCTACTATTCCAGCTGTAGTGCATGCTAGGCCCCTCTAACCCCACAGGTGGAGTCCCAAGACCTGAACTATATACCTAACATCTCAGAGCCATTTAGGTGAAAAATTAGGCACCTTCAAAACATATTCCTAAAACAATCATATAGTGAAGGGAAGCTTCCCAAGGAGCTGGGAATCTCCTATGTCTAGCTAATAGGAAATTCCAATAATGTCTGCAATCCTTGCTCTCTCCTCTGGAATTTTGATTCCCAGGTCTGAGCTGTCAGCAGACAGACACTCCTTTTCCGCTTGGGATCCTCAGCCCCGAAGGCTCTCCCAAGGGAAGCTTTAGCAATTGCTCTTTGAGCAGATCTCATTGTTTTATTTCAAAAATAAATCCAAAGGAGGAGCCACATGTAATAGCTTAGTGGTTAGAGGCACTCCCTAAGGAAAGTGAAGGGGGACCATGCTCTCTTCAGCCTGAGGGGGCATCAAATTAGCAGCTCCAGTAGCTGCTCCAGCCACCAAGCCCAAGGGGTATCTACTTCCTCCAGCTTGCCTTGACGCTGCACATGGCTGAACAGTGTGTGGCCGAGGGCAAAGCAAACACAGCTTTTGGGGCCAGTGTTGAACAGTAGGCTGTTTGATCTGACTGCAACCAGCAAGTGGTAACTGGTCATGATTTGTACTGCCATGATTTGTACTGCCATCTTGTTTTGATTTCCTCAGAAGGAGAATTTGTACTACAACACCAGAGTCCTAACTCCCCTAATCCAGCAAGGATTCCTGTAAATAAATTTCCTATAGCAACAGTCAAAGTGTATCAATCCAGTAGGATTGTGGAGGAAAATCTGGAAATATTAACATCACCCAAACTGACAACTTCTTTTGATCAACAAAAATTAGTACTTAGGACACCTACCTGAACAGTAGCACCAGCTTAGCTGCAGCTAATCACTGTTACCTTGTCAGTACCATCTTCTTTGTAATAATGACCATTCTTTTTACTTTTGCTCTTCAGCACCCTTAAGCTTTGCAGGAGTTTAAGGACCATCAACATCTGAAACATTTCTCATACAATGTCAAAATTGAAAGGAACAACAAAGTCCAACTCTACTGTAAAACAATTGGATTTTTTTTTCGGCAATAGACAGAACAACAGTGCCTAATGTTTTGCAATTTAATTGACATTAATATTTTTTAAAAAAAAAGCAGGAAAAAAGGTAACAATCTCTCAAGATTTCTCATATAATTCTGTGTTCTGTATATCTGAGCACTCCAAAGGCGATTTACCTACATTTCATCACGTTCCCTGTAGTCACTCACTATGCACTGTGTCATATCAAAGGTCAGAGTAACTTTTTTTTCCTACTCAAGAACACTAGATTCTAATATCAAATATCTTTTCAAAGAAAAAGCAGATAATTAGTGGATAGGATAAGCACAAGTTTTATCTCTAGAGAATTCACTCCTCACAGATCTCTAATTAAAGCAGAAAAAATTGCATGATGTGCATATGCTGTTAAGCGTTAACACAGGCAAACCTTGAAGAGGGATGGTACAAAGTGATATAGGATATTTTATTTGCTTGTTTCTCAACACTTCATGCAGACAAGACCTTTACTTTTGCTTCAGCTGCTAATCAGCATGTCTGGTAACAGGATGTTTTTTGTTGGCATTATTAGTAATTATTTGCATTGCCTTGGTACTTAGGAGACCTATTTACAAGCTGAAATTATGCTACTCCTGCCAAAAAAGCAGGCTCTGCTTCAGTAAGCTTACAATTTAAGGATACGTCTATCCTATACAGAGGACTACTGTTCATGACAAAATTGCTTCATTTAAAGATATTTCAGATATTTTCTCTCCATTCTACAGCTAGATTTGTAAATATTATGGAGGTATACCTGAAGTATGATAAGAGTCAACAGATATATAGGGGAATACAAAGGAAAAAATGAGATGCTATTGGTCACTAAGGTTGATAGGGGTCAAAGAACATTCACATCATAATTGCTATCAGCTGTTTTCTCAGATTTATGGCCCCAAAGAAGAGGTTTTAAGGAGGGAATGAAAGGAGGATGATAAAGTATCTGTGTATACTGTTACAGGAGGCCTTTCCCCAGGATGAAGAGCAGAGGGAGAGAAAGCATAAAGGTGACAGAAGATATATGAAATGTATAGTGAAGACTTAGGTGTGAATAGGGAGGATATCTAGGGGAGGAGACAGGGTCTAGAGTAACCTAATGGTGAGGGCAAGTAGTTCAGACCTCACATAACAAACATGGGAAAAGAAGCAGAAAAAGGAAAAATTTGATCCTTTAAAAGATGCAAGAAAATAGTTCAAGAGATGACCAGAACAGTACTTTACATGAGAAGAGACTGTTGTGAAATTCGGACTAAGACATGCTGTCGTAGATGACTAGTGCTTGGTATGCTAGTGTGAGGAGTGGGCAGCAGGCAGAGATATTATCTGTAGCTTGTCTAGGACAGCTGAATTTTCCTATAGTGTGTAATTGTTTGTAGTTATTAAATATCCACAAGATTTAGATTCAGAGTGACCTTAAAGTTATATTGAACCAGTGGCCGAAGCTACACCTACAGACAGAAGACTGAGATTGGCAGCTCAAGAAGAAAATTTGTCTTCTACTCTAAGAGAGCTGATGTGAATCTCCCTTTGACTAATAGACACAATCAAAATCTTTCTAAGCACGTTTTCAAATTACTGTGTTGAGTTACATTTTTTTTTATTCCATTTTTTTATGCACTGTCTCTGCTACATCCAGGCTTCCTGTCTCTTCCTGTTCTCTAAAGGTTATGAAGTTAATTTATCAAAGTGGTTTTAAACATGAAGTGGTAATGAATATTTACACATGCTATGTCTCTCTTTGATGAGATGAAATGTGAGGATTTATTAAACAATTTTCCAATTAAACACAGTCTACAAAGAACAAAAGATACATCACTGGGCAGAGTAAAGCAGCACACGTGGAGATGTTAAAAGCTTATGAATCTAGGGAGTATTGACCTGCAATGATACCCTATTCCTGAAAAGTCCAGCACTCTTTTCTCAGACACAATTAACTTTTTATTTGACTTACCCTTCCTGTGGTTCTTGGTAGGTTTGTATCCTGTGGTGCAAATTTCTTAGGATGCTTTCATCTGAACATCTGTTGTAACCTGTGGATGGTTTTTCACATAGACATGTACTTTCTTGCAGATCTATGACGTATCGCATGCAACAGGAGGACAAGAAGGAAAATTATATTCCTTTATTTATTCTTTTGGTGATGGTGATCATCATGTACAGACATGTCAAGAGGTGAGTAGAGAATTTAACTTCCAAACACCTTTTTTTACTGGCCACACGAAATCTGGGCAACAGTACTGTTTATAAGTCCTATATTATGTCTGATTTATATTGAAAAATTCTTTCATACACACAAATATATAGGACTCTTGGGTCATTCCATTTCTTACAAGGAAACCCAAGTAATGTCAGTATTCTTGAAAACCAATGGGCAAATTCACAGAACGACTGTCAAGTTGAAGAGTTGGCTTAATGTTTTCTTTCTGTTATTTCATGGGTACTAAATATGAAGGGTCTGTCATTTCTATGTATAACTATGTAATGTTCAGCTCAGTTGCTGGTAGGAATAGAGGAACAGAGAGTCTACATTCCTCTCTTTGAACTCTAAATTACAGTCATGTTCAAGAAAAAAATTATCTTGCACCTTTAGCAGATTTACCCAGATCTAAAACGTTTTTGTAGCTTTTTAACAAATGATGAAAAAATAATTTTGTTCTAGTCCTCTTTCAAATTCAACACTATTCTTATTACTAAGAAGACTGTAAGAGCTAATTCACACTCCCAAACCATTGAAACAAATCACCATCATCATCATGGCTAGGCTTTACAAACAAAGATTTGGGAAGGACTCTACCCATGTGGGTGTGTCCTTCGAGCCTGTGCAGTGGATTTTTTAGGTGAGGCTCAGCGTGCGCAGAACTGGCCCCACCCTTTAACTCCTAAGGTTCATCTGCCATGGCCAAGCGAGTTTGGACAGTGACAGTGAAGTCCTCAGGACTAGAATCTACAGCTCTGGTATTGCCAGGAGGTCTCCCATCCAAGTACTAACCAGGGCTGACCCCGCTTAGCTTCTGAGATCAGGAGTCAGGGTGGCATGGCCATAGTTAAAATAAATCAAGCAAGTACAGTAAAAATGAGTTATTTGTCAAACATCACTAGCAAACATATACAAGGGCCAAACCCCATCTGTATACTTTAATTTTGGAAAAAAACCCCAAAGACACTCACTTACTATTCAAATACAATAAGCACTGAATATAACCAGAGTAGGTTCAAATAGTCCAGCTTATCTGTGGGCACCTTAAGCATCAAAGCATGCTACCTATGGGAGATTTCTTGCTGATGGCTAATCTACCAGCTGCATGTAAAGGAGTAAGAATACACAACTGAGAAGTTATTAGGCACTGTCAACATATTGCACACTGCAGCTCTAACTCAAACCCCAGTAAAGTAATATTGCAGTCTTTATACTTCAACATCAGTTTCAAGATATGCTATGTCTTCTCAGAGGATGATATGACATGTCAAAAAAGAAGTCAAGATCAACTGTCTTATAAATGGAAGTCAAGATTAACTGTCTTATAAATCGAGCAGAATTTTCTTCAACAAAATGAACATCATCCAATTAGAATTTTTCTAAAAATCAGTTGTTGGTGTTTTTTTTTCCTTTTCTTTCACTTGCCTCTTTGCAGTCAGAAAAGGCAAAATCTCAGTGTCAGCTTTGCACATACTATCTGAAGCTGATGCAAATGAAACTAGTTATTAGGTCTGGATAAAGGAAACATATCTTGGCAAGTAAGGTTTTTTGTCAACTGTATATAAAACCTTTGATACACATTCACAACTGGGCTGAATCTAGATACATTATTCTCCTTCAGAACAAGTGGTAGAGCACAAAATGAGGTTATAATTTTTAAGGGGTAATTTATAGTAGAATGAACAATTGTTGTGATTTTACCTTCCAAATTATGAGGGTGATACCAGACTTTTGACTTAACATGGTCAAAAGAAATATGTAAAATCCTTTCTACTGTTCTTGTCAGTAAGAAGCCAGTTGTCAGCATACGTTTTCAATAATGTAGTTATTAGTGTATAGATCCCAGCATGAATTTATTCATTTAGAAATCTCATATTGAGCAGGACTAGACCTTGCAGTATTCTGAATAAAAGAAAATACATGTTAAACTGTCATTTAGTAACATTCTGATGTTTCAGACAGAACGTGTCCAGTCAGGTGAAATCTGAACTGGGGCTTAGAACCTGGTACATGATGATAGAGATTGCTAGGATTTTGTGTCAGGCAACCCTCTGAAATCTGTTACATGTCAACTTTTCAGCTGTGTGATAATTTCAGGTTGCATCTATCATTGCAAGTTTCCACAGCATATTTAAGAGGTAGTTGGGCCTCAAAATATTTCACTTCTACTTGCTGTAATAAACTGCCTTTAATTCATTAATAAAATTGAGAATTAATAAATATAATTATTATTTATATTATTAATAATGATAACTAACACAGTCATAAACCAGTGTAATAGACAAAATGTGATTAATGCAGAGCATAGCTACTGGTAAGTACTTTTTAGGTTTTTCATAAATATTAAACAAACTGGAATCATGACACATTTTAGAAAAAATATTGGTAGGTAAATTTGAGAAAGGATTGCCTGAAACTTTATTCACTTCTGATATTTTGGAAATTGTCTCTACTAATTATGTCACAGTCTCTCGAGTTGCCCATGGACATTCTAGTTGACAGCAGAAAGATAAATATGTACCAGATACTATTAGTCTAAATTAAAACCACTGTCATTGTAAATGAAAGAAATGTGAACACAGGCAAATTGAACTCCCTAAAATTTAGAGCCATCACCTATTCAAGTCAATGGACCAGCATTAATTTTAATTTAAGCTTCTAGTGCAGAAAATAAAGAAATTTTAAAAAGCAACAGAGAAAAAGATTATATGGTTAAAGTTTTAACTCCAAAGAGATATATACAGAAGTCCAATTCCACACCACCACAGCTCCCCTTCCCAACTCTGTCGATGTTCTCCAAGAAGAGTGTATTCACTTACTGCTGCCTTCAGTGCCAATCCCCTGGCAACCAGATGGTCTTTGCACGCAGTCCCTCCCCAGATGTATCTACACCCCAGTTCAGATCAGTCCACAGCAATTGCTAACACAATACAATCCCAAGAGTTCCTGAACAGAGCTGACATCCCACAGGCCCTCCAAGGAATTGAAGAATAAACTCTTTTCTACCCTCAGGACTACCTTTTGCACTTTTAGCTTCCTGTTCAGTTTTATGCACCCCTTCCACTCTCACTTTGAGAGAAAAATGTAGTAATCATCTCAGTTAACCTCAAATTGTTTGTTTGTGAGACTAGCTATTGGAAAACGTTCACTGTCCTAGTCATCACTATGTTGTTCAGAAATTCCTTCTCATATCTAAAAAGAGTAAAAGGAGGATCAAGCCAGAACTCAGCCCCAGCTGAACAGGACAGATGCTGTTTGCTGAATATACCTGCAGAAATGGTTGACTGGGGGCCTTAGGGGTGGTGGTGGTGTCCATTTCCTAACCCACAACAAGGATCCCTTGCCAGCCTAAAGCTGGCATTACATACAAAGAACAGGAATAAGGCTCCAATTATCTAGATACAGCGGTATTTGCTTGTAATTTCAGTGCAGACACAAGCCTCCAGTGAGAGCATGGACAAATTCATGGACCAAACTCTATCTCAGTAGACTGTTTTTAGACCAGAGGATGTTTCATCTTGTTTCTGAAGGAGTAAATAATTCAGTTATGCTATAGCTGTAGGAGAACCAGATTAGATAGACATCCCACATTTACTTTTCAGAGCAAAATAAAGTAGCCATGACACAACTTAAAGAAAGAATCACAGAAACATTTAGGTTGAAAAAGCCCTCTAAGGTCATTGAGCCTACTAATAGAACACTGCCAAGTCCACCACTAAAGCATGTCCCCAAGTGCCACATCTACAGATCATGAGAGTGATAAGGAAGCATCTCTTACAGCTCAATTATCAAAAATTAAAATCTTGGGACATTTGATTACAGGACTTCTAAGCTTCATTGATCTAGGACATATCTGCACATTAAGCAATGAGAGATTTTTTGACTGATCATCTCAATCAGATACAAAGCGTAGGGCTGAGCCAGCTGGGCACTGAGCACAGCCCAGTCTGAAAAATCAGAAATCCTCTAATTTAACTGTTTTGTTGTTTTTTTCCATACCACATTTTACTTTCATATTCTGTGTTTATCACTATCTGCCAAAAGTCTTAGCTTCTCTGCACGTTATCAGCTGGATCTCAACATCAGTCATTCCAACTAAGACAATGCAAAATCAATTTTGCTTCCAACATTTGTCAAGCCAATAGACTGTGTTTGTGTCAGCTTTTTAAGTTATCTGACCATTTTTGCCCATTGCCTTGTTTGCAACAGTGAGGTGCTCAGCACTTTTCTTAAGGCAGGAGGGCTTTTTTTTTACTTTGCGCTAGTACAACATCCTCAACGCAGACATCTTCAAATGCTTTATAACCATATATTTTTTGCGCTATACAATTATGCAATTCTATATGTGGATGCCAGATAGACATATGTAATCCCTCAAGGAAATTATGAATTAACTGGGTGGTTGTAAAATATGTGAACATTTCTGAATCAAGATCCTGTATACACAAAGTCATTGTTCATACATCATCATTGTCCTTACTCATATCTAGATAAACTATAGCATAACGTAACTTTTTCAAGATCATTCAACAAATCATGAGCACAATTGGAAATAGGCAAACCTAGTCATGAGATACACTTTATTTTCAGTGCTTTGTAATGAAAGATGGAAGGCATTAGAGAGTGTACTGATATAGTGGCGTTAAACAAGTCTGTTTCTTTCTTCCCTTATTTCCTCAATTTTTTGGCAGAAGCACTTTAATTTTTGAACATTTATATTCTTCTTGTAATATAGTACTTCAAAACAAGCATTTTCAAATGTTAAAGTGCAGGAAGATCAATTAAGCTTTTTAAATGGTTTCTAAAAATGTGATAAATCTTTCTTCTAGTTTTTCTAAAATAAGCACAATGTTTAGCAAATAGGTAAAGCAACTTTGGGCTCCTGTAAATCTGACTTAAGTTTTTCTCACATTAATATGGAGAGGAATATGAAAGAATTGGAAGCATATGTGTTAGCAACTTTGAGTACAGCTGATTTGCTCTCAACTAATAAGCTTGTTCTAAGGCACTCAAGGTATTTCTTTTTTGTCTGATTAAACCACAGTTAAGAAAACATATAATTAAAATAGTTGTAACCTGTGATTCACAGTCAATGTTTAGTAAGGTAGCATAGAGATGGTAAGTCAGGTACACATAATACTTTTTCAACAGACTGTTAATGCACATTAAAAGAAAAAAAACTAACATCATATGTTGGTGACCAGGGATTTACCGAACTTCTGCATTACCTGCTCTTCACTATGTTAGTACCATAGTTTTGCAGCTGCTCCAGCAATCTTTTGGTCGCTGCATGCACAGATGTTATTAAATACAGTTAAATTAACACTACTTTGTAGTCTATGTCGTGTGGTCTCCATAACATCAAATTTCCTAAGCAGCATGAATTGGTTAACACGTTTTATGACTGAGCCATGTTAATGAATATTAAGCATATTTTCACAAAGTGAAAGAAAACGACCTCAGCATGTTAGATTTAATAGGTAACTTGGAAAACTAAAATACTTGTTTGTGCTTGAAAAATAGAGTTCTGGGGGTTTTTGTTGCTGTGTTAATATGAATATTCTGAGGAAATTGGTGTAGCTGTTGCTTTCTGTTACTCTCTGTTACTCAGTGTTTTGAGAGCTTGGGAACAGATGGTGCACCACCTGACTCTGCACACTCTAATGTAAGATTCATTGTGCTTCACAGGAAATCAAAGATCAAGCAACATTGCAGAAGGTGAAGCAGCACCTCAGCTACCAGCAACACAGTATGATACAGTCAAGTGGTGGAACAAGAAAAAAGGGAGAGAGAAGGAGAGAGAGAGAGGGAGGGAGAGAGAGAGAGAGAGAGAGAGAGAGAGAAACAGAGTAGAAGAAAGACAGACAGATAGATTTCTGAGGTTTGTTTTGCCTTCTTTCTCCTTTTATATTCTGAGGTTTGTGGGGTTTTTTGGTTTTGTTTTCTTAGGGTTTTTTTGAGGTTTTTGGTTTGGGTTTTTTGTGTTTTGGGTTTTTTTCCAATCTCAAGTCTATTCTATATTCTTTGGGAAAAGCATCATGTGGTTCCTTAGGCTGTCAAAAGTTCAGACCTGCCAAGCAAAATCTGAATGTTTAGAAGGAAGGGAGTTAATCAGTTTGGTTGTTTGCTTCGATGTCACTGTAACAAATTCCTGTTTGCAAAACTAACAGCTTTACAAGTATTTAAAAGTTCATTGCAAATTTCCAAGGGTTTTATAGCTGTGAAGAATTACAGTTATTAGTTACCTGCCTCTTTCCACTTGCTATCCATTCTTCCCTCCCTTTGCTTGACTTTATCTGCCTAGAGAGCACACTTAGGCCTTGGCCACTCCTTTAAAGAAATCCAAAGTTCACAGATAAATTATTACATGCCTAGGCTATGTGGCACCAAGAGTGGGGACTAAGCACTAGATTAAAGGGGCTTCCTTTTTTTTTTCTTTTTTACTTCAGGCATTTATAGTGTAAGCTTTACAAGTAATCCTTCACAAATCACTGCCCATGTAGAGCTCTACACTGAAAAGTGATGTGGTTGGAATAATGATATTTCCATAAAGAAGTAACTGGTGGGAAAAAAGTTCAGAATATAAATGGCATGAAGGATGAGGTACCTAAATTTATCCTGATAAAAACCAAACCAGCTGAAATAGAAAATTCAGCAATCTCTTCAATCTAATTAATTTTTATATTCTTACAATTCTGCTCACTTATTTTAATAACAGAATTCATAACTTCAGAAGTCACTACAGTAACTTGACTCTTGTAGCTGAGCGTAACATGGAATGAGAGAAGATACTTTAGCTTCAATTTGTCCAAGATATATGAAGAGAAATACTTACCATCTTACAAAAAGAACTAAAAGGTATTAACCAAAGAAGATGGAAAGCTTGAATAGGAAATATGTAGATATCAATACAATTACCATTTTTATTTATAGTCTGTTCTACCCTACTCTGCAATTACAATAGACTTTCTTTTTGGATTGAGAGAGGAATCAGTTCTTCATCAACATATACCATCATAAGAATAAACTGTACTTCATCTTTTTCCATCGTATTTCAATTTTCCTCATTATGTCAAATGTTTGTTACTCTTAAGTCATACTCAAAAACAAACTACCACAATTCTATCTCCTCCTCATCTCTCCTCTAGCTATACAATTTTAATCCTTTCTTTTTCACCCATGCTGGTGTTTCTGTTATTTGACACTGAACTAGTTCATGGAGCTAAGTCAGAAGAAAACCAGTACATTTTTAAAGACTGGGGGAGAGCTGTGACTTTGGCTGACTGTATACTGCTGTAAAAAACCACCCTGAGTTATGGGGTAAAAGAGTGCTCATGGTCCCCTTGTCAGTTTTTAGTGATGCATTGTACATGTCAGTGTACAGCCTACTGCTTCAATAACAGATATAAAGGGAAATGGCAGGAACACTTCTAGTAACCCAAAAGTTTTCATTCTTCGAGATATTCAAAAGCTATCTGGACACAGTCCTGGGAAACTGGCTCTATCTAGATGGTCACACTTGTGCATGGGGTTGAACCAAATGACCTACAGAGATCCCTTCCAACCTCAGACATTCTGATTTTGTGAAAATGACCCATACTCTGATACTGATCTATTTTTCAAATGTGGTTCTCATAGCACCTTGTTTCATTCCAGCTATACATCTGGTATTTGTAGGCATTCTATATGGATGTCTTATGAATTGATACACTCTTTAACTAGGATCATTGAAAACCTAGGGATGCAGTATCTTAAAGATTGAGTCATGGGTCCTGAATTGCCTTCCTAGAAGCAACAGAATTTAGACTGTATAAGCCTAAATTGTTCATAACCAACCTCAGCTTTCAAGAGCAAATTAATTTAATTTTTTCCCTTTACCAGGAATATATTTACTACCACTGCAAAGCAATTTGCACATGTCAGATTTGACATTAATACACAGAGGACTGCGCTTGTCATGAAGAAGCTGGAAAATTGTCACAAGCAAGGTTACGAGTTCTGTCCAGAGTGGTCCTTCCACATCACCTGTCTTTGTACACCTAGCAAAGTGGAAGAAGTACGGGGTTAATAGAGTCTGCTTTTAAAAAATCTAAACTGAACACTGAAAATAAGGTAAAGCCCCCCAATACAACTGAAGTGGCTCATTCTTGCACAGATATAAAGTAAATATTTCATCTAACTTTGCTGCTGTAGAACTGACTTTCTTTGGTTATTCAGTTCTTTTTTAAGGTAGTTTTGTACAGGCTAAAGCTATCAAACTAATGAAGAATTTATAGTGAGAGGATATCAGAAGTTTTATTAAGGAATAGCATCTGGTTCTCTTAATCTAAAAATATGACATCCTTTCAAGAATGTGGCTAAAACTCAGCATAAGAATGAGTGGATCAAAAAACAGATCTGTATTTCCCACAGGTTTTTTAAAAAAATGACTTTTTTTTGGAATAGCAAAGTGAAAATTCTCTGGGAACAACAAAAAAAAAAAGGGGGAAAAAGGTTTATTGGAGTCATGTTTACGTGTTTACTAGATAATTTGCAGGATGATAGGCTGATCAGCCACAACGATGCCTTCTTTCTCTGCCACCATTACCTTTTTAGTCCCATTGGAATAAAAAAAAATTAGAAACTCCTGAATCTTTGCATTCCCTTGCCTATAGAGGCATACACTTGCACTCTTCCCTCTCACTATTTTATCTTCTCCATCCTGACAGCTGTTGACTCCTGGTTTTTTTCCACTTTCCTGGGCCTATCCATCTGACCTGCACGACTTACACAGATTTATTATCTTTTTTTTTCATACGTAACTCATCATCCACACCCTATTTGTCTTTCTCAGACAAATATTATCTCACTCCAAATATTTGTCTTTCACTCTAGCAAGACCAAATAGCCTTTCTTTTGCCCTACCCAAACCCAGGCTACAGTAGTAACCACACACTACTGCTTTCATTCAGAGACTGGGTTGAGCCCTGTAGGTCACCCCTATGACATACCACAATCCAGGTTAGCTCTTTTGTCCCTACCACATCTGTTCCTGTCAGGTTTTATCAGCTCATTGTAGCCATTGCTTCTTCTCTCCCAAAACACCAACCAAAAAGAGGACACACAAATTCAGGATTGGTTTTATATCAATCCCTGAAAGGGCTGGGTAAGCAGCACTCTCTAACTCCTTGGAGAAACCTGGGATCCTGAGCCCTGCTGGTTACAGTGTCTTTGTGTTGATCTTCATACTAAAATGCCAAAAGAGATCAACCATGTTGCTAGATACTGACATATGCCTCCTATCCATCATTCAAGGGTGATATAGTCTCTATTGCTTGAGCTGGGACCAGGAACGTGAGAATTTCAGAAGGCTCTTCTGTGTGTTCTATTTATTTATTCATTAATTTTGCAGACAGTACTGTTTCTCTTCTACATTTGTCCTCCTGGGAAGATTTCTTCCTGGTAATTGAATACAGAGGCTGCCTGCCAGCAACAAGTAGACTATCATTTCAGGAGCCACTGGAATATACTTAATGTAGCTACGTATGGATGTATACAGATTGGCCTCAAACCCAAGAGATGGGAAATACAAAGGAGTTCCCAGTTTACCGGACTCAAGATTTCTTGACAGACAGCTTGGAAGTCCTGACTTTGTGGAGGTGGGAAGAGTGAGGGGCTAAATTTTAACCACAGAGGGTTAGTAGCAATTATAATACCAAAAAGTTAAAAAAATTAACACACTCACCTCCTTGAGAAATGAGAAGTTCTTCAGGGTCTGTCCATCCAGACATTAGATTCTTGTTCCAGCTTCTTCTCTTTCTGTCACATTAACTGCTTTTGCAACTTCCTATCACTCAAGAACAAAATTGCTCCACACAAGCCTGACTTGCATTCAGGTTTCAGACAGACTGTTCAACTATAGAGAATTAATATTATAACACAAGTTTATAGGTCATGACAACTTCTTGCTGAGATTACTGTTTTTAAAAGTCATTTTGATACTGTCCTTGAAAGTTACAAATGGATAATCCTAACCAAGAAGGCATTTTTCTGGAAGCTTTAGGGCTCTGACAATCATGATTTAGGCCTTGACTTTTCTTTTTATGTTGTCACATTGTTCTCAGCGCGTAGTGGTAACTTGCCAACTTAGCTTCTTGGAAAATAATGAAGTAAAACAGCTGAACATCAGAAATAGAGCTCGCGATGAGCTTGTCATTTGAGTTTAGCAGAAGGGGCCCCACACTTGGTAATCATTACTACTGCCTAATCTATGCATGTTTTCTTAGTAAGTAGATAATAGAGCAATGATACTTCAGACATCTATTGGGGATAGAACTAAAATTGAATCATGAAAATTATGTGTAAAAATAAGAATGTATAACATACACATGTAAATGTTTCTCTGCTGAATGTTGTTGGCCTAGCAATAGTGCTGCTTTTTGCTATGCTGGAGTTGCACCTTTGGGAATTGGCTGTAGACTCTAACAACAAAACATAGAGACTATGGGCTTTTGAGGCTTCTATAAATTTAGAAATTCATTGAGAACACTTGTCCACACAGAGGGAAGTTTTCTAAGCTACGTGCTTGGGATTAGGCTGTGTGATTGCCAACAACGTTAATGGGAGCTGTTCTTGCTTCTGAAAATACCAGCCTAACTCTGTAATAAAGTAATTTCCTCCACTATTGGTTTAAGTGCTTCATGCCAAATTTCTGACCTCAGTTACTTATTTGAAATCTAGGTTTGTTTTTTGAATTGGGTTGTAATGAATCAGTGCCTGCAGGCAAGAGAAACAATTGTTCAATAAAATTCAGAGACAACCAGTACATCTAGGGCTAATACTGTCTGCTTCTAATACATATTTTTGTATCATTATACTCCATGAATAAACCACCAGTAGGGGACATCAAATGCATTATAAATAGAAAGCCTGGGAAATAACTTCATAGATTAAAAAAAGAAGTATCAGCTGAGGGAACTGCCAGATGAATGAATCAATGGTTAGCCAAGACTAGGTTCGTTGAGCAGTTTCTCCTTGGGGCAGGCAGAGAGGTTCAGTGTAATGTAAAAGAAGGAGGCTAAAATTACAAATGCCAGCTTTTCATTCCAGAAAATCCAGTATCTCTTAAGACACTGGCTTACAGCTGCATTGCAGTGAGCCATGCACTAGCCCACCACAGCAATATGGGATGTGGGAGGCTGTTTTGCTAGTTTAAAAAGTGTTCACTAGCGTGCAATAGCTCTGACAGACCAGGAAGCAAAGGTTTTGAGATCTAAGTAGGAGTGGGGAGGTGCTTTACAGGAAATAGTCATATGTCAACATTTTGTCATGATTCCAAACTAAGGTGACAACTTGAAACATAACTACTTACACAGTACAGTGTAAAAAAAATAATAATACAAAAATCATGGTACTAGAGGTGAAGCAATTTGCTTCTGGTCATTTCACCATCAAACAATTTAATTATACTGAGTAGAAGTGAAGCTGACAGACTTTTTTTATTCTATGAAACTGCCAAGTGGTTTGATTATGTGCTACAGAGCCATGTGATACTATTCTACTCTTTCTGGATTTCCAAAGATGCTGTAAGCAGCTGGAATAAGGCTAATTCCACTTTCCAACATGGGCAAGGCAATGCTCTAAACAACCCAGGCCATGTAAAAGTGAATTGCTTGCACTATTGTTAACATACAGCTAAGCCAGAAACTTCTGTCTAATATTAAATTTATCTGAAAAGAAATTAATTTTGTTTAACAAAACAAAATTTTGTTTACAAAGAAAAAAGAAACTATGCCTGTATTCCATTCTAACTTGTAGTTAGAAGTATGCTGACAAAGGCAAATACTCTAGAAGGAGAGCAGTTAACACCTTGCAGAGAATTCACACCACAGCATAACACAACTACAATGTAAAGAAATTTTACAACCATCTTCAGCTTGGCTTTTTGGTAAACTACACGAGCATGGGTGTCCTTTTTTATTAGGAAAAGCAATAAAGGAGATTGTCATTGTCGCAGTTTGGCAGATACTGACAAAGGTCATGCAAAGGCTAGAAGTTATAAAAAACCCAAAAAAACCACAAAGAAACAAATCCAAAGAACAAAATCCCAAACCAACAGACCAAAAACAAAAATCCAAACTAACCAACCAAACCTCCCCCCTCCCAAAATGAAAAACATATTGTTCTGGTTGTTATACCAGAACCAAAGCTCCTAGGGAAGAGCAACACAGTTATAGAGCAGCGGAAGGGGGGAGAGAGACTTTTAGGCAGTGCACCGGATAATCTAGAGCTACTAGATCTATTGCAGTGTTGCATTACCCCATTTCTAAAATGCTGCTTCACTGACATTAGTGTTTTGCAGCAGACAAATATTCAAAAATGTTTGTTTTTCCCAGAAAAGTGTTTTTCAGTCTTTCAGTGTGTGTGTTATTTGCATTTCTCTTCCCAAACCTAGAAGACCAGACAGAGAAAAGCAATGCAACTCAAACAAGGACACAGAGCTTCTACACCAAAGACAAGAAGTGGTTAAAGATGCTGTGTGGATTTTAGCTAAAACAGGAGAGATCACTGTGGTGTTCACAGTCACTGGGAATGATGAGAAGGTCCCATATTTATTATCCTGTTCCCCAACCAAAAACTGTGAAAATGCAAGTTGACTAGATTGAGTGAAGAACCACCAGCATTTCCAGAGGGGGATGTTGCCTTATATCTGCTGATGAAAGACTAGATCTTTGGTCTTCAGTCTTTTCACAGTGTGTTATTTATGGTATTCTCTCATGTCAGTCCTTTTATCTCATCAGGTTTCACATGAATTATTCACTGAAGCTCTGGCTATACTATTTGATTGCACTTCTAGAATGTATGTTAAATTTAGTTATGCTGCACTTTTCTTAGTAAAGCCTTATTACTGAAACTCACAGTTTAGCAGGACACAATCCCCTCCTCCCACCTTCCAACTGTGGCTTTTGTTGTGGGTAGCTTTACATTTTGTTGGGGTTTTTTAACAGAATGTCAATAGCATAGTGCTAGACAGATCTTCCATTTATACTCTGAGGCGGCATTTTCATCTAGGTTTTCACCTCTCAGAAAGGTCTTGAATGTCTTGAACTGTGTTCTATTCAAGTGTATTTCTTGTAGGATGCCAGATGCTTTCCTGGCATTAGGCATGAACGTCACTGCTAAATTATGCTCTCTAGCACTGTCACTGACACCTTGAATGCATCTTTCTAACCCTGACTGCCCGTCTGAATTGAAAAGCATGTTGAGGATTTTTCCCGTTCTGGTTCATTCTTTCTCACTTGTACTGTGTAAGATAACTGAGCTAATTGCTGTGACTCAGAAATGTCAAAAGTTTGCATGTAGGAGCTTGCTGTCTTCCTCCCAGACAACTGACAGCATGAATAATGTCATATCAGCAAAGTTTTAAAATAAAGATGATTTTAAAATATTCTTTCTAATGACGAAACAAGAATATTATTTGCACATATCTTTTCTATTGTCTGCCTAATGAAAATTTTACATTGGCATATAAACCTTGTGTACCTCTTACTGCTGAGCTTATCAGGACTGCAAGCCAAGATCTGAAAAATCTCCCCTGTGAAATCAGTTTGCATAACCACCCACTGAAATGAGAATGGTCAACAAATCCTTTTTTGTGTAGCTACTGATTCAGTCAAGTGTCCTCACCTCTAACTAGCTCTGTTCTGCACACCCAAATTCTGTATGCAGGCATAACTCTGACCTTCCCTTTCTGACCTGAGTGCTGTGGAGAACATGGCTTTTTACATCATCCTCAGATGGGAGTGATGGGGAAGAGCACAGAGTATGACACAGAAAGGAAGTGAATGGTTCGTATTAATTGCATAAATGTTTCAACATTTTGATGAAGCTTGAGCACAAATGTTTAGTCTGCTCAAGATTAGCATTATGAGGAAGTAAATAATGTTCATATCAGGATTGCCACCTGCATCTAACTTTCTTTTAAATTATTTAATACAACTTTTGTTTATAATCCCAGTTGGAAATCAAGAACATCTACAACCCCAAGCATCAATGCTCTTCAATATCTAATTTCACAGTTTTCTTAACACATATCTCATGTTATTTATTATAGTCAGTGTCATCCCAACACCTTTGTCTGTTTTGCTACATTTTAAAAGGTTTAGTTGGCAAGCCATCAATCATAAATCATGAGACATATTTTAACTTCAACTAAGATCAGTTTAGAAAGAAAACAAGTCTTCTATGGCCTAATTGGGTACATTACTCACATCTATAAATGATAAATGCCTGTTCTGGAAAAGAAAGCTCTTTTTTTTTAGACTTTTAGTATACACTATGGAGAGAAACAAAATTTTGGGGTTTTTTATAGCCTAGAGCAACACTGTTATTGATAAATCCAAGGCTTTTAATGTAAGGAAGCCTCTTTGGAGCTAAATTTCAGTATTCAGAAATAAATCCATTGCTTCATTAAACACAAACATTTTTTTCTCCAGTTATATTTTAGTCACTAGGTAAGTGGCAGAATGATACAATTTTAGGAATAAGTGAATTTCTTCCTCTGGAGACATAAAGAAGCAAGAATCAATGTTTTTATTTACTCAGTGTATTTTAAAATTTCCCTTCCTGTAAGTTATCATATACAGACTAGTTCTTCAATTGTTCTCTAATGTCTGATGCTATACAAAAACAAAGAGTTTTTAAAGTATGAACCCATATGTGAGTTGGCCATGTGTTTTTCACTGTGTGGTGTTAAAGAGTAACATTAAAACAATAACAAACTCATGATAAAAAATTATGAAAAAACTCAAACATTCAGTTTTATGGTACAAAACAAACGAGTATTTGGAAAAGATGGCAATCATTTCTAAAATGCAATTTTAATTCAAAAGAAAAGAGATAATTTTGCTTATTCCGTCAGGTCAGATGTACTAGACACATTAATGAGGTGATGCTCATTTCATTTTACAGATAAAGTATTGCAAATGTAACACTGACTCCAACATGGTGCACAAAAAATAATTTACCTTAAGTAAACACCATTTGCCACTAATGATGGGGTAAAACAAACTTGCAGAGCATTTATGAACAGTAACATCTCTCTCTTTCAGTACACATTTGGAAACCAATCTCTGTTGTTTGCAGATGAATTAAGCATGGCTTGAAAAATCATTAAAGCCATCTGCTTTGATGAGAAAAAAAACCTGCTGTGATCATTTTATTGCACTGACAGAGGCTAGGGACCATTTTTCAATATTTTTTAGCATCATTTACCCTAAATTTGACATCCTGTCTAAAAAATGATCAGTATTATCAATTCTTGTTGCACTTATTTAGAACTACACGCACAGAGAAAGCAGCTTATACAGGTAACTCAAGGTATTTGTTTTTCTGGTCTCCAACAGATGGATAAGCTTGGTTTTCGACCATTAAAATGTGTATTTACAACAAACAATGTTTATGAGTTCTATGGAAAGCTTAATCTTCTTCCTAAATGATAGACACTAATAAGCATAAAAATACCATCACTGTTTCAGTTACAAATTAGCTCCCATGGCCCATTTAAATATAATCTCTTTTTTCTTGAGAATGTTCTATGATTATTCAAAATGTAACAAACCAGTAGGTTAATATTGCTGGTTTTTTACATTTTAAATATGCAATTTTGAAACCAAATCCATCTCATTTAGCTAGAATTAACTTCTAATAACTTTCAGAATCTCAATATTTCCCTTTTTAAAATACTACTTGAACCGCTATGATTTCAGCAGACTGTTGTTTCAAGTGACTTTCAGCAGTATTTCACTGGCTGGATTTTCATCATGACTGACTCCCCTGAAAAACTATGAATCATGTACAATTGCAGAAATCCTCTACCAATAACAACACTGTCCTAATCGCTACTTAGCTTTTGCCTAAATAAATCTACTCTACATATGAAAGCTGTAAGTAAAATTTGTGGCAACAAAGTGTACTAACATTAAATGAGTCATATTATGGTGCTTTTCTCAATTCCACAAGAAGAACAGTGGATGGATCACTTAGTAATGTCACTTACTCCATCAGCATCCTAAATAGGATGGGCCACATAGGACCTGATCAAAGAACTGAGGAAGAGTTACCAATGAGCTGTTTGAGGTACTAGATGCTGCTTAGAACAGCAGGAAGTGTTTTTAGGTGCTAATTATATACCCTTTTTTGGTAACCCCTGTACTCATGTGAGTCTTTTGGCACACAACAGATACTCCAGTCCCATGACCTGTCCAGAATAAACAGGCCCTGACTATTCCTTTCTGTGCACTCATCATAGTTACAGGTTCTTATGGAAGTACATTACCAATACAGCGCAAAGCAGCAATGGGACTGATGGATTTCAGTTTTTCGTGTTGATAACTTCCTTAGTCCAGTCTAGAATCTCATTTGCTTTTTCATGACCAGATCACATCCTCCTGCAGTAAGTACTTCTGTGTACTGTCTGCTTCAAAGCTAGATCGTTCAGAAATAAATTAATAATACAGAGTCCTCATTCATATGCATCTGCCTCTTTCATTTATGACTTTGCAGTTCTCTTATCTTCATTCTAAGTCTTTTCTAGATATTCCCCTAATCTCTATCCCTTCTCCAACAACCCTTAACTTTAATATGGGTCACAAATTGATCCTTTCCTCCTTCTTTTTAATTTCCCTCCACTCCATTTTCTTTACCCTTTGCTACTAACTTGATAATATCTAGGGAAGTATACATGTTTCTCTGTTCACCCCTTACTTCCTCTGCCCTTCCCTTGTGGTCATACATGTATATGTGTCCTATGGATGTCAAAACCATGCTCCAAAAATCAGTCAACAGCTTTTCAGTTCTTCTTTAATGCTTAGATGCTCTTCCCTCAACCTCCTCTGTGCTCATTTCTGAAAAACTTTAGTCTTTGTAGAAGGTTGTTTAAACAATTGCTATGCTTAACAATAATATTTGGAGGTATCAATCAGTGCAATCACGCCCATTTTTGCAGACAGAGAATCTGAGCACAGAGAAATGAATACAGTGGCCATCCTTGTAAAGCAGATCAGGTAAAGATCAGAAATAAAAGACAGGTCTCTGGGCACACAGCACTGAGGCTTGCTCATTTTCTGTACTTCATATAACAAATATTTGACAACAAATTTTAAGGATATTTTCCTCGATAAACATTAAAGAAAAGTCACCTACCTGAAATCTTCCATTTCAAGGTGAAAACATATAATCTAGGACCTAATTCCACTGTTAAGTATGAAAACATTCTGCATCATTGAGAGCAACAAAAGGACTTAAATTGACAAGGAACACAGCAAACCCATCATAGATGCTCACATTTCTGGGTTAAGACTAGAGCCCCTGGGCTCATTCATTTCTCATCTTTTCTCAGATGGTTGACCTGTAATTATCACTCTATCTCCCTTGTCAGATAAACATATCTGACAAACACACAGATAAATATATCTGATAAACACACAGATCTTTGCAAGGTCCTACAAGCACAATCCAGCTGTGTCTCTAATGATGAAGAGGGACTAGAAAGAAATAGCTAGGGATTTCTTTAAAAACTTCTTTAGTTATGTCATATACACACACACACACACACACACACATACATACACAAAACAACAACACAGTCTTTCAAAATTAGCTCTGAGACAGAATGTTCTCATGCTGGGTTTGCATGGGAAAAATCTCGTTACTTCAACACTCTTCTACTGTTCAGCTAGTCTCTTTCAAATGAATTTATCCATCCATTCCCCCAAAACAGCTGCTGCAGAAAAGATGAAAGCTATGCTATAACAGAACTACCATCTTACATTAGAAATCAAGATTCACAGGCTTGAAGGTGATAGTGACTGCTGTCTGTGTATAAGATGTAAAATATACAATATGCAACATATATAAGTAAAGAATTTTACATGTATATTAGTTAATCTTATAATTTTTTTTCATCTTCAAAAATTAGTTAATACATTTTACACTTTCTTTTTTATTCTGCTATACTGAAGAATATAAATATTCTGTATCTAAGCTTACAGTCAGAGCCAACTTTTCCCAGCTGGTTAAGAGTTTAAGGAGCACTGCCAATACTTGCTGATTCATAAAGTCATTCTCTTTGTCTGTCTTCCACGTTTTCTCTACTCTTTCCTCTATTTTTCTGGTCAGTATTGTACAAAAGCAATCTTTTCTTTGCATATTTGTTCTGGGAAAAATAGTGTTGATGGTTCTGATAATAACCAGCATATGATTTATCTTGAAATATTCCATATTTGTGTTTCATTAAAAATAAAACTCTTTTTTTCCCTGTTCACTCTCACATCTTCTGTGTTCTATACAAATGAGCTATTAAATGAATGTTTTCTTGATTTATTTTAAATAGAAGCTATCTTTATTTCCTAAGAACCATCCAAATTTTTACATCATCTCATTTCTTTGCTCTTTATTTTTCCCAACACTTAAAAATTTGAGCTTTCTTTGTGTGAATATGCAGGGAGTGTTAAAAATTCCAAACTAGAAAGAGTTAGAAGCTACAACTCTAGGTTCAACAGTAAAGCTCAGTATTTGCAAAGTACATTACATCATTGTAATTTTTAGTGTAGCAGCAGTAAAAAACAGATTCCAAACCCTACTTTGCAACATGCTGCATAAACATATAGTGAAGGAAAGCTTTTATTCAGAAATCTTATTAACTGAGATCAACCTGCTATGGGTATCAGTGGAAAGAGTCCTATTAATTTAATTTACCCTCATGTTGATTTGGGCTTAATTTGCATTATAATGGTTGTAACTCACATATAACCTCCTGGAAAGTCAAAAGGCTTTTGTGAGCACTCCTAAGACAAAAGAAAAAATAAAGCAGCAGAGAATATTTTCCCTATCTGACTTAAAGCCAAATCAGAAAGCAAAGATAGAAGAACTGCACTACCTATTGGTTTTGTGGCATAACCTCAGTTTCTCTTCCAGGCCTATAGTAAGAGACATGAAGAAAGAAGGTGAGAATTACAACTACAGGAGGGATAGAATTTGAAGAGATGGCAACATCTGGATCAGTATGTAGCTGGGATACAGGGCTCAGCACTTCATGGCATACCCCATGAGGACATTGATGGAATCATAGACTAGTTTGGGTTGAAAAAGACCTCTAAGATCACAAAGTTCAACCATTAATCTAGCACTGCCAAGACCACCACTAAACCATGTCCTTAAGTGCCACATCTGCAGGTGTTTTAAGAACCTGCAGCAGCCATGCAATTCCAGAAGTTACTGCTGGCTCAGTGAGGGGCATCACCTACTGCGTTTAGAAGAAATGACAAATGAACCACTTGTTGCTTGGAGCATCTGCAACAAATAGTGCCTCAGTACTGCTAGAGGTGATGTTCCACTGCAACCCAGCAGAGCTGGCATCTGATGGCAGACTGGAGGTGGACTTACATCCTCAGCTTATGGAACAGCACGATAGAAGTGAACAGAAATTTTTCTGACAGTCCCTCTGAAAATTATTATAGTTATCCTATTACTGAAAAATTGTTGAGACTTTTTTTTTTTAAACCTATGCATAATATTTTTTGTTCCATTTACGGTTTCAATCCTGCAGGAGTTTTCCATATGGAGAACTACTATTTTATTGATAGTAGTATCACTGATTTATGACAAAGCTTAAGTAATATTATAGTCATTTGTCCATGCCTACATAAATAAGACACAAAAACTCTACACTCTTCTCAGTGCTTTTTCTGCCCAAATTTTAAAAAGTTAACTAGCTAGTCATTTCTTTGCTGTGAATTTTTACCCCAGGAAATTATAGAGGCATTAAATTTCTGAGTGAAGTAACAAAAGGAAAAACTCTAGGAACAATTTTCTATCCAATGACTCAAATGATTGCAATTAACAGCTTTCACATTTCCGTGAGTTTAAGAATGAATTTAACCTTCTTAACAAAGATTCAGAAACTGAGTACTCTTTCTCTTAATCACTCTCTGAAGTTGAGCTAATTTAATTCCTGGATGGCACTGATTTCTTTGCTATTGCACAAGTGCAGAAATTTAACCTTATAGCTTATAAAAATTGGTTTTCAGTGTAAGCACATTGGAGATGTTTTTATACAGTATTAATTGATGCTCATTGCAGGCTTGAGGGCTGATCATTTAAAGCTGTGGTATGAGGCATGCCTTGCTTGTGGACCTTTGTGACATGACAGCAAGTACAAAGACTATTAAAATCTCTTTGTGAAAACACACAAAAATCAATCCTCTTCCACAAGGAGGTGCCCTCCAGCACAATCAATACAAACGGGTACAACAAAATCTTATGGTGCTTGTCAGCTGCTTTAAACCTTTTTGCTCAGCAGAGCTCACAAAGTGCTGCTGCCTTTCATCTCTGCTGGATTGAGCCAAATGAAGATGTATTTTTAAATGAGTTGCAGGGGCAAATGTTGCCATCAGTTACCCCTGTGTAGAAGGCTTTAAATTCAGCAAGGTTGTAGGGGAATGATTTCAGCTTGGATTTCATCCAGTAGAGTAAAAGAAGATGAATTTGTTTACTGTTTTGATACTTTTCTTTCCTCTACTTTACTTATATTACAGGTTCTTGATGAAAATTTTTGTAGTACATTTTGATTCTTGCATGCTAGAGGGCCCAGAACACCAAAAGAATCTAAATCATGACAATCTACAGGTTTGTTCACCTTTCTTCCATTATTAATCAGTGGTATTAGCTCTAATTACAAGGCAACTGGCAGAAACTAATTTATTTAAGAGCTATATGCTGTGATCAAGTGCATATCTACCAACTGCTTTAACTGTTAACTTTGTTTTGTCTAATTGGGTTTGTTGTGCATCTTGTGACCACATTTCTAAAACATGACTGTGGAAATCTTGTGCAGTGACTTTCTAGAAATCAAATATTTTCCCAAGATAACTAGGAATCCAGGACCTGAGAAGTGGAGCTATTTGGTTCCTACTGCCTATCGTCTACTTCAATCAGTTTTATCTTCTGCTACGTATCCCTTGAAAATAAGCACCACAAAACCCAGAGTGATAAAGAACTTTGGGTTAACATAATGTTGCTAAGTGTTAGATACAGAAAAATACTCCACTACCCCAGGACAACATACCTGCACACCCATTCAATACAAAAAGACATTTGATAGGTTTGTGCACTGAAAAATTAAGCAGTATTCTCTATTCTTGTGCTGTATTTCTTTATGTAGTGAGACATCGAACACCACGACTGAAACCAAATCCTATAAAATCCTGTCCAAACAAGCCCAGTCAAATCGAAATCCCTTTTATGGAAATTAACCTTCTGTGAGAAGAAAAGAAAACTCAACCAAATAGGCAGCTGCATGACACTGTGAATTAGTACATTAGCCTTTCAGCCTTAGGAGAACAGAGTTTAAGTTCTGGCATTAGGCACAGAAGCAAACAAATTTTGAGGTCTCATATGAGTCATGCTCAAGATGTACTTTAGATAACTCATGTTCAAAGAAAGGTCACTGTGATTTGAATGGATCACACAGTAGATCTTTAGCCCCTGTTATTATTAGCTACTGCATTAATTTCTTATAAGTAAGAGTGAAAAACAAAGAACCATGCTGAATTACCCTCCTGTCTTGGGTTGATTACCCATAGTTACCACATCTCCTTAATTAATAAAAAACTATGCAAATACAACATATTTGTTTGTGAGTCAGGTAGTAAAAATGTTACTTATATGGTTTTGCTCCATCATTCCTTCAACAATACAAAATACCTTGGGTATTGATGGAATTGGACAAGGACAGAACAACCTCCTAGTAAGCACAGAGTGTAGCCAATATGCAAGCACTCTGATCTTTTCTCTTCTTGAGATTACAAAGCCTCCAACATCTGCAACGTTAGCCTATCCTTTTCAGTTGAGTGGATATGCCATCGTGAGTCCTGATGAGCCACGAGACGCCTGTCCTGATTGCACTCCCACAGAAGTCAGGGATTGGCCCTTATGTCAAATGCCAAGACATCATGTTGAAATTTCAAACAGGTGTAGGACCAAAACATAAGTGTAAAGTACTTGACTCCCAGAACTCTGTGCATCACACAGTGGTATGAACCACTACTCAGCCAAAACACAGCATTGAGCTTCTCACAGGATCTGTAGGTCTCCCTTCCCACCAAACTCCTGACAGCTATCTTGATCTCCAGTGTCGGAAAGAACTGCAGTCTGCAAACCCACTTCAAATTCCACCGCAGACAACCAAGGTGAAGCTGGGATTCAGCACAGGAGCTTTGCCTGAATGCACTGCTCCTTAAGTGCATCACATAGTCCCCATCAGAAGAATTCCTTAGAGATGCTGTGTGTGAAGTAGGAAATTGCACGCAGATGAGCTCAACTGGACGCAACTGGATTCAGTTCCTGATCAAATGACTGCTAGTAAGGCTGTTCCTCACCTATAACTCAATATGTACCTTTAAAGCATGAAATATACTTTCTGATCCCATAATATTGTGATGAAAAAATTTATAGCACTCTGTGCAGTTAGAAAGCTCCTAATTGCTTATGAATATGGAGAATCTTAGGTAATTGCTTATCTTTTTCATGAGCTGTATCTCCAAAGTACACTAGTGACCACAACTCAGCTGAGGCTGAGTGACTTTTAGTGAGGTAATGACCTCTAAAATAACTTTGCACATGGCTGAAGGCTAATCAAATATTGAAACACATACTAGGAAAGGAACCAGCTTTTCCCACCATCTCTGACGCAAACATAATTTTATATTTCTGTTGCAATCTTTATAATGTATTAGTCACAAAATAGAGGCTTAATAGTTCCTTAGGGAGCTGTGCCCCAGTAATACTTTAGGTGTAAGCAGAGGACATTCCTCAATAAAGAAACGCTTATGAATCTATCAATAGGTAAGAAAAAAGTGAGTTGAGGTAGACTCAGTAAAACTCTTTACATATGTAGATACATATATTTCAATTCCTCTCAAATACAATTGGTCTAATATCTGTAAAAATCTGAAATATGAAATACAACGATCTTTTAGGGCTTTACTGTTTAAAGAAGAAAGCAGTGACCCATAGGTATTAGACAGGAATGAAAATTTGCAATCTGAACAGAAAAGGCTGATGTATCCAGGCAATGGTATTAATTCTTAGTTGCCACAGAATATTTCTATCTGTAGATCTCAAAGCATTTACAAAGGCAGTTGAGCCCTATTTGTCACAAGGGGCAGCAGAAAGATAAGGAGCTTTGCAAAAGGGCACCAGCAGTGCTGTAAACACAACCCAGACTGCCTGGGTCACCAATCAATGATGAACATCCTTCCACTCAATCTGGCAAACTGAGTAAGGGTTTGAAATATTTCGGTCCATATTCCAGCAAAGAAAGATGTATTTAATACTTCATAATAACCCTGTATAGACTTCCAGTGGTCTTTATGCTAGAATATTTCACTAAGACTAAATATTGCAGAGACTTTCCTTTTGCAATGTTTTACTACCACTGTATTCTCAGAAAGATTTGCTAACCCATCTGAATAAGTTGGAGTATCTGTCCTAGCTTCCTGAAAAAGGGATTTGCACAATTAGTTTAAAACACAGAAGAACTTAAGCAAATTGAAGTACACAGGATAAAAATAAGGA
Source organism: Myrmophylax atrothorax (assembly GCA_026770055.1). Lineage (NCBI taxonomy): Eukaryota > Metazoa > Chordata > Aves > Passeriformes > Thamnophilidae > Myrmophylax > Myrmophylax atrothorax. The sequence goes on from JAOXXN010000395.1 coordinate 27,277,943, forward strand.
TTTTTCTCACCTGAAGAGATGAAAAAGCAGATCACAGTGTTCTGGTGTTGACAGAGTTACAGAATAGAAATAAGTAATAGCCTGTTACAGCTAAAAAGACACTATAGAGGAGAAAAAACTTTTGGATTTGCATTAAGACAGCAAAAAACTGGATGTCACAGCCCAGTTCTTTACTTTTTATCATCATTTGAATTTGTGCTGATTGGTTTGACCTTGCTCAATTCACAACCTCTACACAAGAATAAATGTAAAAAGGGGCAGAGGCAGAATGAATCAGTGTTCGCATTGCAAGTAAACACAAAAAATCCAGGAAGGCATACAATATTAACTTCATCCATATGATAATGAGGTAGAGTAGGGAAATCTTGGGTCCAGTCCTGTTGAATTCAATAAAGTTCTGAGTGCTTGTTTTAACTAAACTGTACAGAAATATGCTGGAGATCTTACCAAGACATTAAGTGGAATTCTGCTGCCAGCAAGTGTTGACAAAAACTGATGCTTCTGATTGTGTTTGACCCTTCAACTGCCAATTCACAGTTCAGATTTTCTGTGTAGGGAATGCTTGTACATTTAGGAAACCATAGGTTAAACTTACAGATATAAAAAAGGCAGAGGAGCATGAAGTCTGTAGACCTCAAGGCAGACTCAGAGAAACCATCTGAACTGTGTATACTAAAACATTGAGACTAAATATTCTTCTCTTTAACTTATTTTGACAGAGTTGATTATATTGGCAATCCTGAAGACTCTGCTACCAGCTGTAATTATTATACTTAACCTTCAGCTCATTAATTATTATTCTTTTTCTAAAGTCTTGTGCAGACCTTCTGTTTTACAATTCTCAGGGGAAGCTGAACAGTTTTCTGTTGTTAGGCAGAACCTGGCAGCAAATAAATGGATTGTCTTATGGCAGTAATGGGAACCTGTTAAATGTTCATCCTCTCAGAACTGCTTCTCAATCCCTCTCTAATTTCCACATCAATTTTGAAACCTGACAAAGGAAAAACAATTTTTTTTTTTATTTATTTTGAATATATTATTTATCAGTGAAGTTCCTGTAGTCTGTACCTAGAAGCCTGACTGTATTTTAAGTCCTCCTTTATCCACTTCTTACCAAAAATCGGCCTTTGTGCTCCCTTTCCAGGACAATAAGACTGGCTACTTTCATAGACTTTTATTAGAAGATTTTATGCACTGGAAAGAATTTAGTTCAGCTTTTTTGCCTAATTCTGACAGACGGGAATAAATGTCTTATGAGGACCACATGAAGTTGTATCTTACAGCTTCAGGATGGCAGAATCATTAATGACATCTCTTAATAGAAGCACTTATATATTAATAATGTATACATTAATTACATGGCTATTATATAAAGTGCCTATAGAGTCTATGTACATGAATAGTATCCATGTAGTAAATCACAAAGCTATATGTCAACTGTAATTATCCATGCATTTTTAAATTCCTTTTTCCTGCTCCACTGGGCAATCTCACATTCCAGCACTCCAGAAAAGTTATTCTTCCCCTCCTTTTTGATAGTTTCCCTCCTTTTCCTAAAAACACTTAAGTTTATGCAAAATAGGAACCATCAACTTCTATATTGTAAATGCCTGAAATAATTGAGAATTTTTCTTGAAAGAAGCAATTTCATTTGTGTGTGAGTACACAAGTATTAGCTAACACAGCTATGCTACTTCTTTAAGATGCTCTACTTCGCCCTCAATTTCAAATTCTTTGTCAGGACTTGAGACTTTCTATCTCAGTCATTAATTTCATAAGCAGAGAAATGAGAAAACCTCCGCTACTATTTTTTTTTTTTTTTTTCTTTGAACATATGAGGCATAGGGGAAAAAAATTTGTTGGGATTGTTGCTGTAAAAGCCCTTTTTATTTGGGGGCTTGAGGGGGGGAAGCTGTAAAAGGTACTTCTGCCTCAAGAAATAAACAGCATGGAAATAACAAGCAGGTCAGGCATAGCAATACAACTCCTTCATATCCATGTCAATAAAACATTATACCACATTGCTCTATGATTATTCCATAATTATGACATAGCAACAACTGTATTCAGTAAAGAGTGGGTTGCAGGTTTCAGCTTTAAATCTGAATTTCACCTTTCAACAACAAGAACAATGGAAAAGCTTAAGAATTTTTATAGCTATTAAATTTTAAAGGAGAAGATTATTTTTCCCTCGTAAAGCAGGGTCAGGCAAAAAAGGATTCTATCCTGTGCTTGTCAAAACAATAAAAACCTGAGACATTGTACTGGCTTGCTTTTCTTGGTGTTGTTTTTTCTATGTATATAGGCCCTTCTAGGTCCTTTTCTTTATTAATAATGTTGTTCTCTGTGTATTGATTATCTTTTTTTTTTTTTTAATCTTATCAATATAGAGTTCATTTTCTAACATGATGACTTTTTAACGCATCTGGTTGAACATTCCAGATGGGCTTTTTCTGAGCAAATTTGAGACCACATCATGTAGTGCGAAAATTCATTGACTTGAGATACTTACATCTCCAAATAGAAAGGAGATCCTGGGTGTGCAGTCTAACAGAAACTGAACTCATCTGATACTCTAGAATCAAAGGTCTCTGAGCAAGCTGTTCCAAGTTAATTTTTGCTTTTGAATTACAGGTTACAGTTTGCAGTTGCCAATTTTCAGCAAGATTGAGACTTTCAATCTTTTTTTCTTCTACTTAATGGTCTCAGGATTCTTTCTTTGCTCTTCTCTGCTTGTTACAGCTATATATGATGTCTGTCCTCCTAATGTATGGAGCTACTATCTGCTACTATCTGTCCCATTTAGGGCTTGGATGACAATTCAGCTCACACTTCCAATGATATTTTAGACTGATACCATTTTTGGACAATGAGTCAGCAGGTCACGCTTCTCTGGCTAAACCCTATGAATTTTCAGATATACTGACTTCCCACTACAGTTTACGCACATGGTCACCCCCGAAGTAACACAAATCGGCCACATAAAACTGCCTTCAGTCTCGCAAAAATATTGTTAACTGAAGACCTCATATACTCTGTATTTTCAGAGTTTTCCTATTATTTTACATGAGTCATTTGGGGCTCTTGCTGTCTCTGTCATAACTATCCCATCAAAATCCAAACCACCTTTTGTCATGAGAAATCTCTGCTTAGATCCGGCTTTCAGGGAGTCAGATGTACTGGTCTGTTGATAAAATTGATACAAATGCATGAAGTCACCTAAGGTTTTAAGCAAGAGTCAAAGTCTGATGAAATTAGGATATGTACTGCTTAATGTTATCTGTTGAGAATGGAACTTAGAGCATTATGGAATACGTTATTGATAAAGTTAGAGGCAATACGATAATGGAAAGACATTCATTAGTGTGTTTTTCTCTCTTTCCTTATTTGGGGGGCTATAATTTTTGAGCCCTACTTCAACCCTATATGTTACTATATAGCCTTGGCTTCCTATATGCAAAAATGTCAGGCAGAGAGTAAACATTATGGTGTTAGTGGTAGGTATTACTCACTAGTTGGTCAAATTTTATTCTTGCTGGTTTTCTTCACTTTTTCTTTTTGGAAAGACATACAGTTCTCAGCTAAACATAAATGCAGAATCGTTTCTCTTTTCCCTTTTAAAAGTAACTCCAACCCCAATGTCAACAGCTTAGAATCACGCACAGGTCTTTGTAATGTAGTGTCAAAAAAACCCCAAACTACCTATGTCAGTTGTGTTACCTCCTATTAAGTTCAATGAGAGGACCCAAACCAAATGCAGGAAACGGACATATCTGGGGCTACTGAATCTTTGTGCCACCATTTCAAGTACTTACGTCCAGGTGATATCCAAGTCACCTGTAGCCGCCAAAGGTATGTCCATACCAGGCTAGACCAATGTCAGTGTTTAGAAAGGGCATATGGGAAGAGGGTGACTCTGGCATGTCCTCTGGAAATCTAACGGTCTCTGCGTTAAGGACTTCTCAATTTGGAAAGCTCAGTTTCATCATCATAGTTGAAAATGATTGTTGCCTATTGCTTCCAGGGATTTGTCTCAGCTTCCAGGGATTTGTCTCAGCAATTTTTCTGATTTTTTTAAGGCTTGTGTCACCAAAAATAGTAGCCTTCAATAAATTTCACAAACTAATAATTGTGCCATGCAATAAAGTACTTCCTTAATATTCTTTAAACTGCTCAAACTCAGATTTTTTTCCTACTGCCAACTTCCCCACACTCTTTGTATGAGATTCAGTAGATTTTCATTTTTCCTCTCCAAACAATTTTTGATGATATAGCCTGATTTTATTCCCTCCTCTGTCCCAAGCTGAAATACTTTAAGCCATTTGCAAGCCTTAATTATTCTTACGATGTCTCTCAGTATCTTTCTAGTTCTCCCATGACCTTAGACATGGGGATCAGAACTGTTGAGTGGTCAGAGTGACAAGAGAAGGTTACAAGATGTGTGGAGCAGCTATCCTGACATTTAGCTGGCATAGAGCATTAATAAGCCAAGCTGAAGTTCAAGGACTGTTTTTTCCACAGCCAAGCTATGTCACTTATCCAAGGCTAGATCACGATCATAACAACTACTCAGCTTAATGAATTGCAGTTTCAGGCACTGACCTTTCCTTATGCAGTGGTGCTTTTCCAGTCATTAAGGCCAGATTTACAAAGAAATTTTATGTACAATAAAGCAGACCATTAGATTGCCTAAAGATAACTTGTTGCTGAGCAGAACACTTCTGTAAGTATTACAAAGAGTTAAACACCCAAACCCAAACTCATGAAAACTTGAAAGCCAAGCACGCACACCTATGATACTGCATAAAACTATCCTTTCCTGGGTGCAGGCATCTATGCCAGGCTCCAAGAAAATGTTTGACTGCCTCAACAACTGTGAACTCTCCCCTGCTGAAACTCTAAAATAGTAATACAGATGTGCTCTACATTGTATTTCTCTGTAGATGCAAATCTAGGTCTTTACTCATTTTGCCTCTCCCACATTTGATTCCTGCAGGAAGCAGAGAAGCCCTTGTTCAGCCGACTGGCCTTTGAAAGATTTTGTGGAGGCCATTAGACACCCTAAATACTTACAGCTGGGATCACACACCCTTGTAATATGGAGCATAACAGTGGCTGCAATTCCAAGGCAAGCCTAGACTTTGTGGCCAAATGTGCAGTATACCTGATTTTTGCTATTATAGAGAAAGGCTGGAAGCTTAGTGCACTCCTTAAGACTTGTAAATGTTCATATGGTCTTTGTGACCAGCCGGGCAGGCAGTCTGCCCCCCGAGATTCCAGACACCTTTTAGAGACTAGTGCTGAGCCACTTGTAGGAGGGACTCCAGCACAGAGAGTGTGCCAGCATGGGCCAAAAAAGTTAATTGCAAGGATTAGACATGTGTATAGCGCTCCAGCAGAGAGCTTTATACAAAAATTGAGTTGTCTACATCAGTAGAATTCAGAAGACATACATTTTTGTTTAATTTCACATTTCACTATTGGTCTTATGCTATGCCCCAGATTTTGGTAATTTGTATATCTTTCTAAATAATGCAACAAGTAAAAATTTCCTGTATATATCCTATGCTAGATAGGCATACATTACCAAATAAAGGCCACAGTTTGTTAGCATAAAGCTACATAGCTAATTTCAAAGAAACCAAGCTGAGTTATACCAACCAACAATCTGTTCCATTATCCTGTAAGGTATTCTTTCCTCTGTGTTTGTGATTTTTCTTGGTTATTTTTTAGTATAGTGGGATGATAAAGACACTACAGTTACAGCCCAAAAAATCTCTCAGCATATTCCAATTTATTGTTTGTTCTTTTAACAGCTACCAAACACTGTGCAGATGGTTTTGCTAAACTATCAATAATCACTCCAAAGTCAGAACTGATACTCTTGTCCTTGGGGATATGCTACCAGGGCCAAACACATCCCTAGTGCAGCTCTGTTAGCCTAACACATTTGGCCCACTGACCACAAAGTGCACTGCCTCCAATTACCTTCTCTCTCTTGCTCTTATCTCAGTTTACTGACTCTCTACTTATCTTAGTCCCTTCCTTTTATCTAAAACACTGCAATCTTCCAAGTCCCTAATGCAGTTCATGGTTTTACTCCTGTTGTTCTCATCTAGTATTATCATCCCTGTGTTTTACTTTCCTTTTCCTGAAGCACTCCCACGAGCACCAGGGGTCTTAAAAACATCACTGCTGTTTACACAGTTTATTGCTTTACATCATTTCTTATGATTCTCCTGCAGCATGTCTTTCAAATAATTATCTCTGTGATTTACTCTATTGGTCATATAACCTCCTTCTTCCTGTACTAATCAGCTCTGGATTAGCTAGTTGGTACAGCCAGATTGCCCCTGACAGACTTTTTCCCATCTCTATGCTTCCTCACTTAGCCACGCTGGGATTGTGCTCTCTCTGGCTTTCTACACACACAGAGCTCCTTGACAGATTGTCCAGGGCAGACTCACCGTAGCTGGCCAGGCAGCAGCCTTAACTACGTATTTCAGCAAACATCTCAAGCTCTGAGGAGCTGGTGCCTCAGCAATTACATCTCCTTCTGCCTCTATTTAGGTCATATAGCCATATGCCACTGCCCGTGCAAGGTTTTGACTGAAAGCCATCACAGAGAGCCCTTTGCAATACATCTAAAACACAATACTGCATACCTGACCTTATATGAATTGCCAGTGTATCAACAGACTGTTCACCAAAATATCATGAGTGAGTAAAGAATTGGCTTAAACTATCTTCAGATAGATCAGCTGAGTTCTATCACTGAAGAGAGGGGGAAAGAAAACTGTGAAATCTTCTCAACTCTTTCCTTTTTAGGGCAGCAGCAAGGAACTACCATAGCCTCTACTGTGAATTACACAGCAAAGATGCTATTTTGAACATCAAGTATCTACCTAGTTACCTGGAGTGTGGAAAGAGATACATACAGACATTTCTCCTGAAACAAAGCAAATTGTAATTACGCAGAAACTACAAAAAACCCTCCTGAATCCAGCCCGTGGTTGCAATCACCTCTTTACCATGCAACTTAAAAGCATGGACATGAGCATTTAAGTGTCCAGAGAGCTTTGCAAGACCAAAAACAAAACTATGGCTTACCAGATCCAAACGTTTGATTGTGACTCTGCCTCAGGTGTACCTTCCTGTAACCTCTAACTGTAACAGCAGGAAGCTCATTTAAAAAAACCCAAAACTTCTGGGTACGCTGAGTACTTTTGAGGTCAGTCCAATGAAACCATGTAATAAGCATAATACAGCAGTATTAAAGACATTATACATTTCTAGAGTAAATAAGGCTATAGGTTTGGAGAACTTGACATATGGATAACTTCTTGAAGTTTATTTACCCTTTATTTTGGTGATTTTTTTTGTGTCATTTTCACACAGAAAAAGTTCTTAGGGAAAATGTCAAGAAGACACTTCACAGGCATTTTCAGACTATTACATAAGAAGAGGGCACAGATATTTCCTTCCCACAGAAATTAAATTGGTGTTCAAGGGGGAAACCAGTGTTTCAGCCTCCTGAAGCAAGAGATGAAATTAACATTACCTACCTACGCGATCATGAAAGCTGGGTGGTAAGGGACAGCACTTTGCTGATGTATTTCTGAATCTTAGGGATCAGACAGACAGATCCGGGTAATCTTGTAGCTTTAAAAAGCTAGCTTTCCATCCTGCTATTCTGCCAGAATTTACCACTCTTGTAGCAGAAGTAAAAAAAGGCAATGCACTGTAGTTTCCTCTTCTGTAAGTGTACAAGGAGGGCAGGGCTCAGATCCGTCCTGCAGATGCTCCAGTTCTCAGCCCGGTATCTTAGCAAAATGCAGGGGACTTCGAACCAGTTTCAGAGGCACAGGCTCCTGCTTCCAACTGCTACCTCTTTTCCAAGCAGAGTAGCCTCTGATTTAAAACTAAATCAACAGCAACAAAAAAAACCCCAAACCCCCCAAATCTTATCAATCAAAAAACCACCCCAAAAAGCCAAAACCATCAAAAAAAACCCCAAACCCCACACAACAACCCCCCCCTCAAATAACAAGCAAAGAAAACTGAGAAATTAATTTCCTAGGCTTTTACTGTGAGATGCAAGTGGGGTATTTCAGAGTGATGATTTTTAGTCTAAGATACCATATTAATTAAGACTCCCAGAAGATCTTTGAAGGACACTCTTTAGGAAAGTCCCTAGAACTATTAATGTGAGCACTGAATAGGGCTGTTTATGGGTGCTATTACCTGTAAGTACATGAACTGAAGCTAATGCTCTTCAGAGGAGAAAGTACAGCTATTAACAATTCAAAGATTTCCTCATAATACCTTTTGTACACATTGATCTATTTCCTGCTATTAAAAACCAACCAAACAAAAAACCACAAAGAAGGCAAAAATATTTACTAGATGATATTGTCCTGTGAAGATGGACTTGAAGCCCAAACGAGTTAGCTGTCAAGGGCAATAAAACTCTAAGCACTAATCCCTGAGGAATGGTCCAGGCAGCAGAGAATCCAAAAGATGAAAAGATTCTGAGCAGGGAATTCTTTGCAGGGAATTTCTGGAGAAAACAATGGTTTATGTCCTAGTTTCTCCTAGTTTTTCCCTTACAGCAGCCCACTGTACGTAAAGCAAGCAGATTTGGTCTGACAAGCATATGAAACTTGCACTTTCAGTGAATGTAATATTAAGATTTGTACTGTAGCTGGTGCATGAGAAAGTTAGACTGCTGTAACCTCATAGAGAAAAGGCTTAGGCTCTTTGTCATGAAGTCATATTGCTAAAGCAAAATTTTTGCGTTGTCCTAAACCTGTAATCTCAACTCTCTCAAATGGATTGAGAGGATCTGCCAAGTCCTTATCTAATTTCATCTCTGTTCAGCTATCGATGAAAGTGAACCGTCAAGGCAGATGAAACCTGAGCCCCTTCAGCCATACCACTGTGCATGGGTCTTGCAGTGATGCCTACCAACTTTCCTTCACCACAGCATTACCTTGAGCTGCCCAGCTGCTCTGGCCGGCAAGAAGATACACAAGCAAACATGCATAAGCTCTCTCTGTAACAGCTCCTACTAAAGAGGTGAAACCTGTGTTTTCCTTCCACTTGAGACACAGCCTGAAAACGAGCTTTTTTTCTGTTTGCTTTTCATTACACTTTGCAGGAAGGTAATCTAGGCACTGGGAACAGACCCTTCTCTTGTCTTCCAAAAGAATAACCTTACTGCAGGGGCCTCTCCAGTCTACATGTTTAGGAATCCAGTACACAACAATCTTGCAGAAATCAGCTGCCAGATTTATTATTCTACCTGAAAACCCCAAACAAACAAAATAAACAAAAAAAAATCCCAACCCCAAACAAACAAAAAAATGGAATAAAAATAGACTTTAAATAAACCTCTTAGGTACATTTTAAAAAGGGTTAATCAGTTCAGTGAAAAGACTATCTTCTGATGAGAAATTAAGTAATGTTGCTTTGACTGCATGTTTTGTTTAGTGAGTCACTACCATATACAGATATATAAATATATTTCTTCTTAAATATTATATATTTGATGAATTTTTTATCTTTTTTTCTCTTTTTTTGTCCAACCCCTTTCCCAAATACCCACATCCTGTCACAAGCAAGAGGCGCTCCGTGCTGACATTAAAGAAGCAAAACCAAACCAAGTACTTTTCATCAAAGCATGTTTCATTTGAACCTTAATTCAATGGAAACCACAACTTTTTTTTAAACAATATTACCCAACCTTTTCCCCTTCCTTTTCGCTAGTTCTGCCATTTTAGATTTCTTCTTATTATGGGTTGATCACCAAGTATTTAAGTGCCATTGAGACTTATGGTGACAGAATTAGGTGACATATTAAGGCATATATACACTCTCATAAAATATGTTGTCTTACGGATCTGAGTAAATTAAATACCTGCCCAAATGTTTTTTAAGCACCTGTGGTTTATAGTGACCACTGCTTCTTTACTTTTGATTAACTGCATATTAAAATATTCAGAACTTAGGTAGTCAACTGATAAAGAATGATTAACCCACCACGAAGGATTAGTCTTTTAAATCCATCCATTATGATGAAAACTATTCTTGTTGTTTTATGGTTATGTATTAATTTTTCACTCACTTCTTGGGAATATAGGAAAATTAGGTACTTCATATAACACCTATTTAAATTTCACTGGGCAAAAAAAGAAATCCAGATCTTAACCCCTCTCCCTTCCTTCAAACTACAAATTATTGTATTTCAAAAAAGGTGCTCATAAATATTTAAAACTTTTGGGGTTTTGTCAAGGCTTTTTTTCTTTGTTTGTTTTACATACAGAATAGCAGGTGTGGCTTGTGTCCAAGATCACCCCTTGCAAAAAATAAAACAATTAGAAAAAATAACAAAACAACAAAAACCCCCTGAAAATTTAAATTGTCTTCCGAGTATATCTGATCACATTTACATTTAGTGTCCAAAACAAATTGATTGGTAACACCAGTGCCAGCACTACAACGTCATACAGCAACTTCATGGTATTCTGACAGTTCATCTCCATTCCACCAAAAATTACAAAAGGTTCTGCAGAGCTTTCCTTAGCAAGCTGAAGCTTACTAGTCATTTGTGGATGCGCATAAAAGCTGCTTATAGCACAGCTATGGCGTACGCTATTTTCTAAGCAATAAATGGTTCAAGTCATCTATTTTGTCCTGAAATGCTACCTGTAGTTACAGCATTGCTTATAAATGGTCATAGTAAATTCAGCATCAAAGAGAATATTACAGAAAAAGACAGCAGCAGAAGCATTAGCATTATCTAGTATTTATATATGTTATCAACATAACACAGCAGTAAAAGGTTTAAATGCATATTAATGGGTACCGTGTCTAAAAATTACTAAAGTACCTATTTAGTGTATTGGATATTTTTCTCAAGGAGTGCTTGCTGTGTCTAAACAGCATAATTAGATATGTGACTTAGTACAGTTAATTCCTATTGATTAAATAACTTATTTATGTACCAAAGGAAATGGAAGGATACAAAATGTTTTCTCTCTCCTGATCATGATCCTGTATTTAATGCTGACATGATCATCAGAAAGCCTACCACGTGTAATTACTACCCTCAAATGGATCTTGAAAAATCTGAGCCATAGCATGAACCATATATGTATAGCAATGTGGTACCAGTTACAGCATGCAGCTTGCAGTCTGAAGTCAGGGATTTTGCTGCTTGGCTACTGTAATTATGGACAGTCTGTCACTACACAGGATTCTATTTTGAGGTCATACAAAAAACCAAACCAAACCAAAAAAACCAAACAAACAGAAAAAAAACCCTTTCGAGATATCTGGTTGTTCTCAGAGGCAAGGTACAAGATCTGCCACTGCAAGCTTCTAAATTAAATGCTGTAGTATATGCTTTGCTTCTCTTTTATCACTGCAGAAAGACAATTAAGAATGGCAAGAACCAAATGCCCTAGGCATGCTGTGCTGATATCATCTTCAAGTGGTTATTTTGCACAATGAGAATTAACTGTACTACGGATACCCAGAGAAAATGTACAATATCTTATGCTGATATGAAACAAAACAGACATGATATAGTTTTTGTACTTAAAACCTGTATGTTCCCTTCCCAAACTTAAGTAAAAAGCAAACCCGCCCTTTTCCTCCTTTTACACAGAATAACATTTAAGTTCCAACCCACCCCTTTCCAATAAAGTGCGCTGTCCATGGCAGACCATAGGAGTAATGCAACAGGAAAAGCCCCCTTTAGTGTACTATTTAAAAAACAAACTGAAGTCGATTCAGCTTTCCTCTGGGTCTTGTGAAAGAGGAGAAGCTTAAGGGAGAGGGGAAAATACCCCCTTCACTGTCACTGTTGTTAATAGACATAGCCTTCATTGTAGGGGTGGGTGTTGCAGCAGCCACCGTCCTGCACGTAGACCATGCTCTCATCAAAGTGGGACAGAGGCACAGTGTCCTCCTCATTGATGTGGCGCTCCATGTCAGTTTTCAGTAAGGGGCGCTGGTTGTCCGGAAAAGCCATGGAGAAAAGCGCTTCAGGGTCACAAACAAACTTGTAGACGTATCTTTCTCCAGCCACCTTAAGACAACAGAAGGAAAAAAAGGTGCAGTGTAAGCCTCATGTTTGCAACTCCAAGTTCAACAGTCGTGAAGAACTCATTTTTGTTACACAATTAATAATGTGACAGCAGAACTGGTAAGACAACGACCTAGAGGGACCTGCCAAAGCAGACTGTGCAGAATGACCTTGATTTTGCCACATGTGACATCCTGTTGGAAGATGGATCATGTATTCTACATCTGAACATTGGTTTGCCATGGCTTCCTATGCTTAACCGCAAATGGAACTGTTCTTACTGGAAAACGTAAACAAATCGTCACTACAGTGGCAAAATAAAATTACATACTTGGTGTGTGAAGTGGAAAAAAGAATCACATTGTCTGATAGAGATCTGGATTTCACTTTACACAGATTGATTCATACTTACGTACAAAAGCACTCTAGTTATGGTGCATGCTGATTGTACAGGGACAGCGTAAGCAAATACGTAGGCCAATATGTACTTAGCAATTGCTCATGCAAAGCTGGAACATTTAGATTTGCTTATGGAGGGGCAATTTGTCCAGAGATCCTCAAGTTTTCCCTTAATCAGAAAACAGCACCACATGTCAGAATTGCTGTCTTATTAAAAAAAATCCAGACAACAAACAAAAGTCAATGTAGTGTCCTCTCACACACCTTATTTAAAAAACTGCACTTAAAAATATGAACCACGTTGTATGCTCACAATTTATTAAAATTATTTTAAAATGAAGATCAATTGTCTTGCTTCTTGCAACTCCAGTTACCACGGCACTGAAGTGAGTGAATGAAGATGGCAAAAATGTTGCAAACTTAACAACTCTATTCTTATGGGTGCAAAATTGAATGAAGTACTTCCTTAAAATTTCAGCTTGTTTGTTCTAAAAATAGAATTTTATAGAGGCTACATCTGCAGTAGAAGTTTTTATGTCAAATTAATACCAGCAAGTTTGACAGGCTGCATTCAGAAATCAAGCTTTTGCATAACTTGCTATCATTGCTTAATTTAACACAAAGGAGGGAAAACGCATATACAAACTTTGCAGTACAGAAACCTGCTATGAATCTACAACCTTCATTAGTTTTTAACATACATAAACTGGCCATATAGTGATCCTAGGGACAAGCCTCAAACATTGCTATGTCAGAAAAATAAGCACACAAGGTAGCTTTCAGTATGTGTGCTAAATATATTTTTGTAGGTAATAAAGTAGTAGCTTCCAATGTAGCAAGCTACCTGTCAGAAGTACTTGTAAACTTTCCATATCAAATGGATGTGTGTGTTGAGGCAGCATTATCAGCCTTCTGGTATTTCCAACCCCACCTTTTCAACTTGCTTTATTCTGCTCCTTTTTTTCGCCTCTCTGCTGCCTTTGAACTGCACTAGCAGCACACTTGCCTATGCAGCTGAGCTGTAACCTGCCATAAGGAGCTCCTCTGCTTGAAGCACCAACCTACAAAACCAAGCATTTCTGCTTCTCCCCAAGCAGATCCAGTTTCCAGTCCACTTTACAAAGACTCAAGCTACAGTTACGTGACACACAAAAATGAATGAGGTGCTGGGCTACTGAAGAACTGTAAGCCACTACCAGCCCAGATTGTTGTCCAAGTTGAATCCTGGAGAGTGAAAAAGGAGTGCACTGCAACAATCCCATAATCTAAGCAAGAGATCTTGTAAGAGCTCACAAAACCTTCTGGAAAAGCTGCCCATTAACCTGAGCTGGCAGGTCTGTTGCCATTCATGGAATTGGCAAGTGGTAGGTTTAAACATGTTAATCCTCACAGGTCACAAAACTAATGTGAAAAGACATGGAATAAGTATCACAGCACAAGCTGTTCAGTACAATCTTTGATCACACCTGCCAGTTTTGTAGATAAAGCAGACAGGTATCTCCTATTGATTTCTCAGTCAATCTACAAAGTACAACATAGCAACATTTAAAAATATACATGTAAATCAGCAAGCCCAAATAGAAGAATGAATTGAACACTGTCAGCAAGACCAGCCTGTAATATAAAAATTACTGTTAAATATTTTTCCTAATTCAGTCTATTCAAAATACTAAATCTCAATTTAAAACAGTATTATTACAACACTATTGGTAAAATTATTAAAATATTTGCTATGTTAATAGGTATAATTTTTCTCCCCTATCTTGCTCTTACCAAGCACTGGGCAGCTAATTTAGATCTGCAAAAAATTAATCAAACTGTACTCTACTATATGCCTTTCCCAGCTGCCAGGAAGCTCTTTTGGATATTTTTGAATGTTACTGCTTTCCCTATACTCATGACATGCATTGTGGGAACTAAAATCACATACACTTTTTACACAGGGGAAAAAACCAAACCTTAATGCATATGCTGGACGTAGTAGGTCAAAAAGTATTTGCTTAAATAGATGAAAAAGCTACCTAACCCATGCAGTTAAAAGTACTCCTTCTAAACTGACTTATGGCTTAACACACAAGACTGTGGTGAAATGTAATACATAAGTAGTTACTCACCTTTTGCATGATTCCCTTTTCATAATAATAGCGAAGCGATCGGCTAAGTTTATCGTAGTTCATAGCTGGCCTATTTTTCTGAATCCCCCAGCGACGTGCCACCTGCCACAAAAATGGATTAGCACTGATTTGTTAAATGCATTCAACAAGCAGATCTTATCATCAGATACTTTATTTGGGGATGCGGGAGGGGGAACCCTGCAGGTGCAACAAATAAAGAGAAAAGGTTGCCATGACCTGAATTTCCCATTCCTACAACGATTTTTAAGCAGACACACATCACCATTAAACCTGAAACAGGCTTACTTATTTGCAAAAGTGATGGAGGGTTAGGGAATTTTTCTTTGCTTTTTAATAAGGAAAAAACAAGGAAAAAATAAAGCCATACAAAGATAGAAAAAAAAAATTAGCAAGTTTCAGCAGAAAATTTTCACTGAAGATGAAAACTACCTTTAGTTTGATACATGGATAATTGTACTATTCCTGTCTTTTTCTTGCTTAGAAAACTAAGTTATAGTAAATACACATGTATATACATGAACACTTAGTTCATGAACTAATACAGACTGTACTTGGAATGACAGTAAAGTTAGGAGATTAGGAGATACAAGTCAAAAGCCAACTCCCAGTCTTAAACACTACTTTAGCAAAAAAAAAAGAATTATCTGAGCAGGCAGACCAATTGTTTTTAAGGAACTACATGGTGGCATTAAAAACAGAACAGCAATTTCATAGTTGCAGTTGTATAAGTTCCCTTAAAAATAACAATAAAAAGTGAATTGCAAGCAACTCATGAAACCATTCCACAGAGAACAACACGCCTTGTGCTCTAACTTACGACTTCTACTTGCCTTTCTGCTTCCCATTTTATTGCTAAAGATAGTTCTGGAGAAAGAGAGTCTTGTTTAAAGAGCTTAATTTCTTATTCCCCACCTGAAATTACAACTGGCTGTTGGCCATATTTAAATTACTGTCTGTAAAATGACTATCATGTCACCAGAAGGAAAAATCAGTCAGAACAGATGAAATCTTTAAAGGACATTTTATAAAATGTTTGAGAGGTGCATATGCAGACAGCTCTGGAAAAATGACAGAGTAGCCAAAAGGCTTCTCTGCAGACAGCTCTATGAAACTTTCCCACAGGTGTCTGGAGCTTTTCGAGGCAAGCCATAAAGGCAACACGCAGCACTGAGATTTGAAGGGGACTAAACAACAGCAAAATTCATGATTTCGATCTCCACCTGGACAATAATTTCTGAAACTCCACTGAAATCATTCTTTCCTTCCAGTGGTGCAGCCTTTCAGGCTTATGTAAATTATCAAGGCTCTGCTAACTTCAGCTATGTTTCAGCTGTATCGAAACACACCTCCAATCATGTCAATTTATTCCAGCTGCAGACTTGACCTAAATGCATAACCTTGATTCACCTATTCATCTTTGTAACACATGCCCACGTCACTGTCTATTCCTTCCAAGATTTTTTTCTGCATTAATCAGAGTCCTGAACATCTCCAAAATAACAGGCTTGTAAAATAAATAAATACACAGCAAAGATAACTACAACAAAGTAAGGGTTAAGAATATGCTATACTGTGTGGTATTTTGACACTCCTGAACAAGCAATCTAGGTCCTGAAGTAGTCTTGATAAGCAACTCTTCCTGTCCCTGAACTGCACAGCATTTACTTAGTCTTGCTCTCTGGAAGGGATTCAGGCTTCTACCCTTCC
>JAOXXN010000395.1:27317115-27330231 GCA_026770055.1 Myrmophylax atrothorax
AATATCTTCTATTATAACTGCACTTTTCTTTAAAAAGGGAGAAAAATGAGATTTTTTTTTCTTAAGTCAGCAGTTTTGGACTTCACTAGACAACATGATGATCTATTACAGAAGGGAAGCATGAGTGCAAAATGCCCCAAAGAACATGAATATCAAAGACCAGGGGAGAGAAAGCAGAAATCATTTAAAGAGCCTACAAAGCTTGTGCAGGGCAAGTGTTACGGGCATAGACTATACTAAGGTGTACACAAATCTCTCCAAGTACTCACATGAGGGCTGACATACAGGTTCAGTACTCTCTTTACAAGCTACTTTAAAACAAAAGATTTTTGTCATCTGAAAAATCTTACTACTGCTCTCTGCACATAACCTATTCAGCTTCTGGAGATTTCAGTCTCCTGACAGCTTCACTGACTTTGGTGTATATACAGGAACACATTTTTCCACCATCCTGTAATCAAAACTGCTGCCTGGCTTCACTAGGGGCTTGCGTGGTTAGACCACAGTCCACAGCCAGAGAGAAGATGGTGACTATGGCAGCTGAAGTGTTTCTTTGCTGCCAGAAGGACTTCTAGAGAACCTTGGGTGGTATTTAAAGCTATCCCAGCAGAGCACAGAACAGCAGTATTAACCTTAGCAACCTCCTTCAGAAGGGATCTGCTCAAATCCCTGGAGATAAACACCCCTTATTAGAGCAGAAGTATGCAAATCACACTCCCAACATTTTCTCTTCATGTCTTTCTTAATTTGAGAAAGTTTAAGGGGTAAGTTGAGTTTATGAACACATATATATGTATCTTTACACACCACTGGAATTTTAAATGTTCAAGAGCAATCATACAACAGAACAGACAAAAACAGGTTTATGCAATATGGGTTAGGATAAATTGTGTCCAAAAACAAGAGTTTGGACTTAGAAAACAGTCCTTTATCACTTGCTATAAACAAGATACATTTAAAAAAAAAAAAGAAAAAAGAGAAAGTAACCTGTATCTTTCTCTGGAAGCTTCACACTGTCACACAGAAAAACGAACACTTAATAATTCTTGAGCTTCCTGTACTTTGAATCTGAACCAACTTTGGTTCATACAAGCAACAGCAGACTTTTCAGAAGTCACTAAGCATATATGTTGCAAAACTGAGCTAAGAAAAATAAGTGTTTGGGGATTTCTAACATATCAAAACAAAACAGGGTGACTTAAGGACAGTTTAAGCTTTAATTCTAGTCTCTAGATCTTGTGGCTTTTATTCAGACTAATGTTATTTAAGCACAGTTTATGTTGGCATTTTAGTTTGTTTGAAATGCTACATTACATAAGGGTTTGGAAAAATGGCCCACCCTTCCAAACAATATTCTGAAGCAGGAACCCTGTAACATGGCCACTTATCTCTTAGATAGGTGAACTGCTTAGCAAGAGGCCAGATACTTATAGCCAGGAAAATGCTTGTGAGTGACTTCATCACCTAGTAGGGTTTCCTAGCCTCAAGTGAATCAGAGAACCATAGAACAGGGCAGGTTGGAAGGGACATTGAAAGAACATCTGGTCAAACCTTTTGTGGGAAAGGGAGCCCAGATGAAATTAGCCAGCAACTATAGTCATCCTCACAAGAGAGAAGCAGCAGGTCACTAAAATTCTGTCACTACCAATATGAACTCCTACAGTAGTGCACCAAGCCAGGTCCCAGCCTTTCATAGAACACACGTATTTCTGACACTGGGAACCTTGCTATTTTTCACCTTGGTCCCTCAGCCTAAAAGGGAATAGTTGTGAGCAGGAAGCCAGTACTACCCTCTATAAGAGATTTATATAAGGAATCCTTCTGAACGGGTCCCTCACACGTTTCATGTTTTACCTGTGGTCCATAGGAAAGCTGTTGTCTTGAATGGACTGGGATGGAGGGAGATGGGTAGGGAAAACTCGGTCAGGTTTAGGAGTCTGAGCTGAGTTTGGAGAGGCATGGTGCAGTGGTGACACAGGAGTGCTGGATGGCGTTGGTGGGTTGGAGGGCCTCATTCCCACTTGTGGTTTCTGATCATAGGCACTATTAGTAAGGCAAGGGAAAAGCTAGTCAGGTTATTTCTTCTGAAGAAAGAAAAAAAATCCAACATAGCATCTATATCCAGAAAATATCACCCCAAGTGTCACATTTATAACCTTTTTATTATAGTTAACTTATTAACCAGTTTGGGGCAGAGGAGTTCTCTACACTGAGAAGAGCACAGAACAAATCATGCTAGAGGCAAGTGTTTCGACACAGCATTTTCTTCTCTGGGGCATAGAAATGTATTTTTAAAGGACACAGTCTTACAATGACATTCTAACAGGAGGTATACAAAATACATAAAAGTAGAAGCACCTGGACTAGAGCACAAAGAGCTGGCACTGCCTGTCAAGACTCCTTTTTTTTAAAGCTTGCACAAACCACAAAATGAGACAGTAAAACAATACAGCTAGAGGGAAGGGATCTGACCTAGAAAAACAATGGTATGTTGGTTTAGCTACCCACACTAGGATGTCAGCAGCCTCTACCGACAGGGTTTTTTTACTCCTCTCTCTCAACAATAAAGTGCTGGTCCTACAAATACATAGATCCTATTTTCAAAGGTGTCTCAAATCAGGAAAGGACTTGAGAACACTTTGATCACCCCTTTTTCTAAACAGGAAAAATGCAGACACTAGGCATACAGCAAGCACAAGCTTGCATCCTTCCTATGTCAGGTTCCCTAGCACCCATCAAATCCATCCAGGGATTACTTTGAATTTGAAAGTAATTACTACTTTATGATTACTACTTTATGAAATGTACCAGTCGTCTTCTTTTTTTTTCCTCTTCATGTCCAAAATGTTAAACACTTTAAGTGCTAACAGTTTTGGTAATACATTAATGAGAATAAAAACTCACAGGATAGATGAAAGTTTCTAAAATAGACTGAAATGTCAATAAGAAATCTTTCGCTGCTGACACTAAAGGAAGGAGTGACATGTAAATGCAACCAAAAGAAAGTCAATAAAGTCCACTACCCATAAATAAAAAAAGCTTTTATTATCTATGCCTATAAAAGAAGGCAATTTGCTTTTGAATAAATACCAAATATGCAGAGCCTAATGAAACACTGTTCCAAATTGTAAACACTCACAAATATACATATACAACATCTGCAAAACTTATCTAATACCTAATGTGTTGCTCAGACCTGCCAATCTCTTGCTGGTTACACAGATCTCTCCTAATGTGTGCAATGCATTTTCAAAGTACTTGCACAAAACAACACACTTCTTCCTTCTATTTCATGCTTGCACCCTGGGTTTTTAAGCTCTGGCTATCTCTCGTGAAGGACAAATGGAGAATATGCATTTTGATGAAAAACACTACTTTAAAATGATTATGTGTTTGATACAACTGTAAACAAATCCATCAGTGTTCATCAGCTAAATGCATTATCTCAGTCTGTTATCTGCTGAAGAGGTAACTTTTGTAAGATCTCTATTATGGTTTTATTTCTCTTTAGTCATTCCTCATTTAAAACAGCAGTTCTCACTGCAAACATGTTCCTGATTGCTTTACCTGACATTGTACAGGCACTTTTCCCCATAACTGAACTTGAATGGCTGCTCTTGACTGCAAGCAGAGCCAAGTTCCGAACATGGGCTATGGGGTTCCTTCTTGATTTTCACAGAGAGACCATGAAAAGCCACTGGAAAGAGAAAAAAAGTGTAATTAAAACCCAAGTACAATATTAACAATTAGCTTTCTCAAGTAAGCTAGACACTGCTAATTAAACACATGATTAATTACACCATTGTAATGCTAAAAACAGTATAGGAAATTAACATTTCAAATATTTCTTTGGGTGTCAACTGAAAAATAGACACCAGAGATCCTCTGCATTGGCTATTTGTTTAATAGAATGATGGCCAGCATCCCATCTCATTAGCAGGAAAATAACAGCCCACTTATATTTGGCTTAACTACTGTAAATGTTGTCAGAGGCAAAATACTTTCCAGGCACCAAATGTTTCTAAGTAATATCAGTGAGGTAGCTTTTAGCTGTAAATGCAATAGTAGTTCACTTTGTTCAAAGAGTGCCACACGAACGACTACAAAATAAATTCTCATAATCAGCCTGAAGTACATGATCAGTCATTTTTTTTGTCCCACAGAATGCTTGAAAATTTGCAGTGAAACTCCTGAAAGTAGACAATTACATGTGCTTTTAATTATAAGTAACATCAGAGATTCAGAAGAAATGGCTTCAGTAATTTTTCTTAAAAATACACAAGGTAAAATCCTGGCTTTACCAAAGTAAACAGTAAATGTGATATAGACACAAACTGGAAAAAAAAAATCATACTTTTAAAAGGTAAAAAACACCCAGAGGAGGTGTGACAGAAATGCCGCATTAATTAGAAGCACTAGTTGGTCTGTATCAAGAAAAAGGCCAAAGGTAAAGAGAAGGTTAACCAGCAAATTAGTTTAAGTCAGAAAACTTTCTTTATCTCATATCCAACCTTAACCAAAATTAAAGCGGAAAAAAATTCAAAGTTCATCTGACACTGACAAACCTAAGTGGCTAGGAGGACAAAGGCCTAAAAGACAAGTATGTAACAGCTTGAAAACACACCTGTCAAGTTTTAAATGAAATGAGGTTGTAAATACATTTTTGAACTCTCAGATGCCTAGAATTCAGAGATCAATTTTATCACTGATTTTTGGTGTTGTCACCAAAACACCATAGTTTGAACATCACATTCTAACCTGACACAGACATTTTGTCTCCGTGAAAATCCACATCCACGCAGCATTTCCGGTTAGAAAATTTCAGCACAAAATCATGCCATTATTATATATCATCAAGTAGCATCTTGCCCCTTCTCTTGCGGCTGAACGTAGTAAAGACAATTTGTTACAGACTACGTATTTCCTGATACCAATGCACCTGCACACACATGCCTGTGTCTGGCGGGGGGATGAATGAAACATTGTGTGAGAAGTGAGGATCAGAACCAATAAACTCTGGCACCTGTAAGATCTGGATTCCAGACTTGTGCCATGGGTTTTCTCGTGGTTGGACAATGTTCACAGAACTCTTTCACAAATAGATCCTCCTGTACGGCATTACATGGCAGCTTCTACTACTGCCTTTGAGCTGAGGCATCTGCAACATAACACTATGTTATTTTGACACATATTTTCACAAAAACTCTCAAGAATTATCTCTAAAGCTGCTATTCACCTACTATATTCAGTGGATAGTACTGAGTTACGTGGAAAGATTAGAAAGGAGAAGCAGACAGTGAAACAGCTACACAAATGCATACACACAGCACAGTAATTTAAGAAAGAGAGATGAGAAGGGGGGAACATAGCAACACAAACAGTATTCTTCCTGAATAACACTGTCTGAACTTGCACTAAAATAAAAAGAGTACAAGGACTTCTTGAAAAAAGGTTCTGAAATTAAATACTATGGCAAAATCCAGCCCAATCGGCTTTCCGCTGTAATCACAAAGCAGGCTGACATCCAGTAGTTTGTTTCAGGATGTTGCTAGTGAACTTTTACTGCTGACTCTCCTTTGCACATCTTGGTCAAATAACACATGCCACACATTTAATGCATATGATGGGCCCCACAACTCTGGGACAGTGGCAATGACACAAAGGTAGGCAATCTCTTTCACTAGAATCAGAGAATTAAAACGCAACTGCAACAAGACTACTTTTTAAGGCCAGTATCGCATACTTGCACAAAGGCTACATGCTGCTATTTTCTTTTTTTTTTATTTTTATTTTGCTACTTCCTCAGAGTTAATCTGTTATGAAAAATTACTTCCCTTATTTATTTTTAAATAACGGGAGTATAGAGACTCCCACACCACAGCCCTGTGTGGAGAACTGGCTGGATATTTCATCAGAGCGCTGAGAGCCTGAACGTCTGCTAACAGGCAGTTTTCCAGCTCACTGGCACAGGCACAAGTGAAAGCAGCACATTCATTTTGTGCAATTTGCTTTACCTTCCCACATGGAGTTGGTGCATGTAAAAGGCTGTTAAGTACTAAATTATTCCTTATCAAATCACTATCATCTGGAGTCATGATCAACACTAATTAAATTACTTTCACTGAACACGGCTCCAGCCTGCTGCCTCCACTGCGAGGTACATTTTATTTTGCTTACTGTACGGTCCTAGCAAGGTACAGGGCACAGTGCTAGAAGGCATCTGTGCTGTAGTTTTAATTAAAGTCAACCTCACCTTCCTCCCAGCTTTATAAGCGAGGGTAAAGTGTATCAAATCAAGTAGGTTAACACCTTCATTTCATTTAGGGAAAGCATTACAGTCCAAAGTAATTTTATATTAGATCTTTATCTTAACTATGGCCAGAAAGATAATGTAGCTGTAAAATTTAAAGCCTTCCTCAGGCAGTCCCCTGACACAGTCACCATCCTAAGCTTTATCTGTAACTCCTTAAGTGTACACTCTTAGAGGCAAAAAGGAAAAAAGCCTGATAAAAATACTTACTCCATTTTCAGGGTCTTTCTTGAAGGCTACTTAACCTTTCAAACAATATCTTAAGTGTGGTTGAAGATGACAAACTTATTCCAACAATAAAATTTCAAACATTCAAAGCAGTTCACCTATAATCACTGAAACCCTCCACCCGTGACTGTTCATTCTAGTGTGACACTCATTTTATAGTACATCTATTAAAGCAGATTTTAAACATACACCGTTTTGCTAAACTGGATTTTGTATTATGTTTTCAATCTGCTTTCTTTAGAGGAGAGCAGTGTTGCTTAGCTATACAGTCTAATTTTAGTGCAGCATACCAAGCTACCAACACATTCAAATTAACAAAATGACATTTTAAACAACCAGCTCCTCACCACTTCTTTATTCCTGATGGCAAATTCATTTTACTTAACCCCAGAATGCAGCCTCAACCCTATAAAAGTAATGGATATTCTGCCTTAATAATGATCTTATTAAGAAGTAACCAAGGGCCAAGATTTCTTCCTCAGTGACTACTTACAGATAACTACTTCCAAACTTGAAAGGCAAACAATCTTACAACGTGTATTGAGATGAATACCTTCAACACCTCATCTCAGCTACTGGGGAAAGTTAGGCTTATCACTATCAGAAAGGACTCAACCCACAGAACCTGTCCAGAGCTTCTCAGAAGCCAAAACACAGATATAAGGCAAGCAAAAGGACTGCTACCATCTGTAGCAAGTTGATGAAGGTGTAACACATTACTGGACGCATGTTGTCTGTGCATAAATATATCTATCTATATCTGCAGAGTAAAAGGTCTTGCATATTATACAGAATGTGCTGTTGTAAAGACCTAGATCATGAAGTAAACTTACACAGAATGTGAAAAAACACAGGGTGCAACCTGCTACCCACCGTTCCTTTAGCAGTGCTAAAGTTCCTTTGCTATCTGTCAACAGCCTAATCCCCAAACATTTTGCTCATAATAACACCCAGTTTAAGACTCAAATGAAGAATAATTTTACTAAGAACTCTGAAATTAAAGGAGGAATCTGTTTGTCTCAGAGGAGTCTGATATGTGTACTTTCTAGCCTGAGAAACAGCAAATGTACCACTTCTGTACAGATAGAACTGAGTATTTCACATGAAACTGCAAGCCATTTCTCCTTTCAAAAGTTCTAACTTTCGAACTTCGGATTCCTGCCCAGAACACAAAATAAAATCTGATTTTATTTTCTGAAGAATGAATTTAAACATATTTTTAAAAGCCATGAAGTATTACTGATAATTCAATGACATTGGCTAATGGTAGGCAATGTTGACTTGACTGACCGAAGCGCCAAATATGTCCTATTATCAATACTTACAGGTCAACAGCATTTACTATATGGTATAAAATCAATTGACAGCAGTTGATTTTATACCACACCTTGCTCATGCTACTGAACTCTGATATCTCCTAAGTAATATTACATTCACATGTATGAGGTTGAGGACTTGGGGTACCTGCAGAGAAAAGTAAGTAACTGGGAAGTCACAGTAAGTCCTAGCCTAAACATGCTGTTTCTGAAATGCTTTTCACATTTATTCTCAAATCACCCTCTAAACCCAATTTTGTAAATAAACTCACTCATTTTTATCATCGACTGGCATATTACTAGATAATTGAAGTTTTGAGACATTTTTTGAACACATTTGAATATAGGCAATTTGATTTTCTCAACAGCAAGATGAAAAGACAGGAGATATAAAAATACTTAAGCAAATACCACTATAGCTCCAGGTGCTAGACTGATTGAGGTGACCCAAGATAGTACTTGGTAAAATTTCAAAAGCAGGAAAAGAAGGCCCCTGCACCGGTAAAACCAACACTGTCACACTTTAAATCTCTCTCTCAATACACACAGAAATGCAGCAGGCACTTCAGATACATCAGTTTCTCCAAGATTCTTTTCCAGTACATTTACCTCCGCCAAGCCCTCCCCTTCCCCCAATGCACAAAAATCCATTACTAAAGGGTCTAATCTCAGCTATCAGCACAGAGTGCCTTTTATGGAGCCATTAAACCATTTCTCTTGTTTACAGTGCCTGAAGAAAGATGTGAATTATGTCTGTGACAAAACAGGCGATAACATTTCTAAACTGCTATCAAAATGCAAACTGAAACACACTTAAGGACAGGGACCCTAATTCGTGTTTTTGCAATTTTCCTCACTCACTTTAACTTAACAGCACTCACCTGATGATTCAAACAAATTATTTACGCTGTAAGTACAACAGGTAGGCATTAATAAGGAAAAAAAATCTACTTTCAAATGAACAGTTTATTGAATGGTTCATCAAGGAGTGTAAAATGCTAGTTACCTCTTTGGTGATAGTAATGACCCAGGAGCTCTTGTCAGCAGACACTTTTAAAAAACCGAAATGCAACATTGTGGGTTCATATGAGGACTTAAATGCTCTATTTTTGCAACAGTTACTTAACATTTGAACCATACGTTCAGTATGGGTATTTGTGTACTGATGCAATGAGCTATGAAACTAAATACTTTCTAGATAACCTTCTAGGTGGAAATGCCAGGCTTTACATCTATTTTTGAAGACGTTTCAAAAATGTGCATCTAACATATGAAACAATAGCCATCTGTATTTATCGATTATTTATTTCTAGATCATTATTATTTGAGCTTTAGACCTTTGTAGGCAGCTGCACTATGAATTTCAACAACCATTTAATAGGCATCTGATTGAAGACATCAGAATGCCAAAGCAGGCTGCTCTTTCCATTTAATTCCATTATATATTACAATGAAAATTTTACTAGTAACTTTGGGATGCTCAGAAGAAATTAGCAGAAGCAAGTACTCGACACAGCTGACCATTTGTTCATACTCTGGAGGTTATTGCAGCTGAATGTGGCATACAGCCTAGTGTATTAACAAAACCTGAAATACAAACATCAAGTTGGAGATGAAGAGAAGGTTAACAGATGAAGAGAGATAGTAGGATGGAAAGACAGTAAAGCCGGTAACCAAGTCTTTTCAGCTAAACTGTTCCCTACACATACAGATGGACTACAACAGATAAAGACAGAAGTATGGATGCTGCAGGCATAGTGCAAGCATGAATGGCTGAGGCAAGATCTGCAATTCTTTTCACCCTAGACAATCTCTTGCCTGGACAACTGCAAAAAACCTTTTGTTTCTGACCACTGCAACAGCTGCAAAAATGAGCAAGACGTGAAGACTGTGAAGTGATTTAGAAGTGGCTGAACAGATTACATCTACACAGACTTCACCAAGTTTGTCAACCATTTGATCTATCAAAGTCAACTCTATCAGATCTTAGCTGATCACCAGTCAACTGGATTTCATTTAGGTCCTGCTCTCTGCCAGGTATCGGAAGAAGCTGGTGACAAATTGGATATCTGACACATAGATATATATCATCAATGTGGTTTCACAGACTATTCTGGCAGTTTATATAAAAACTAACACAGACAAGAAACCTGAGACAAATGAAAGCTGCTAGAAAGGGAACGGGGAGCAGGAAGAGGGGGCATCTTAGCATCCCTGTCAAGTACCTTTGTGAAGAAGTGCATGACCTTTTATATCTCCACTGAAATTCCTTTAAGATGCAGAATTCAACCCTAAGGACAACTGGTCTCCATCTAGACTCACCAAGTGGTGACCATCCACCTAAAACAGTGTGTGTTTGGGTACCTGTGTATGTGCAGACAGAGTCAAATGAAAGTAAGCATACTGAATGTCCAAGCATACCTCTGCAACAACACATTATGTTGGTCAAAATATGTGTAATACTGTAATAAAGTGCAGAAAGCTTTTTCCTCTTCCAGTTATAGATATGTATAACTGGGGAGAAAATGGGGAACCAGCATGCAAAAGAAAGGAAAGGAACAACAAATAAATGTGTGAAAATGCATGTAATAAAAAGCTAGTTCTTTCTAGAAGCCTGACTCTAAATCCAGAGAAGGAAATCTCAGGATAGCCCTTATCACGGAGAATGCTCTGCCACCCCTTGCGTCTCAGTGCTCTTTCCCAGAAAGCAGAACTTCATGACTGGGCAGTACTTGGCAAACCCATTACATATGATTCCATCAATTCAGTCTTTGCCTTGGCTTCAGATCAGATCCTTCCAGCCCCTACCAGCTCAATAGATAGAAACAGCATGGGACCTCATTTTTTGGAAGCTAGTTCTGAACGATAAGCCCAAGCACCAGCTTTCAAAGCCAACTGGCAAGAATAGAATATGTGGGCAAGATGGATCTATTTGAGAACTTTGTTTAACAAAAAGAAAATACCAGCATTGAAGTAATCTGTCACCTTTACTGGAAAATATGCAACTACAAATGCACTTTAATAACAGTTAGAACGCATGCTGCAAAATGAAGCAAATTGCTTATTTTCTCTTCCAGACTAAAGCATACAATACTGTGCATGTCAATTAATGGTCTACTTGAATGCATCACACAAATGCTACATAATAGTATAGTCTTTACAATTCTTAGGGTGTGGGGAGGGATGGAGGGTGGGGCTGAAGAACAAGGCAGCCCAAAATTGTGGGATTTTGTCTTCAAAGTCTACACAGACTACTCTCAGATGACGTGTTATGAGAATAGGAAAAACAAATATTGATTCTGAATATGAATTAGGAAAAAGTAGCAAGCAGGTGAAAATTAACTGCAGCAAAAGCAAAATTTATTATTGTTTACTATCACACAGTTTCAAGATAGAAAATAACAGCACATTTTCCTACAACCATTTTTGCAAAATTTTGGACCTTAAGATCTACAGTAATGCATCCATCATAACAAGCACTGTTTGTCAAAACAACTGTCTCTTGCTTTGGAGCAAGACACATTCTTTTCTTTCCTATTTTTTAAGCATTACAGACTAATAAGTATTAATGAAAATCAATTTTAAATTAATTGAATCACCTGTTCAATCTCTAGATTATGTTAATTCTATATACTCACCATCATTTTTCCCTATCTTTAATATGATCTGGCATTATCATAAAGACTTTGAGAATAGCAGCTGAGGCCAAAAAACCAAGGTTGAAGTAAAAGAGAGAAGGGTTCACTGTACCTATAGCACATCAAAGCTGCATCACTATCCATAAAGCTTGTTTATATGAGGGCATTTGTACATGGGGAAAAGGTGACCATTAAAATCCTCACTATATTCAAAGTTATGTCATTTCCTTAAAGGACAGCTTATTTGACTCTTAAACATGATGCTCCTGCTCCTGTTCAGTAAAGAAATTCTTCTAGATGCTTCTTCATAAAAGAAAATAAACGCTACTCTTTAACTGAAATGTATTTTTCTAAAGCTTATGTGCTAAGACACGAAAAAATTTTGCCAGTATAGCTACTTCAGGGCAGCTAAGCCAAGACCCCCCTGCCATGACAGATGCAGCCTCCCTGAGAGGTGGAGGGGTTCCCAGTCAGTGTGGGAGAGGAAGTACAGTATTAGAGGTTGCACCCATACAGCTTAATAAACCAAACTGGTTCATTGCTATAAATTTCCATTTTTAGTGCAAGATATCACTGATTTGCTTTTCTGTGCAGTTGCAATTTCTGAAATGCTCATTAAAGTTACTGAGGGTACACCTGTAGCTTTCTGACACTGGAAGTGCTGAAGGCACCACTGAGATAATTCAGATATTTGTAGCCACTTGCTTTCTCATTTAAAACGACCATTCCGGTTGAAAATTGAAATCTGTGAGTACATTCAGTATAGAAAAATTAAGAAGTCCACCCAAAAGGGTAAGCCACCTGACTGGGGGGTTGGAAGGAGTAACTTTCAGTAAATATCAATGAAAGATAATCTACTCACTAAGCCCAAAGATTGAGCAATTCCAAGGCAAACTTGTCTAGAAGCTGCTGGTAAACACCTAGCAAGACACTATAGGTCCTTTGGCCTAAATTAACACTATTTGGGCAGCTGCTAACTGGCTGAACTGCCATATGGTATTGGAAGACTGTCTCTACTTTTGTACCCCCAAGTAAAAACATTTGGGCACTATTTTGGTTTTGTTAGCTGATCCCTCTTCACCTCCACTCTCAAAAGATTTCCACTTTCCAGTTGAGAACTGTCTAGAAGGTATTTTCATACAGCAGGAGCTATAGTTACTGACAGTTTCTTAGACTCCAAAAGCAGAATATCACAGAAATGCCGTCACAGGCATTGTTTTATTCCGATTTATGTCCCCTTCCTGCAACACCCTCCTTCCTTTCCAGTTACCTATCCAGCTGTAAGAGACTCACAGCTGAAGGCAGTCGAGTGGAAAGTGCTGCCAGAGGGTCTCTGTCTTCCAGCAAGTACCTTTAAGGCAAAAGTGAATCTGCTGACAAATACTAAGGACACTGGATAACTCTGGGAAGAATATAAGGAAATTCAGGAAATTCGCATAACGCTGGTGGGAGAGAGAAAAGAAGGAATAAGCTAGAAGGAGTGAACTGGCTCACTTTGATGTCTGAGCAAAGTAGGTGAGGCAGGATGAAGAACTCTCCCTCTCCCCCTACCCCCAAAATAAACAGAGGCCTTAGGGCTCTCTAGAGGAGGAAGCAGTAACCTAATAAAATTAAACCAGCTGAG
>JAOXXN010000395.1:27356807-27368169 GCA_026770055.1 Myrmophylax atrothorax
CCGGGGAGGGCTTGCCAAGCCGCGCTCGGATGCCCTGGATCCTCGGAGTCCCGGGATCCTGCCGCGGGCACGCCCCGTCCCCGACACCCCCCGGGTGCAGAGGCAACTCCTCCATTCACAAAAAATTTATTTTAAAAAAAGTTTCGCCTCTTTGACTCCATAAAGCAAAACACACCCCCGCGCGTACGCGCGCCCTGCTCTGATGGCAGCGCTGCCCCGCAAAGCGCCGCGGGCACCCGGAGCTGAGGAGGAGATGAGCACGGCGAGAGGGACTTTGCACCGCTCAGCCTGGACCTGGTGGCATCCCAGGGCTCCTGGGTGCTCAGGGCTTGCTTTTTTGTTGGGGGTTTTGGTTAGCGGTTTTTATTTTGTTCTGGGTTTGGGGTTTTTTGTTTGTTTTGGGTTTGTTGGGGGTTTTGTGTGTGTGTGTGGTTTGGGGATTTTTTTAGTTGAATCATAGAAAGCGATTTTTATTTCCACTAAGATGACATAATTTCTAGGTTTTGTGGACAGAATTTGGCAGCACCCAGACATCAGATCTGGGAGACTTTTTTGTGCAATAGTGCCAGGACTATCAAGTTTAGGATTTATAAAGACTAGTCTAAGAAACTGGCCTTTCTGTTCTTCGGACAGAGTTGCTGTTGGTGGGCTGTGTCCAAACCTTTCCCCTTCTACACTGCCAAAATGCACCAAAACAGATTGTGTGGGTTTGTAAGAGCTATGTTTGTCCTCTCTTTGAGCAGTGAATTCCAGATATCACAGGAATCAGATGGTAAATTGAGGTATTCATGACACTGTCTTGCCGTGAGATACGAAGTTTCAGATTTCTATGATCTGATGTAAGTCCAACAATTAACAAGATGAGCCTCAAGATGACAAGTCCTACTTCACCTTCAGCATTTTCTGAGGGCTCTTTTTAGAGCTAAGGGTATAAAGGCAACTAAAGAAACCGGCTTTTACATAATTTGCCTGCAGTGGTTTTAACAATATTCAGTTACTTCCTCTGTACTACTTTGTTTTGAAAATGAAGTTGTTCCATTACACTCTATTCTGAAGGATATTACTTTCTGCCACAAAGTTTTGATTCTCCTCCTTTCTGATCTCACTATTCATACTCACTTGACACTTGTCCTGTCCAGCCAAGGAAGGGGCAAGCACCATGTTCCCACTGCTTCTCTCCTTCCCATACTGCCTTCTCGGGGAAAATGTTCACCACCAGCAGCTTGTATTTTGTTTTCTTGTTCCTTCTATTTTCAAACACCCATCCCAGCACACCTGGAATTACAACAGAGTAATGATATTCTAAATGTTGTATAAACCTATAATAATTTTATTGTGTTCTTAGCCAAGTCTCTAAGTTGCTGTTCCTGTAAGCCATTTTTGTGATAAAATAGGAAGATTAAATTCTACCAAATAGTCCAGTATAAATGATGTTTCCTGGATAATCATAGAACGGTTTGATTTGAAAGGGACCTTAAAGATCACCTAATTCCATCCCTCCAGCCATGGGCATCTCTCACTAGACCAGAATGCTCAAAGCCCCATCCAGCCTGGCCTTGAACACTGCCAGAGGTGGGGCATCCACAGCTTTTCTAATGAGACCATGATTTTTTTACTTATACGCATATGCAGACTAGAGCAGCTGCTGAGCCTGTGGCTACAAATGTGACCCCTCTTGTTGTCCGTCCCATCCTGCTGGATGGGTGTCTAAGCCACCCATCAAACAGCTCCCACAGCCCTAGAGGTTACCACATATCAGTGAACCATCACTAAACCAAAATAAGTGATGGATTTTCTTATCTTTAAACAGTGCATTAAAAATTGTTGTTGTGTCAGTCAGACAAGCTAATTTAACCAATGTCAGCTGGAGTCTTCAAAGTTACCTCAGGGTCATCACATATTAGGTATCACCTGTGAAATTTGCACTGCTGGATCCCATCTTGCACTTACACCACAACCTGCACCTCACAAAGTCTGGCACAGCACCTTGGCTACCTTCCAGCAACTCCCTACCCCTCCATGTGCACAGGTTTGGCATTCTGCTTTATGGGGCTGTAAGAGGGCAGCACTCTGCACAAGGCATGCTCTCCATGGTCCCGGTTGGGCTGTAATTCCAAGAGGAGCTGTGTAATAAATGCATCCTGGCAAGAGAAGCACTGTATTGCTTGCTGTTCCTCTTAATGCCACACACCTCTTCCTTGCCTCCTCCCTCACTGGACCTGTCACACACTGAGGAGGAAAGAAAGAGTAAACTGTTCTGAAGCCCTCTTTATCCTCATCTTTGTTCATCCACTGTGCTGAGTGTCACTCAGGAAAACTTCCTTAACTGTTAAGAGGAAGACGCTGTAGATGTAGTTCTGTGTGGTGAACTGCAGTCTTGTGCCATCATCAATCATAACTGTTTTATATGTAAACTGGTAGGGCCTTAATAATTATTTCATAATTTTGCATGTTTGTTCAAAATTCTTGCAACTTTTTTAGTTCAGGTTTTTTATTAAATGTTTCATATTTTAACTACTCTTTTCAGAAAACAGTACTCTTAAATACCTTTTTTTAAAAAAGTAATCCTTCTAGCAAATTGAAAATTAACCTCAAAATTGCTGTAACTTTTACTTGAAAAGATGATTTTTTTTTACCAAATTGTAGATATTCTGAAAAAATGTGCTGAATTTGTTTTACTATAAAAACTTGCTTTTAAAAATCAACTTTTCTAATGATACTGCTTTATAAGCAAGATACTTCTCTCCTTTTAAAAATAGACATGTTCAAGGATACTATAAAGCTTCACTATATATTGAAAATTATATATTATTTCCATTTCTTCCAATGACAGTATATACTTCACACACTTATCTGAAAGAAGACAATGAATATATATATTTCTTACTCAATTTCACACACACTGGAGCTGCAAATAATTGCTGTAACATAAAAAATGAAAGTAAATTCAGGCAAAACAAAGAGAAGATTTGATAAACACCAGATTACTTCTGGAGAATGTGAAAAGAATCTAACCACATTTTCAAATAAAGAAGTAAATGATCATAATCCAGTATGATAAAATCTATGTTCAATATGAAAAAAAAAGAGAAAACCCAAAGAATATGAAATTACTTGATAACAAGACAGCGAAATACACTCAAAAATACTTTATGCTGAAAAAATAAACCTTTTGGATACCTTCATAAAATTTATGCTTATCCCAAAGAAAGTCCTTCAGAAAAAAGATAGTCACAATTGAAATATAATAGGCAAGTAAATTTCAAAACAACATTAAGTTAAAAAAATTGTAGTTGTTTTTCTGAAGTAGTTTAGGTTATCCATTTTTCCAGGTATTTCCCCAGAAAAATTTGATGTACTTGTGGGCCTGATAGACAACAAAAGGAATGCCCTCCATCCAAGCAACTTTTGAACAACAACTTTTAAAACACAGTCTATAGCAGACTCAATAAAATAACAACTAAATATATGGCTGACTACAGCAAAACCATGAAAACCTAATGAGATTTCTGTCTGGTAAATTAACCCTTGACCACATTTTAACCTTCTGATGCTGACTCTTTCAGCAGGTTAACAGTGCTTATTTTATCATGATGCTAGCGGCATACAACCAAGTAGTAGGATATAAAAGCTTCTCCAGGGACACCCCCTTGTCGCAGGGGAGAAGCTTGCATGCCCTCATGTGGTTGTGGGCTATGCTGGTGGTGATTTGTGCCTCCAGTAGGGTCTCCCATGCCAGACAGGTCTCAGCTGAAGGGTCAAAGTGTGTCCAAGGGCAGGATGGGCTTGCTAGTCCCGTGGCAACCATCCTAGGAAAAGGACAACTCTAACTCCGTAACCCGGGCAGATGGAGCTCGCTTAGCCCTGTAAGGCCATCCATCTAAGAGAAGGATACTCTAACTAAACCTGCATCCTGAGATATTCGCTGTCACTGTCCAAGCTCACTCGGCCATGGCAGATGAACCTTAGGAGTAATAAAGGGTGGGACCAGTTCCACGCACACTGTTCCTCGCCTAAAAAATCCACTGTGCAGGCTCGAAGGGTTCACTCACATCGCAAAGCCCTGTAGCGACAGGCGAGGGTTGAAACGGCAGGTGATAGGAAGCAGTGGAAACTGCAGACCCAACCCTGCATGCACGTAGTTCAGAATATTGGTCACTCGAGGCTGACCCCAGAGATGACAGTCTCATGAGGCAGCATCCTGAACAACCAAGTAGCCTTTTTTTAAGGAGATCACCGCTTGCTCCACACAGAGAGGGGCCTAGAAAAGGTGGCCTAACCAAAGCTCATCTCCACCCCTCACCCAGTTGGCTAACCCCAGCCAGCTGGCACCTTCTGATGTGGTCAAAGACAAAGAGACAAAGCCATACACCTGCCTCCAAAGGTGTGTTCAATTGACACTTGCATGTTGGAACATCAGAACCATGCTTGATACTACAGATAGTGGATGTTCTGAGCATTGTTCTGCTCTAATTGCCCACGAACTGTCACGACTCAACATTGACATTGCTGCTCTCAGTGAAGTTCGTCATCATGAGGAAGGCAGCCTTAAAGAACATGGTGCTGGCTACACACTCTACTGGCGGTCAAGCAAACCCCAAACTGAAAGTCACCTTTCAGGAGTTGGCTTCATGATTAAAAATTCCATTGCCTCCAAACTTGAAAATTTGCCAACAGGTCATTCCACTCACATTATGCCCTTACACCACCCACTACACAGCAAGCAACATGTTGTTCTTTTTAGCATATATGCCTCAACTCTCCAAGCTGACCCAGCGGAAAAAGGCAAATTCTACACTGACCTGTGCCACCTCACTCAAAAAGGTTCCTGCAGATGATAAGATCATAATCCTTGGTGACTTCAATGCCAGAGTAGGTAAGAACTCTGAAGCCTGGAAGGGAGTACTGGGCAAGCATGGTGTTGGAAACTGCAATGACAACAGACGCCTCCTGCTAGATTTTTGTGCAGAACAGCAGCTCACCATCACCAACCTTATCTTTCAGCAGAAAGACAGCCTGAAGACAACTTGGATGCATCCTCAATCCAAGCACTGGCACCTCATTGACTATGTCTTAGTGCAACAGGGAAATGTTCATGATGTCTGTCATACTCGAGTGATGCCTAGTGCAGAATGTCAAACAGATCATCGCCTTGTGCATTGCAAACAACCTCCACTTTAAGCCGAAGCCTAAGAGGGGCGGCATTCCAAGGAGGAGGCTCCAAGTTACCAATCTTCAAACAGCTACAACTGAGAGACAGCTTCCAGGTAAACCTTCAAACTAGACTTAAAGATAATCCCATAGATCCCTCTCCTGAAGTGCTTTGGCAATATATTAAAAATAGCATCCTGCAGTCCTCTGAAGAATCCTTAGGGTTCTCCTCCAAGAAAAACAAAGACTGGTTTGATGGAAACAATCAAGAGGTCCAGAAATTGTTGAAGAAGAAGAGTACTGCTCACCAAGCACACCTCACTCAGCCATCTTGCTATGTAAGAAAAGCTGCCTTTTGTCTTGCATGCAGTAAGCTCCAACAGAAACTTTGAGACATCCAGAACAAATGATGGTTCAACCTAGCAGAAAAGACTCAACTAAGCACAGATTTGCATGACCACAGAGGATTCTATAAGGCCCTGAAATGAGTGTACAGACTCACACACCAGGTTCAAAGCCCCTTACTCAGTACAGATAGCCAAATGCTTCTCACAGACAAACCTCTATCCTGAACCGATGGTCTGAACATTTTCAGACTCTCTTCAGTGCCAACCGTGTAGTCCAAAGCTCACCAATTCCGCACATTACACAAAAACCAGTGAAAAGCCAATTGGACACAGCCCCTACTATGGGAGAGACAGTTAAGGCCTTACAGCAGGTGAAAACTGGCAAGGCAGCTGGGGTTGATGGAATTCCACCCGAAATCTGGAAGCATGAAGGTCAAGCACTCCATGCTAAATTTCACAAGCTTGTTGTTCATTGCTGGGAATAAGGCGAACTACCACCAGGTCTCCGGGATGCAGTCTCCACTATTGTTTGTGGACATACTGGCTGCCCCTAGCTCCTTGGATTGTCAGTCTTATTTCCTTCTAAACGTTTGAAGGCCAAAAATCATGCTACAAATATGTATTAACTTCAATGACAGCTGCTACAAAGCAGGAGTCAATCAGCTAGAACTGTGAATCCATGATCAGGAAGAATGCTCAGCTCCGCATACCATCACAACCAAAGCAGTAAGGAGTACTCTGCCACAAAGTACCAGAGAACAAGTTAAATGACTGTTTGATAGCCTTATATCAATAATCTTTATCCCATCACAACAGTTCTCATTTCCTGACCAACTGAGCAAATCAAAATAAAATAAAATTTATAGTGGTTTAGGACCTAATATAGCAACATATGAGTCACTAGAAGAACAAATCAAGTTAAAACATGTAAATGTAAATTGTAATAGGTTCTTACAGGTTCAGTGAAGTTTCCAACTTGCACTCCTTGCAATTACATTCATGAAATGGCCAGCCGTGATTAAGTGATAATGAAGTAACCTGGAAGTTACTTGAATGTGAAAGAATTTTTGCATAACCCCTAATCTCACAGATGGTTTTCATTTGCATGTCTTCCTGTATGGATACACTTCAGAATCCTTCACATACGTTATGTGAGATTTCTGCCCCACTGTACTTCATAGAGGTTGTAGCAAACTTCGAATCTTCTGATGCAGTTACAGTCAAAGGCAAACAGGAAGGAAGGAAAAGGAAGAGAAATGCATAAAGATAGTGTTTACTAAGTTTGCTGGAATATCTGTCCTTTAGAAGTTGTGCAGTACACATTAAATGGCTTTGGTCATGATTTAAGCCATCTTGAGACTCAGAAGACACAATGATGACACAACGTGCCCTTTCAGAATTACAGACTCTCACTCAAGATCACTACTGGACATGCTCAGAGCTTGAGCACAGACATTAACATAACAGCAAGAGGTCTGTAGGAAGAAGCAATGCCTTCTATTAAACAAGTGGCTATAATGACAAAAAACCAAACAAGCTTCTGGAGTCAAAGGGCCTTAAGCTTTTCTGCTCTGTTTTTTAGCAGCTACATCAACTGGGCTAGTAAAAAATATGATATCTCTCTCTCTCCAATTGTTCATTTATGAATTTTGGCAGTTACAGCAATAATCAAAACTACTACTATTATCAGGCAATGACTATATTGGTATTACACTATATATGCACATGTGATCATAAACATGTATAACCATTGGGACTTTCTACTTGCCTACCATCCTTAAATCCAGATGTCTGCATAGAACACCTGAGTATTCCAAGACAAAAACTGCTAGAGTCAAAGAAAGAGGACAAAGTCTAAGCACAGCTCCATGTATATAAAATAACAAGATACTGAAAAGCACATATAGATTACTTAGAGAAAGAAAAAAAATAAAACGGTGAATAGTATTTCTTAGGGTGGTTGTTAAGTAGTAAAGACCTAGTAAAAACAAATAAATATCCGTAGATAAATCAAGACATTCGTTGAAGAGCACATTGTTGTAAATGCTGTTTCAGAGACAACCTCTTCCCCAATCTCCAGTTAATTAGGAAGCAGCTTTGCTGTCAAGAGGGTGAGAGGTATGTGCTGCCATTTGTGTTCAGGTGAGGAATTAATTTTTTGGGGGTCCATTTGCAGTAGGGACCATGTATTTTGTTGTAGAGTAGCTAATGTACGAGAAACAGACCATGTTAACTTCTGTGAGGATAATGATATCATATGCATTTTGTTCTCAGTTTTGCCATATCTAATATATTCTTTTTTTGCTGAAAATGCCAGCCTTACAGTAAGACTCTGTTGTGCATGAG
The DNA here is from genome assembly GCA_026770055.1 of Myrmophylax atrothorax. Classification (NCBI taxonomy): domain Eukaryota; kingdom Metazoa; phylum Chordata; class Aves; order Passeriformes; family Thamnophilidae; genus Myrmophylax; species Myrmophylax atrothorax. Next base: position 27,364,652 of record JAOXXN010000395.1, read on the forward strand.
AAGGTACTGAATAAAAATGGTGGTCTCTGCCCTAGAGAGCATAGCCATTTGTTCATCAAAACAGAAATTAAATTTTTTTCTCCCTTCCACACCAAAAGTGTCTTTGAGAGGAAAAGGTAACAAAATAGACAGTAGGCAGGTATGGCTTCTATCTGTGCCAAACCAGTCATTTTAAATTAGAGGTTTTAAGGCAGCATTTGAAAGAACACACTGTATGAGGTTCCTGAGCTTTCAGTGGGAACTTTTCACATACAAAGCAAAAAGTAAGTAGAAAATGTGGAGCACTGAAGGCTGTTGTTACTGCTTTCGTGGCTATTACAACTATTAGACAGCTACCTAGAGCAGGCAGTATCCCAGTTAGGTTAAACTATATTGCAAAGAGCCAAAGACAGGGTGCGTCTATGAAAGGTGGTTGAGAAGAACATGGAAATAAGGAGAGGATTGCAGTACAGACAGGGAGAGATGCTAAAAGAAAATGTGAAGTTCAGATAGGAGAAAATTGTAGGTAAGCAGTGACTGGGAAAAGCTAATGTTTGCAAGATTTAAATTGAGGACTAAACAACTATATTGAATCACGTGGTAAGTAAATTCCTCATTGGGAGGAAATTTCAGGTGGGAAGAAATCAACTAAAAATGGAGACTAAAAATGATATGTACAGAAGGAATAGGATGAACAAGAACTGCAGGCCAGAGTCCCCCAAACGAATTGTGCAAGTCTTCACAGAAATAATAAGTGCCACAAAGGATATACCAACACAGTAACATTTGAACGCTTAGAATTATAAAACACAGAAGATTTAGAAGCAGGAAGAGATTTTTTCATTCAGTGAGTTTAATGGACTTAAAAACTTTCCTTTACACCTCCAAAAATCTGTTCTCAAGATAGGAAAGAATATTTATACCTGTTTTTCAAAAAAGGAAAATTGGACTCTTGCGAGTATACCAAGGATTAATAAGAAGGACAAATGTTGCATGCTGGGAGGATTTCAGTAATATTCAAGGACTTCATTGCTTCTTTGACCTAGCTATATTGGGTCACCAAACTCAGCTCTGATGTTAGAGGCTTCTTCCACATAGAGTGCACAAGGTTACTATCATTCACAACTTTGCAATTCATTAGCTTTCAGTATTTGTAAAAGAGAGAAGGGAAGAACACACAATCTTTGAATGTTAGGATTTTCATTTTTGAAAGTATCATGTTTTAATAGGGCATTAATATGGTCTCCTTCCACCTGCAACTGCTGCTGTTACAACGACAGGTTCACCACAGGGAAGCAAACAAGACAGGATGACTGCAGGTTAAAGGAAGATGCCCAGCTCTTGCATTGAAATATATTGCTGTGAATTCTTTTCAGGTCTGTACAATCATAGAATTTATGACTTTCTATTATTATATATTAAAAAATTGGTTCTAAAACTAAAATAATGCATCTTCTGAGAACTGTCTGCTGCCTTAATTAAGCAAAGAGCTTGTGTACTGTCCAGAAAGAGAAAGAAGGACTCTTGTAGCATATAGTGACATTTCATAGTCTTATGTTTTATTATAACATATTTTTAGTGTGTTTCTTAGCAGGCTGAAGAAATTACTTTTGATGCAAGGAAACCCTCATAAGCCATTTGGCTCAGTCTTTTTCCTTGTGCCTATTATTCTACCTAGTAATTTTTATCACAAAAAGAGTGTAACAGAGTAGTAGAAGTACGCTATTTTGAAGGCAAAGTCTGTACAATCTCCTATTTTGTTTTAAAGGATGAGAAGGGGGTAGAAATGTTAACAAATCTTCCTCTGATCTTGTTTACCCTTTCCTGTAGCTTTTTATTTAGTCTCTGTATTTCTTAGGTTGGAATAATATTAAATTAGGTGGTACCTACTCTACACAGAAGTTTGGAAATACAATAGACCAAGACTTAAAAGTAACTGGAGGTTTATTTGTCAGAGTTTTTCAGAGTGTCTGCAGTAAAAAATGTATTATTTTGAAAAAAAATCCACAATTGCTCTTAAAATGTCATGCATAGGCCCAGCAAGGGTTGCACAAGGTTTCCACTATTTTTGAAAAAATAAAACAACAATTACTGTTGTTAATAATAACAACAAAAATATTTTTTTTTTAAAGACCACTTCAACAAATGCCAGTCAGTCTGAATGGAAATTTTCAGTTTGGCACAATTTCAAAAGCAGAGTGGCAGAACAGAGGCAGAAGGATTTGACATTTATTTGCTTGTGTTTCGAAATCACATCTTGGTTGAGAAAGAGGGAAGCAGAAGAAATAAACATCTCTAAGAAAAACAGCACTATAAAAGGTACAGTTTACATTTGATAGGACTCAGATTATCTTTTTTCATTATACCATTCTTAACCTAAGAATTAAAATATAAAAATCATATTTGGCTCTTGAACATAACAGGCTTGACTGGCATTCATTTTTCCAGTTTTGGTTTGGGTTCGTCTTTATTTATTATTATTTTAGTTTCAAGTGCTAAGTTTAGCTCTCTTTCAGTGTTAATTGCTATGTTTATTTTTCCTTTTAATTTTAGAGGCCTGCAGTACAGTTTGAGTTGGAGATTAATTAAATCCCTAGTAAATAACATTTTAACAGGACACGTTGGAATCACATTGTGAACAGAGCCGGGCTATATTTTTTTAAACAAAAACAACAAAACCCCAACGCATTCAGTTAGAATCCAGCGGAGGTAAGAACAGAAGATCAGAACAGTAAAAGTCCTCAGATTGTAGATTTGCCTCAGAAAAAAACATAAGGACATAAGATTTCTTATATCTAAGCTTAGAATCTCTGCAATCTAGTACTTTATTTCTGATGTAACTCTTGCAAACTGTTGATTCTTTCTATTATCATCACTGTGTTTTTGATGATAGTGTAAGGAAGAAAGCTGTTTTCTATTCACATCTTAGAAAGAAAGCTCAAATTTCCTAAGCATAGTCCCCTGAGTCACTGCCACTTTTTTTCTCTCCACACAAGAAAGATACAAAGGAAAACATATCTGAATTATGGAACTTTCTTGCTTGCTTTCTCCTAATGTTGCTTTGTTTTCTCAACTCTGATTACTAAATTTAATTTTGTAAATGCAATTCATGGCAAAAACATATCCCAAGTTTTTGGGGGCTAGCAGTAGACTGCAAGTCAAAGCAAACCGCCAAGAAGGACTCTCACCCTTCTAAGCTGACATAATATTTTTGTTGCCATATTGTCTGGGCTGGATGCCGCTCTTTGCTGTCAAGCTCTCTTCACAGGTTGTCAAAATATTGATTTAAAAAACTAAAAGATACAGGATGAAAATTACCTTTGCCAGAGAAGTTCATGTCATGACCATAAAGATGCTGTCTTCTGTACACATTCCTTGGATGACAGAGATACAAAGGAACAGTAATATAAAGAAAGAAGCACCTACACACACAGACGCACATAAAATTATTCAAGAGCTAAATATTCCATTCACAGTTCTACCCTTAGAATAGTAAAAAATTATGTACTTGACATATACTGGTTAACTTGTTAGGATAT
>JAOXXN010000395.1:27389688-27402621 GCA_026770055.1 Myrmophylax atrothorax
CCTAAACTCCCAAAAAACCTAATCTGCCAGCAATACAGTATGCATAGGAGAACTAGAAACAGTTTTTGGAATACAAAAATACATTAAGGTGGAAATTATTAGAAGTAGCACAACAGGCAATTTTTATAAAACTGATAATCAGTGATCTTTTCTGGAACTGCTAAATGAATTTACACCAGATGAATTTAGATCAGTTGGTTGGCATGGAAAAAAACCCCAACCCTAAACCAAACAAACAAAACCACAAAACATTACCAAAAAAACCCAAACAAAACCACCACAAACAAACAAAAAAACCGAAAATAAATAAATCAAAAGTCCTCTTGACAGGTAAGACTTGGGTATGAAGATTAGTCAAATACTTTTTTTTGCCTCAGTAAAAGCAGCCATCATTTGTAAATCTGATGTCTACAAGCAATATATCAAGAGAAAACCTTAGAAATATCCCAACAATTACTTCTTAAGTGGTATGCAATAGATTGATGAGGATTTCTGTTGTTGCTTATGGAGTACCTGTTGTATGGATTGTCAAAATCCTTCACTTTCACAGGATGGTCTAATTTATCACTTTTCACAAGCCCTAAATGCATACACAGAAGATGATAGAAAACAAATACTATTACAATATGAAGTAATGATGAAGTCATGAGAACAAAAAATACCACTTACAGAGTAATAAAAACCAAAAAACCCTACAAAAACAAATACCAACAAAAACCTCAATGCCAAACAAAAACACAACAGAAATAAAAAGAGAATAAAATGTTCTCTTTTGTTTTTAACATTCTCATTTTCCTAAACCAAAAAATGAACAAATCAAGATCAAAAGTAGACTGTGTTCTAAATTAAGGTAGAGATGAATGAAAATGTGTTTTTCTTGTGTGCTAAATGTGTTGAAGGAAAATTTTGAGAAAGAATAGAGGTCAGATTAGGAAACTGAAAATTCAATAATAGATGTTGGATTAGATTGAATAACAACGTCTGAAGCACTGATGTATTAAAAACCCAACCAAGAGAAGTCTAATACAAATTTATTTGCCACTCACAATATAATGTTATTTGAACAGATAAGCCTATTCTGCTGGAATGCCAGAAAACAGGTTAGTAAACACTACCTGGCTGAGCATATCTGTGTCTGTTATCACAGCCACACTGTGACTGTAGCAGTGACTGCTGCTCCTGCCGCACCTGTCCCTGTCCTCTCCCCAAGCCCAGGATGTGACCACTAGAGTTTCTAATTATTCACTGAGATGAAAGCTGTCTTTATAATTCTTCCCCTTAAAAAAACCTCCAACCTCCCCCCACACACAGACATGCCACACAAACACACTTCAAAGTAAAAAGCATGAGTGTATGAGTATCTCCAATAAAAAATAGTAAACAGAATATTGTTTTTATTGCACTTCCTAGAAAAGTACACCCATTTATTCTCCTGAGCTGACAGAAGCTCAGGGCAAACCCCAAGTTCTTTGTTTCCACTGGTGCTTTTACTATCCTTCCCAAGACCACTGACTTTTTGTTACAGAGAGGGAGATTGTCACGGCTTTTGTGAGGTTATCCAGGGAAATAGTTGTCTCCTCTCTCAGCAGCATTCAGTTTGTGACTACAGTAACAAAAAGCTGGGAAAGAACCAAATGAAGTAAAGAAAAGGAATGACTTTGGCTTCACTTCTCACTGCCTTGAGTAGTGAGCCAAGTAAATCAGAGAGAAACCTGCTTTTACAAGAGGTGATGTAATGTTTTCCATCCTCCTGACTGGGGTAGTAGGAAGAAAAATGATGGGCTCCACCTTGTCTAATTTTTTATGACCTAAGATGCTCCTTATGCTGGTCAAATTGCAACTTGTATTCTAGAAAAGTGGTTTTAACAAAAAAACACAAACCCACCAAACAAAATAACCAACAAAAATCCTCACCCAATCTTACACTAAAGAGAATCAAATCCCAGAGATTCTCAATCTATTCTACACCAGAAGTCTATCATTTCCCTCAGATCATTGCTCCTTTTAGGATCTGTGTTCTGTTTGTGGAGCATGTAGTGTAGAAAATGGCGAGACAGCATCTGGACTGCACTACAAGGTCATCCAGTGACCAAAGAAAACTGCTAAAATTCAGAGCAGAAACAATACTGAGTCATATAATAAACAAGCTAATCAACAGAGTTCTTAAAAATTTGCCTGAGAAAAAGAGTAATCTGCAGCTGATTCTGAAACAAAAGGGATGAAATAAGTAACAGATAATTCTAATGATGAATGTTCTTACTCCGTAATGTAGCGTAAATCTCAATTAAAAGTAGAGAATATACATGTCCCCATTTCCAAAATTGTAATACTTTTATTTTAAAGGATTGTTACATTTTAAAAAATACATATATTGGGTCAAACGCTTCCCAAAAATCTTTTTTTTTCTTATTACAAAACACCTTATTCACTTTGTAATTTTTCCAGATTTATATTCTCAAATAATTTCAACTCCTTTGAAATGGTAAGGTTTCATATATTAATCAGCAAAAATTAAATACTGCTCTAAAGAAACACAAAGTATGATTCATTTTTATGGTTCCAAATCAACTCATACAGTTTTGTATGAAGAAGAGAGATATTTTTGATGAAAAAAAATAGTTAAATGCTACCACCAGTCAATTGGGGGTGAGAGGTGAAATGACCATTTTTACATAGGAACAAAATTAGTGAGTTGCACTCCTTCCAGACATATATTCTTAGCCTGAGCAGCAAAGATTAGAACACCTGGAATTCATTTGCAGGGATTAAATATCTGTATTGTTACACAAAAGTGAAATCCAATTCCATGAACTTTTTCAAAAAATTCAAAAAGCCTTAGATTTATTCTTTTTAAGACAAGGAAGCAGAGTGCTCAAAGACTTAGAGACTGAAAGTGATGAAAACATGAAAGGTAATCTCTAAGTTTCATTGCCAGATGTTTGTGAATTAAAGGGTTCCAGACAGTACACCAGACAAGCAGCTATCAAAACGAGACCAAGAATAGTCAAGTAGTTTGTTCCTATCCTTATGAAGTCTAAGCCTCAGTTTCCTGCCTGATCTTTGCCTTATTGCTCTGGTACATTTCTTGTTTAATTTTTTAATGATATGAGCTTCCAAATGGGCTTCTGTTCTGGTTTTCTCACTATTCAATTTTGCTTCAGTTTCAGAAATTTGGAAAAGGCCTCATCAATACATATTCAAAAATTTGCTGGCTATTGCCAGCATTTCTGATTGAACCAACATGCATTCCAGTTTAAAGTCAGAAATAGGCTGGAAGAACTCATAAGAGGTAGTAAAAGGAAGATCTATGTCAAAGACATAGCATTGAGGAAAGAACATTAAATTCCTCTAATGATTAACTTACACAAACACACACTCTCCACAGTTGTTTATCAACATATAAACATCCTTGTTTCCAGCTTCATTTGACTGATGCTGGATGAATTGAACCCCTCTTTCCTATCTGTGTCTATGAACCCCATTTGGTCTTCCTTAACAGAAGCTAACTCCTTTGCTTCGCTGGTTAATGTGTGTTCCTACTTATGCTGAGTACCAAATCCATGTTGAAGTGAGAAGAACAGAAAAAAGGTGTTTTTTTTGTCTCGGTTGAATTTCAAGAAAATTTCTTTCCAAACAAAGTTGTCAGAGAGTCTTTTAAATCCGTAAAATTAGAGACAAAATTAACCTGAGTAACAATTCACAATCCGTAAGTCCTAGACATTAAAAATTAGTTTGAGACATTGATAAAGAGGAACCATTAGATGATGATAATGAAGTTCACTAGACTCACTATCTTGAATGGATCTAACCTCCACATGGATGATAACTACTCTGTCATACAAGCAAGCAAATAAAAATAGCTAATTGAGCTATTTCCTCCACAGAAGAGGAAGAAAGAATTATTGCTATTTTTAACTGTAGTAGCTGAGTACCTACTGATTGCATACAAAAATTTGGGTCACAAAAGTTATCTAAAAAGAAGAACCCTATTACAGAAAAAATACCTGAAGAAATATTGAACTTTAAGAATGTTGAGAAATCTATTGTCTTTAAAGAAATCATTCATGTACATAAATCTTCTTTTTAAATCCTCTACCAAGCTACCATTTCAATAGCTAGCAACCAGATTGCACTAATTTTAGCAAGTTGAGGAAGTATTTAACATTTTATTTGAAGTATTTAAGAGAAAAGAGAATCCCAAAAGGGGGAGTTTGCTCGAAAAGAACCAGAATTTTCCACTCAGTGCAGGGAAGTGACAAGGACACTTGCAATGTCAAGACTGTTTCCCGAGTTCAAAGATCTACTGGAAATACCATATATTATATACCATATATACAAGATCTGTATATATTTAGAGACTCACAAGCAAAACTTAGAGTCATTAAGATTTGCAGTCTCAGCTCTTGTTCTTATATTGCTGCTGGTCTTTGAAATGTAATTGAGTAACTAACTTTGTGCTAGACCAAGAGATCACTCAGGTTTTTTCCAGATGTTCAGCAACTTCTGGATGAAATCTTTCAGCAATAGAATAGGTAAGAGGAATATAAACACTGGGATTTGTTAGTTGTTTACAAGTTTGTTCTGCTGTGCATGGATGTATGAATCCCAATTTGTTCCTTCAAGGCAGAACCAACAATTTGGTCTCATTTTGTTTTGTGAATCTTAACCTCAGGTAAGTTTTTTTTTTCTTTCACGATGAAGATAAACAAAAAATTTCAGCAAATCAAACTAATGTCTTGACAACTTATGTTTTCATGACATAAGACAGGGTATGATCTTTAAAGACATAATATAGTCATACCTTATAAAACATAAAAGCTTTACCTGCATAGCATGATTTGTTGACTGGAAACTCAGATAGTACAGGCTAGGTTGCTGCAAGAGCCTAACTGCAATTTCATATCCTGGTTTCCATATTGTCATTGTCCCTGTGCTCCCTGGTGAATGTTGGGTGTCCTGTGGCTCTCCAGGATAAGATGTATTCTTTCACTGTCTCATACTAATTATGTATAGGTCTTTTTGATGAAAAACTAGAGATTCACTGGAGAATTATCAATGTTAAGAAAATTTAGACTGCATTCTGTGAGACGTGAGAAAGTCAAACAGCCAAGTTAAACTTATAGGCAGAATCACATGGATAACTGCCTTGAAGAACAAAGGCTTAGGAGAGCTGGTGGACCTTCAACAACAGTCTCTTCAAAGTACAAGACTGGCCCATTCCAGTGTGCAAATAACCATGAACAGGAAGACAGGTTGGCTGAATGAGAAACTCCTGACTGAGGTCAAATGCTAAAAGAAATTGCATAGAAACTGAAAGCAGTGTTGGGCTACCCAAAAACATTGTAAAAAACATTTCCTAGGCATTCAGTAGTAAAATAAGAAGAACCAGAGCTCAGATGGAAAGAGATGAAAACCCCAAAACAAACTCCAAACAAACAAAAAACCAGTAAGAACTTATTCTTACCTTGGAAGAAACAGAAAAACAAGTGTAGACTCATTGCTGAATGGGACAGAGAAGTTAATTACAGAAGATAAGGTGGAGGAACATGATGTCTGCTTTGCTTTGCTATAACTTGCAAAGACTTCTTTCAGGTCTGCCTCTAAATATTGGGGAACAATACTGGGACACATACTGCTTGTGTTAATATGAAGTGTGGAAGACTCAAAGCAAATTTGACATGCAAATCCATTGGACCAGACTGAATGATCTCTAGAGGCAGCTGAGGGATCTACCAAGTTTCATTGAGAACACCCTTCTGCATTCTGGGAACAGACTGGTGTGTGTGGGAGCACCCTGAGGACTGGAGACAGGCAAATATCGCACCTGCTTTCAGGAGGGGCAGATCTAGGGAACCGCAGTGTGATCAGTTCAACCCATGTAGCAGAGAAGAGGCAACAGATATAATTTTGCAGGAAGGGAATTGCCAGTTAGAAACTAGGAAGAGATCTTCCCCAAGAAGGTGGGCAGATACTGCAGCAGAGACACAGTAGAATCTCCACCCTTGGAGATACTCAAAACTCAACTAGACAAGTCCTTTATATAACCTCAGAAATACTAGGCCTGCAGGATTGTTTTAAGCAAGAGGCAAAGACTCAAGAATCTTGAGAATTATTTTGTGAATCTTATTTGTGATTTTGTACAAGACTATTTCATAAAAATTGGCAAGAACTAATTCCTAATTAGTAAAGCAATTACTAATAAAGATGAAAATGGAAGCTTCCCATGAAAGCTTTGCAATAAGAAATTTCTTTTGGAGAAGATCAGAAGTCCTAAAAATATAAAGTGGGAAACCTTTTCAAAAAAATTAATAGATTTTAAGACAGGAAAACATCAAAGTGTGGTGCTACTGCCTTTTAATAAAATTGTATGTCTTCTCTATTTTGCAGTACAATTCTCATGGTATTCCACATGTTGGTGAACTAGAAAACATATCAGTAAACAAGGATAACCAAGCCTCTCAGAAACTAAGGACACTCCACTCTTTTCCTTTAAGAAGTCAGTAATTGGTGGCTTTCAGCAATTTGTGTATCTAGGAAAAAACATATGTGGAGCTCTCAAGTAATATGAAATTTGGATGCCAACTCTTTTGGGTGCCTTTGAAAATGTGGCTGATTTTTCAAACTCTTTTTCCCCTTTTTTTTTTTTTTTGTTGTTTGGTTAGCTTGGGAATTTTTTTTGTCAGTATCAAAGGGCACTTCACAATGGGGGGAAAAAAAGTGTCCCTAATTCTGTAGCCAAACTGTTGTGAGTGAGTGCTTCATCTGTCATTTGCTTTCTCAGTTGGCATTCCTACAGATAAAAGAAGTTTTAGTGCCATGAAATGAGTAAGAAATTGGGTCCAATATAGTATGCTAGCAGACTGATTTTTCTCTCTCACACGCCTTCATATTGAGTGGGATGTAATTGCCAAATGAAATCCAGAAGAAACAGTGGATTTGAATGTTAGCAGAGATGGAGTGTTGCGGGGCAATTGGCAACATTAAATTTGCCTGAAGTTCTAACTACATTTCAGATTTTGAATCTACAGTTCAAGGACTTCTGGCATTTTACACTGTCCCTCTCCTCTTTTGGGGGAAGTTTTTCTGGTTTTTTTCCTGTTTGTTTTCTTTTTTTCATGATTTGTTGTTGTTGGTTTTGTTGTCATTTGGGGGGGAGTGTTGTTTTTGTTTTCAAGACAAATGCTTTGCATCCTCAGTTCTGAAGACAATATCTACACAGCAAAGATTAATTTAAAGTGAGGAAAAATTGGATTTAAAGACCAAAACCATATCTCTATTCATTGAAACTGTACCTCTTAATTAGTTGTTACATTTAACTTATAACTGCTACATCTGTAGCAGTTTTCAGTTTATAAATATGCATATATATGTGTAACTGTATATATTTATTTCATCAATCATTATTCTTTTCTTAATACTGTCAGCTGGAACAAGGATCAGATTCAATAATCTGCAAGTCTCTTGTGAAATGCTGATGAATGACTCATTTCATAAGCAATACTTGCCTACTTCACACACTGTGGTTTCTATTATTATACTAAGGTATTATGAAGGACAATGGCATCAAATACACTTGAGAAAAATTAAGATGTATCAATATACTACTCAAGAATCTCATTCTGTGCACTAGGGTACTTGAACTAAGGCTGAGCACTTGCAATCTAGGTCTCCAATGTGCCACGGCCAGTTTGCTCCTCTCCTGTGCCTCTTTGGCAATTCTGCAGGAAATGGAGGGCCCTGGGAGTTAAAGTTGGAGGCTTGGTACAAAGCACCATCTTAGCCTGTCACAAAATTTCCTCATCTCTTCAGTTGTCAAATGCAACTGCACTCAAACCCCACCAATTCAGAGAAAAAACCAAGTTCTTGCCCTGAGTTTCTATTCCCCATGAAACAGACAGTCTATTCCTTCCCAAAAAACACCCCCTAGGCTTGCTCCAAAGTACAATTAAAGTGCAATTTTGAGAGGAAAGGATACCTTCCACTTCAGTATACTGGACCTCATGATAGAGAGTTCTCTTAAAAACTGGAGGATGAGGGCACAAATCTCTTAATGCAGACAGGGTTTGAGGCTGGCACTCCCCATGGAAGTGCCCTTAGATCCATCTCACTTGTTAAAAAGGTTGCATAGACACCCTGTCCTTATGGTTTCATGTATCAAAAATACTGGCATTTGTTGGGTTTTTTTGAGTTTTTTGTTTTGTTTTGTTTCATTTTCCTTTCCCCCTCCCTTCCTCTGGTTGTATTCTACCTCCAAATTTGTAAATCGTTTCAGGCTTCAGAAAACAAACTACTTGCCAAATCACATAGACGTGCAAAACGTCCACTAAGGCCCATTCAAAAGGCCCACTCCATTGGTATTCACCAAGAATAGCACATGTCCTTTCTCAGGGACTGGGACATTGTCAGTCTAATGCTGGTCTTTCAGCTGGTAATAAATCAACTCCACTGACTCTGAGGCAACTACTTCTATTTACCTCAACTAAGAACCTGTCCCCAGTACTGAAATGTTGATCTGATGAATTAGTATCTATTTATGTAAAATTTCTTCTGGACATTAACTGTTTTCCCCTTCCCCCCTTACTGTGTGAAGTTGTTAGGAAACATTAAACATTGGAGACTATTTTTAACTGTGAATGTAGCAATCCTTTATATCAGCTTTGGTAGGCAAAATAAGTGTTGGTCTTTCAGATGGAAAGCTGGTTTATAAATAATGACAGGTAATAAATACATCTGATGGACCAAGGTTTTCATCAATCAGTGTGAGCAATACTAAGACTACTTTGTTAGACTAAATTGAATACAGATGGATCCTTAACATCTTCCCTCTCTTTATAAAAATTTTGCAGATATTTGATCTGTTTTGGTCAATATTTGAGACTATAGTATCAAAATTGTACCAGATTCCAAATATTGGATATTATTTTCAGATATAGCTCATCTCTTATTCCACCTGAACTATGATGTCCATTAGAGTGATTTGTTTGTTCTGCATATATGGGACAGAATTTATGTTTATCTTTTTACCAGAAAAAGAGGGGTGGGATTTGATCACCTTCAGCAAATCTTCCAATGAGGTCAGTTATCTTGAGATGGGATAATTACAATACAGACAGTAAGTTCATCTTTTTAAAGAGTAAGCTTTTTTTGTTCTGTTTATGTTTTCACTTTTTGCCCCAAGATTAATGGCTGGTTTGTTTTTATTTGTTTGGGGTTTTTTGTGATTTTTTGTTTGTTTGTTTTTTGGTTTTTTTTTTGTCTTCTGTCTTTGTTTTGCCAGTATCATTTTGTGTCTTCACCTTCAAAAAGAACTAGGCATTATAAAATAAAGACTTGCATGTTCTAGGTAAAACAGTAGAATTGTTCAACTAGTCAGTGCTTATACAAGTTCTCTTAACTTGGCTTAGACTGTATGAAAGTAACAAGAAAGAAAGAGTTGTTTAAAGTTGATGAGCATAACTGTGTATCAGTGACAAATATTTTGATTTCTGTGGCTTTTTTTTCTTAAAGTATTTGCTATTATGATTTCATTTTGCAAGTCATGTGTGCTAATTCTGCCTATTACAAACAAGTCACAATATGTCCAAATAAAATTAAATCATTCTCTAGGGTTAGCTTTCAGAGTTACTTCCACCGTTCAGCTCCTCAAAGCAATAAAACAATACACATGCGAGATAAAAAGTTTTGCATTCTAAAAGTTTAACCTTCATGTCCTTTGACAGGTAAAATTTCCTGTGCTTGGAGTTCGAATTTTACTATACTACTGCAAGACTGAGCAACAGATACCTCCCCTTACCTACTGTTGTAAGAGCCCTTTGGAGTCTCTGTGCTAATCCAGTAGCTCTTTTGTTAAAGGGTAGATTGGTGAGAGGAGGGGGTTTATGCTTTGTGTTATGATGTGAAAACATTAGCAAATGAAATAAATGTGAATTTGGCTTTTTAGCACTCAGAAGTATTCACTTTGAACTGTAAATTATTTATGGTACTCAAAGAGATACTTTGTAAATAACAGGAAAGCATCAGAAATAAAATGCAGATTGTGGTAGTTTTGTCTTGCCATCATTAACCATTTCAGTGCCACAACATGTTCAATAAATCAAGCACATCTTTTAGATATCTCTCCTAAAGGAATGAGAAATCAGCAGAAATAAATGAAGCTGTCTACAAGTGACAGCTAACAAAGGGAAACCCAGAGAAGGAGTAGGGGGAAAAAGGTGCTCCTGTGAGCAGATGATAAAGCAGATGCTGTAAAACAACAGGGGGATTGCACAATTTCTTCTCCAGAATTGACGATCATTTGATAAACTGCTAGTCATGCTCCTGGAAAACCCTGTCCATCAGTGCATATCGGTACAAATTAATGATGACATGTCCTGATTAAACTTGCTGTGCTGTGAAATGCAATGCATTATCTGCATGGCAGTAAGTGAACAAATGCTCACAGTGAGTAAAACAACAAGCAAAGCCACACATTTCAGGTTAGGTCCCAAATCGTAGCTGCCTGTGGTGAAGTAGGTGTTTAATTGACAAAATCAGGCTTGTCTCGTGGGTTTTGCAGGCTATAGCTTTTTGTTCCATTCACTGAAAAGAGTTGCCTTGATAATGCTCTTTCTATAAAACTGTAAGTCAATTTTTAAAATCTTCAGTCAAGTTTTTGAATCTCTTCTGCAAGCAAAACTTAAATAAGACTCCAACCTCTGTACACTAACAAAAAGTCTCTCTTCGAAATAAACTGAATACTACAACCATAGCAGTGGTGCAATCACATCATCATCTGACATAAACTGAGTAAGAGCTAAGTATTTCTCAATGAGAAGTAGAGAGATGTCCTAAAAGTTCATTTTCCATGGTAAAAGGCAATAAATTTTATAATATCAAGGTAAATAAAATTTATAAAAAAAGAAGAAAAAAGGGAAAAAAGTTGCTTGAATTTATTTTAGAGACTAATACTACAAGTTTAATTTGGATTTCTCTTCTCCAATACACAAGATGGGAACCTTTTTTTGTAAGAGCTAGCTATTTATTTTACAAAATGCAAGCCATGCATTTAACACCATTTCACTTTACTGAAGCACTTCTGACATAACTGATAAATAATTCTCTATGGATTTGAAAAAGTTTTGACTCTTAAAGACAGGTTCACTGAACAAAAGATCTCTTCTAAAACAGGTAGGTTCCCTTGGGGATGGGAGCCAGACTTTGCAATTCATTCTGCTGCTGAAAGGAAGGACCACTCAAGGCAGTAAGAACACCACTGCCACTACAGCTAGCAGAACCTCGAATTTCTTTTCATCTCTGCAAAACACATTGATGGCTGTACACTCAATCCAGATGGCTAGATACAGTCGGAAATGCTTTTCAGAACAACTCCTTATCCTGATTTTACTTCAGCTAACCTTCCAAGTCAGGTTCCAGTCTCATGTAAAAATCCAAAAAAAATTAGCTGATTGCTATGCCCTAAAACAGCAATAGAGATATTTCCTCTATACTTTGATTCAGGGAACAGAATGCAACAAAAACCCCCCACCTTGGGAATCTTGTGAGAAATGAAATATTTAATTCTTTTAGTACTAAGCTTACTCTGTGCATACTACCTGGCCAGCAAATGAGGGGAAGGTGAAACATATCCATTTCCCTGCCAAAAATATATATGGTAAAGATATACTGTATGGTAACTTATTCTCTGAAATTTTATTTCTTATGTTAAGAAGGTAAGAGGGTCTAGGAGAAGAATTAGCTGTATGGGAAAACATAGAAGCAAGGACTGCATCTACATACAGTGATGCAAAACACACTGAAAAGATTTGTCTGAGAAGGCACAAAATACCAAGAGCAACCATTAAACTACTTTTAAATCCTTCTCCTAAATTTTATTAAAAGGTGTAAGGCCAGTAAATCACATTGGAGAGAGAGATGGAGTCACCACTACTATGTTGATTTCAGACAGTGCTTTCTTCATGAAGCAGACTGAGAATGTCGCAGAAACCCAGGCTATTATTAGGGAAGCCAATTCAGGAGGCCACAGACAGCCAGTGTTCCCTGCACCTGTCTGCAGAGCCAGTGACACACTAGGCACAGCCTGGCAAAGAGTGCCTTCAGCTTGTAGGCACCCTATAAAACAGAAAAATGCAAGACAATGCAACTTTTTCCCCCCTCTTTCTTTCATGCGGACTTCAACCTATTTCTTTTATTTCTGAAGTAGAGGTTTTAATTAAAGCTATCTCCTATACAATGCACTGCACTTCAGCTCTGTTGCAAATAACACATTAATTTCCCCTGACTCCTAGTAATCCTACTTTCTCTCTTTTATCCCTGAACTGGCAAACACCAATGGGAAATAACAGGGGGAGGGCAACACAACTGAAGTAGCTTACTGGAAGTTACAACAAACTGCATTTTGTTATTTCTCTTCATTTTTAATATATACTTCTTTATTCTTGCGACTTTCCCCACTAAAGTCAAGGAATAAGCTTTAGCAATGCAGGGTTTCACTGGAGGAATGGAAACCATACAAACCACAGAAAGTAGATAGCAGATGAAGTAAATAAAGCATATCAGAAAAGAGGAGTATGTGATCTATTCCCTCTCTACTGTGCCACCCTGTAGGCTCTAGGGAGGCACTTGAAGCCAGGAACCTCTCTTTGTGATCTCAGGTAGTCATATTTAGCCTTCAAGCTCTAATCTTACATGTCCATGTCACAGTTAGGGTATTTTACTGGAAATTTCAAATCAAAATCCAGACTGTAAGACTTTTTTTCATATTTCTTTTCAATCGTGGGTCAGGTCACCGGCAAATCAATTAAATGTTAAAAACTTCAAAAGGCCGGCTTCCCTGGGGTATGCAGGAGAGAAAGGAAGGATGTGAACTTGGTCTTTCCAGTCTCTTTCTAAAAAGCCTCCAAAGTTGCTGGATCTGGGATTGCACCCACATCCCGC